>OW388301.1:31370670-31970670 GCA_936450465.1 Gibbula magus | reverse complement strand
GACAACGCTGGTGAGAAGCTGAGTGAGACTGAGAACACATTTCACGTCTGTCGAAAAATAATAAAGTTTAAATGAAAATATTGTAGTTAATCAGTCTTTGAATATTGAGTAAAATACATACCATTCTAAAGAGGGGTACAAGACAACAATTTGTAAAGTTTTATTAATGATGAAAATGTTACAACTATGGCATGGTATAAGATGTCAAGTATCATAGAGATAAGACTTAGTCGATTGACAGTTTCCTGGCAGACATCAAGGACGGTTATTGTTGGGCCTGATGAGCTAAAAATCTCACACACGCCGATACATACCATAGTTGGCTGAGAGAGGAATGATGTTGCAGAACATGAGGCGGTAGTTGATGGAGAGTTTGTCGAAGTCGATGAGGCACAGAAGTAGGCTGACCACACGACGCCACTCTGCCAGCAGAAGGTGGGGCAACAGCTGAATAATAATAATCAACTTGTATAGGGCCCAGTTTAGAATTTTACACTCAACATTATTACCCTGGTCTAACCCTAGCTGACATGCATGTCGCTAGAAAGAAAAAACTGTAACAAAGTCATATTTGGTTCAATCACACATTTACTCTGTGAGGACGTACACATATGTCATATTGCCAAGCTGGACTACATCTAACTGACAACAATGTATTCCTACGTGTATCTTATTTAGGACCTTATAATGGAAGCTATTGGGACTATAGGGCGCTAGAATTTGATGTTATATTATAACAGTAACCTCCAACACAACTGCTACCAGATACCCATTTCTACTGCTGGGGGAACAGAGGCGTATTTTAATAAGGTCACTTACCCAGGGTGACACCATAAGTCTCTCAACTCATATCTTAGTGTGGGGCAGGTAATCACTCTTAAATTCTCAGTTTATCCAGCAATGAATCGGGTTAACCACCCATTCAGTGAGCCGCACTCATTTTTCCTGAACTTAAGGGATAGTGGTCAACTGAGCTTTGAACAGGACCACGTGCCACCAAGAATAGGAGGTGAGAGACTTCAGTAGGAAGATGAGATTACTGAATTAACATAAGACATTATGACATCCCCGCTGGTAATTTGTACATTTGAAACCGAAAATGCTATTGAAATTGGATTCAAATATTTATCAAGTGCCTGGAAATCGGCCTACACATGATCTTAATATCTGAATATGAAAACAAATCTTAAGATCATAATTCTTTAAATTTCATTGAAGACAGAACTGCACAACAAAGTTTATGTTGGTTGTATCGGTCAGGATAAAATTGCAGGACATTCCAACAGTGACAAATACTTGTACGTTAAACTTGAAAATGAATGTAAAATTTCAAAGTTACCTCAACAAGAGCACATGTTATAGATTCAGGGGAGATAACTCTCTTTGTTGATTCAACCTGTCTCATTGCGGCCTGCAATGTCTCATCCGAAATGCTGACAAATCGGAGCAAGGGCAGACAATTTGTACCTGGAACATACAAAACAAGTTGTAGAGAAGTGATGAAACCTACACATGAGGATATATGGTTTGAAAGTTGCCCAGGTAGCTTTGATAACTAACTTACCTCGCAAGTAAAAAATCACTGGCTAATTAGTTGCATTTCATTAACAATTGTACGCTTAGTTGCAGCACCTGAACATCATACTCTATGCTGCTACACTACCACAGAAAAGTTAACAAAATGCAGCAAGTTCTAAATTAGCCAGAGTGAGACATACAAAAGTTATGACAAGCGGAAGAGGTTGTGATATCCCAAGTTTGATTTTCCAAATATCAAAGAAATGTAAGAATACTGATCAACACTGTTGACAGGTTAGAGAATATCTTTTCACATCTGTCACGTGATGGTTGAAGTCGTGTACAAGGTAAAGGTGTAGAAATTATTATCTCAACTTTCACGTTTCTAACAACAAATTAAAGAGGTAAATTCACTTTATAGTTTGTTCCTAACAGCCAATTAATGAGGTGCATGCTCCTGTTTCACCTGACAATGTTGTTTGTACTCACCAATCTGCTTTGTCAAATGCTGTGCTAAAGTTTCCACGAGCTGTAAACACAAGGTTTTCATGAATGTCCATTACATAGAAGAGTGTGGAAATGGTGTATTAATTAGGACCAAAACAACATGAGAAAATGTAAATTGATTTATGAAAATAATGGGATTTAGCTTAGTCTAAATTTTCTGATAAATTACCAAATTCCTTTAATTTTTCCCAGCAATTCCATAATTTAATTCATTCATTTCTTTCAGTAATTGAAATCAGTCCTTTGTAAGTATTAAGAATATCTTTTGATTTAATGATTCATTTGTTCTTAATTGATTGCCAGCAATTGTAAATAACTCTTGGTAATGTTAGTAAACCATCCTAGAGGAACCATGTACAAGCAATACTGATAAAAGCAAACTCACATTTGTAAATCTACTTTCTTCAATATCAGAAAGTTTTGCAAGCGTCTTCTCAAGAAGAATGAGAACTGACCAATCAAGTTCCTTTGTTCTAGATTTCAGCCAATCAATGGCCTCCACTGAAACAGGAATGGAAGAAGCATTATTTCAGTTTTCTGCACTTGACTTTTGTTGACAGAACAGAAAAAATCAACATTGTGAACATAAAGCTTACGTCAACACAATTAGCTTGAGAGTCTAGGAACATAACATTGTATTTTGAAATTCTAGAATTCTGGAGGATTGATTTAAAGCTATTTTAGTATTCAGAATGAAGTGCTTCTTCAATTATGCATAGATCTATATAGAGCTTTCTTGGATTAAATGACTCTCAAAATGGTTTAAACATATAGTCAAGTAGAAAGCGACGACCAAAACAGATAATTCAGCCCACAATCATGGCGTAGTTCACCTTACCCTACACTCTTATAGTCAAGAAGAAATGAACACCAATGAAAAGATAATGAGACTCCATTATCACAAATTATCCAAAGTATCTTTCCTGCTTTAGTCATTTCTTCCAACCAAACTTTTGTAACAATTGGCTCATAATCAAAATCCCCTGGCAACAGAAATTGTAGCAACTTTGATTGCAACCAGTCAGATATTCTCCATCCTAGCCAAGAAATTGTTCTACTTGTACCAGAGGCTAGTTGGGAAGAAATTGCTTGAGTAACCTCTGATGGCTAGATATGTACACCAAGGCATAAATACGTACCGTGTGCCTTGGAGAACAACCCTGTACAGTTTGTCTGCAACAGGCTTAAACATCTCAAACAAAGCTGTTTGACTCCATATTTGGTCGTCATGTGACCATCTGTATCCCATGATGCAACACAGTCATGTAATAGTTCACAGAGACAGAGGAGAAAGGTCTGGAGCTGGAGACTTTCCAACCAATCAGAATCAGTGTCTCTTTTCTTTTCCAACAAGGCGATAAACAGTTTCAATGCAAACTCTGTGCTGATTGGCTGATTCTCAGACTGTAAGCCAATGAAAGGGAGAATAGAAGAAGATGAAAATTCTCCTGGAGACAAAATGGCTGCCTCTTGAAGCTGATACCCACAAACCTCTCTGGTGAAGCTCTGAAACAAATATCTGATATAATGATATTGTTAAATTAATGCATAATGTTATTCAACTCTCATGAAAATCAAAATGTGCTATTTTGCTACAATTTGAAAACTAACTCGTGGCTGAAATTTACAAATCTTAGTCTCCATCCAACAAGGTTGATATTTTCAAACATTGAGCGTTCTAGCATTATTAGTTCTTTGGAAGAAGTCGATTTAGATTTTAGAGTGGACACCCTGCCAAACCTATATTTGAATATTTGAGGGAGTGTCAAGTGAGTGAGTGAGTGAGTTATTGTTTAACGCCGCCTCGGCAGTATTGCAGCCATTAGCAGCGAGGGGAGTGTCAAGACCTAGTGAGCAAAATAAAGTCTCCATGTACCAAAGATGATATTCTGATATTTCAACTTCCCATGCAAACTGTTTCAAAGAAGAAGTCTTTTAATGGTTTTATGCCTGTCACGCCCATATTTGAGGGTAGGGTTGGGAGGTGGAGGGCAGGATGGTGTGAGACCAATTGTACAAACGTAGATGACCAGGTGCAAGATACCTCCCCACAAATTACAGGGAGCCTGTCAGGCCTGATGAGCTAATAGTAATGAACAGTAACAGTATTGGCCCAATCTAATTGAAATAAAGGGCCAAGAACACCTTCTTTGAAATGATGCTAGTGAGTGAGCAGAACGCCAGTTAACCAATGTTCCCTAGTTGTGCTACAAGAGTTTGCTTCTTACTTAGGTGATACTGATCTGTCGTTTACAACAACAAGGAAAAAATGTGCCAAACTCAATTTGACATAAATGGTATTCAACAAGAAATGTCAAATATTGTCTGTTTTCATTGGCTGTTAGACACACATGTTCATCACCAGCCCTACGACAATTTCCTTGTTGAGAGAAGGGAAGACATCAAATCTACATCAGATTTCAGATGGGTCTAAGAACAATATGTCGGATTTACCTGTGTTGCCATGGAGACAAATTTGATGACATTTTTCTCCTCGTTGTGACTAAGGATGTTTTCCAGCAGGTACTGACATGTCACATGACACAGAAGTGACCTCTCCGGGTGATGGTTGCCATAGCAACACCGACATAAATCTGGCACGGATTGAAATATCTGCAAAAACAGAGAAGCAACACTGATTAAGATACTTCACACGTTTTATTATTTGTCCATCGTCAGTAAATGTTTACATTTTCAACTACTCCGCTGCACTCTAAAAGATGAAATTTTAGGGATCAAATTTCTACATTTGGCCCTAACGCTTCATTCCCTCAAACTTAATTAATCATTGGGAGGAGAGTTATACAGTGAAATGGGGAATTACTGCATTGGGTTAGGGAGGGAAAATATTTATGCCTATTCGAAGAACATTATTAGAAATTTCTGAAGTCATCTAAGGCCTTTTGACAATGAATTACTTGAAAATTTCTTTTTGTACATCTGGAAACCTTTTATTTATTTTATTTTGAAATGAACATGTCCCCTTCTCAACAAATCAAAATCAACAAAATAACTTCTTATTTCAAAATGATTGTTTTATCTTCTAATTAAAGTATAACCCCACAAACATGAATATAACCTTGAATTTCCCCAGAATCAAGAAATACTCTGTGGCAATGTCAGTTTATCAAATAGAGACACCTGAATTACTTCTCACTCAAACAGTAAATACTGATTTCCCTGAAGAAGAATTATTTGATTCAAAGTGTCCATCTTACCTTGATTATAATACCAGTTTGACCTGGACTTTTAACAACAGCGGAGACAGCGCGCTGCACTACGCTCACCGGGTTCATCAGACAGAGGCGGAGGACAGCATCCAGTTGCTGCAGCAGAAACAAACATTTTCTCATTGTTACAACATTTTCTAGCTTCTGATTGGCTGTTACAAAAAAAAAATGATTTCATTGGTTGCCGGAACTACTTCATTCATCTTTCTAACTTTTCCCAACTAGTAACTTTAGAAACTGTCTTCTGCATTTAACCATGTTTTATTTGTTTCTCGTAGTTGAAATTAGCATTTTCGTACATGTGCCGACGCACTACGTCGGAGGAAGCCGTTTAATTGTCTGAAATTGAAAGAAATTAGCAATTACTGATTGACTGATATAACCAAGGAAAGCTTCAAGAGCGACGGCAATCGTTCCAATGCAATTACATCATAGGCGCGAACGGTTATGAGTGTAGATTGTAACGTCACAGGGCTTTTCGGTTTGAGCCGACTTGCTTTTGAGCTTCGCAGACCTCCTGATATATATTGTTGCAATAACTGATAATGTGTAATCATGGATTGATAGTAATGACAAAACTTTCAACTAAACCACATCTTCCTTTTACTGTGTAGTGTATTTCGCAGGGGACAATTTCATCGCGTGTAGTTAACAGGGATATACGTACGTAAGCAGTGAATCCATGTCACCTGAGTAAGGATATGAAGTAAGGAAAAGGCTCAAGAATTACGCAATCAATATAATTTGGGAAATATTATCTGTCATTCCCCGTCACTCGATAGTTATTGTCTAAATGTTGCACAGGTGTAATAAATTGACTGTCAGTTTCATTGGCTAGAGAGGTAAATCACTTGATACTAGCGGGGACACCTTGTACCTACGTTCATCTCTTTTTCAATGTAACTGAAATTAGACCAAAAAGGCAGTAGAGAGTTGGCTGGTTGATTATACGATTACGATAAATGTTTTAATACATGTATTGGGTTATTTACCTTCCCTGATGTGTCGCTTGTTGATTGGTTGAATGTGATGTTCATCTGCTGGTTAAAGTTGCCGATATGAGACAGTAGATCAGACATGTCTTTCTCCAGGAAGTTGTCCAGAATTATCTTCTCTTGAGTCAGAATCGGCAGTTTAGAGAATGTCTTGAGAAGAATCTGGAATTTCCATTTCATTATTATGCTTTAATTTTGAAGTGACTGTCATAGATTTATTGTTTGAACATTCAGTTTCTTCACTATAATCTTCACGTTTTTTATTCTGGGATACAAAACTAACACTGCATGCCCAAAATAGAGCCTTTGGCTCTGTAGCTCATTTGACTGTGATGGTTTGAATTCAAATACTTTAAGAAAACTCTGTAGTTGTGCTCAAAAAGTCTAAAACACATGGATCAATATGAAGGGCATTCAAAAGTTCTGAGCCCCAAACACAAATATGAGCAACAAATTCAAGTTCCCTGGATAATACAACCACTTACAAAAGTACACTGGAAGATAGTCAAACTTACCCATATTGCCAGTTAGAGCTTTTGAAAGTAGGGGTGAGTTACTACCACAAAACGGAGAAAACATACATTGATCAAGAACTTGCAAAAGAAAATCTATTTCCAAAGGAAATACACAAAGGAATTGCCAGAACACTCAAAAGATTCCCTTTGTATGATACTGTTAAGAAACTAATTAATTTAGCAGCAGGAAGGTATGACAGAGAGGACAAATGTGTATAATGCTGGCCACAAGTGATATACGTTAGATAGACTTACAGCATTGTCCTAACAAGCATATCAGGCCTTTTCCTCTTTAGATTGTCTCCCCTTAGTTGTCCGACTTTCAGTGGGACTGATCATCTTATTTCTGTATGTATTTCATACAGATCACTTTACATCGAGAATTGCTTCAAGCATGTTATTTCTATGTACATGTTAAAACTTTTAACTTGCATCCAGAATTGCTTCAAGTATGTTATTTCTGTATGTTTTTTATACAGACAAACTTACATCGAGACTTGCTTCAAGCAGGTTATTTCTATGTGTATGCATGTTAAAACTTTCCAACTTACATCCAGAATTGCTTCAAGCAGGTTATTTCTGGGTGTATTTTATACAGACAAACTTACATCGAGACTTGCTTCAAGCAGGTTATTTCTATGTGTATGCATGTTAAAACTTTCCAACTTACATCCAGAATTGCTTCAAGCAGGTTATTTCTGGGTGTATTTTATACAGACAAAGTTACATCGAGAATTGCTTCAAGCAGGTTATTTCTGTATGTATTTTATACAGACAAACTTACATCGAGAATTGCTTCAAGCAGGTTATTTCTGTATGTTTTTTATACAGACCAACTTACATCAAGAATTGCTTCAAGAGTTGAATCTGCATTATCCCAGGAGTCTCCAGTTCTCAGCATCTGCCTCAGAGTCTGGTGTAGTCTCTCTACATGCTGCTCCTTGTACAGCAGTCCCGTGTTGCCCCCCAACAGTTCTGCATATCTGAAACAGTTCAGTTCAGTTGGGCTGTTGTCAGCTGGTGAAGCAAAGTGCTTGATTTCCAATCTCTACTCACTGTAGAGCTGCATAGTGAGGCGAGCAAACTTCTAGGCATGTTAACTTTTGTTTGCAAGCATAGCGAACAAAATGGCTACCAGTGACTGAGTTATGACAAATAATAATAATAATAATAATAATTCATTTATAGAGCGCCTAATATCCACCGTCAAGATGCTCAGTGGCGCTATAAATTCACATTATTACCCTGGTATAAGGACCAATGTCGTTCCTTTTTTCATTCTCAACTCCCCTTGGAGTATGCAACCTGGGCTGCCAATTAAGGCGCTCGAAGGTTATCAGTCACATTGCCTTCACTTCCAAACCAGGTACTCAATTGTACTGCTGAGTGAACAGTTACATGAGAAGTTGGAGATATAATTTTACCTCCTTAAAATTTATATTATACTTCTCGTAGAATTCTTTTAGAAATAATGTATCAATAACCAAGTCCAAAATTAAATTGATGAGGTAAAAGAAAACATTTTGTATTTATCTCTTAATTGAAGGGGCAACTAACTTGCCTCTCCCTTCTGTGTCGTCCGTTGCTACTTTAAGTGATGTCTGCAGTGATTACAGGTATGAGCCATAATTCTGGTTGATTATGCTACAGTATTCAGAATTTGTAGTCAAAACCTATCATGAAAATACATAAATTCCAGTAAGCTAATTCATAAGAACCAAAAAATGACCAAAGTTTTTGTATGTTTTAAGGATTCTGAATTCTCAAATTAATGAAATGCCTGTAGTTATCATCAATTAAAAATTATTCTCACCTTTCTGACTTCCATGTCGTGAGGTCACAGCAACTTATCATTTCATCAAGACAATCTAAAACCAAAAATATTTCAATAAAACAGGGTGTTTGGGGTATGCTGTGGGTTGCATGTCATGACCATCCAAAATCAAAGCTAACAAAAGAAAAAAGACATTATTTGAAGGGCATTATGCCATTAGAGGCATTGTATTAAAGCCAATACTGGCAGTTCTGTAAAATGTGATTGGACCAATGCAGACATGCCTACCCCTTTTTGCAAGAAATAGTAGGAGCACCTTTAAAAAATAGTAATTTCAGCCAATTAATAGTAAGGTAACTATTTTATGAGCACTACATAATTTACAACTCGTTTCGATTCGGCGCTTTCGTTTCGTTGCTTTGAGACAAACTCTGTATAACAGAATTATTACGAATGGATAATTGAAACGACATGCGCATTGCCATATTTATCATATTGATTACTTCCTGGTTTTGACAGTAACTGTTGATTTGTGTTTACATAAGTATTACTAGCTTTTCGTTCATCAAAACAGTTAATAAATGACAAACAAAGGTTAGTTCACACACAGTTTATTAGAAATACAGACGAGACGAGAAATACGAGAAGTAAAATTAAATTTATTTTGATTTATTTGATTTTTTCGTATTTTTTTCTACTCGATTGTATGGTCGTAATTTGACCCCCCAAAAAGTAAGGCTTACGCCAAAATCGTAAGGGTAGGCATGTCTGCCAATGGTGTTGTGACAGTATATAAAATTGTATTCAAAACGCACAAAAGAGTAGTTTGTCAAAAGAAATTGTGAAAATAGAGCTATTATCTATGTAGCTCATCATGGCATGGGAGAGGAGGTATTATAAATAATCAGGAACACAATATCAAAGCACTTAAATTTATGGGCGCAAGACTATGATGTAAAACCATCTGGCACTGTTACTTTAAAAAAACACAAGTCCTAAGCTAGTCATTACCTTCGTATCCAGGTAATCTTTTAGACAGTTTCTCTTGCATAGTTATCTGCCCCTTCCTCTCATTTTCTTCCTTCTGTTTCAATGCTCTGATGTTAGAGATTCTCTCAGCGGACATCTGTATGAACTTCATCAGGGTCTCTACTCCTTTATCTGCACTGGAAGAAATGCTTTAACATAGAGATGGGCTAAAGTTTAATTTAACTTAACAAGCATTTCATTTAAATAAGCTCTAATGAATATAAGAAAAGGTATTTATTATATTTTCAAAGGTTTGAAGGCACATTATTAGTTAAAATAAAATCTTTACTTTCACTGAGTGAAATTATATAATATTCTATGAATGAAATAACACTTTTGATTATATAACGTCGATGCTGTCATTATGTTACAATGATCAAGGCGATAAAGATAATTCATTCACAAAATGAACATAATTTATAATGAACCTTGCATTATACTGGAAATAAAATTGATTGATCTAATTTAACCTTTCTTGTAAAATACCATGTTTTTTTCCATCTCATAAAGTAGAAATAAGTGATAATTTGCGCAAACATAAACATAAAAAACATAAAACACACTTGATGAGATACATGACTTACTAGACAAGGAATGTAACAGTACTTACTGTAGTAAGTCATGAAACTGGCTGTCTAACAATTTCAGCAGAGATTTGTAAAAAATGTCCATGTCAAGAGATGTCAAGCCCAGGTCAAGAGTACTCTCCCTTGGATGAGTTATCCCCCCTTGAAAAAGAGAATCCGCTGTGGTATTATCTTCACAATGCATGTCACAACCTGGCATGATACCAGTCACAATAGTCAGCCATTCTGTTTTTGAACAAGTCTTCTGCAAACTTTTGACAAAGAACACAAAGGATTCATCTGAATCAGCCTGCTTTCCTTTTCCATGTAATTCTTGAAATATTGTAGTTGCAAGTCGTTCTGGAGGATGATTATCTGAATTAATTTGAGATTTTGTTATCAGTGATTTGAACGCAGGATCAACATCATCGCTGAGAAAGACATGTGATAGAAGAACTACAATGTTTCTGAAGTCACACTGCATTTGAAAACTCTCATCACTGAATTTGATATCAAAATGGAAAGGCTTTGACAGCCATGTTGTTATGGTACAACACAGATTGTGAAATCCATCTTCAAATTCTAACTGGTGTTTTGATGACTTACAAACATTCCACACCACATATTTAAAGCACGAAAGAACAAGTGACAGTTGATGGAAGCTAAAAGATGATTCCTCAACAATGGACATAATGTCTCGCAAAATGTTCAAAGCTGTCGAGTTGTCGAGGACTGCAATGCACTGCAAAGAGAAAATAATGTAACAATTAGAAACGTTATCAAATATGAATTATCAGAACTCTTAACCTAAAATAAATTTTCATGTCATTATAATTATTTTATTTTTTTATTTTTTTATTTTTTTTTTTATTATTCCATTTCACATCACATATGCATACATCATACAAAGGCATTGAACATATTCAGTTAAGATAATAGTTGTAACAGTGTTGGCATTGTAAAGTAAAAATGCAAGGACAATGAGAAATAAATTATTTTATGGGTGCTTCATACAGTGACTAGAATCATTGGTAACTATTTCCATTTTCTTAAAAAGACATGTAAAATTGTATATGGTAAAGTTACAAGGACAATGAAAGTAAATTATTTTATGGGTGCTTCATACAGTGTCTAGTATCACTGGTAACTGTTTCCATTTTCTTAAAAAAGACCCTAACCTGTTATTCTTCCTAGCTATAAATCTTTCAATTGAACATGTCATCTTTAGATTTTTAAAGAATCCCTCAGAAGAAAGTACAAGTTGTTTAATACTTGAGATGTAGATAAATCTTTTTGCTAGAAGTATGATATGATTGAGTATTTTATTGTCTAAGGAAAATCCAAACATAATATGCCATTTTGTAAGTGATATATTACCTTTTAGGTGTTGGTTAATAAAGAGTTCCAAATTCAGCCAAAAATTCTGAACAAATTCACATTCAAAGTACACATGTAAAATATCTTCTGAGGTATGCTTACAAAAAGAGAATTTATCATTATCAACAAGCTTCATCTTCATTAGTTCTTTTTTTGTATATACAATTCTAAAAATGAACTTGTATTGGAAATCTAGGAGTTTGCAATCATTTGTGCATTTCTTATAAAATCTAAACACATCATCCCAAATTATATCATGCTGGAAAACAGTGTTCCAATATTCAAGTACCTTTGGTACAGTGTTATTTTTAATCAATTTGTCATAAAATATTCTTGACCCTTTACTGTTAGAGATCATGTCATGATGGACAGCATTAATGGTGAGATGATTCAAGCATACAGTTCTGCTATCCAGCTGCTGTCTCAAACTCATTGGGATGTTGTTTAACAAATGCTTATAGTCTAGAAATGTTCCTTTTATTTTGAACTTCTCTTTTAGATTTTCAAAGTTGAGAAAACCATTTTCAGAATATATATCTCTGATATAGTGTATACCTTGATCATACCAATTTCTTATAATATAAGAAGACTTAAATAAATGATTTAACCAAAGTGGCTGAGCCAAGATTTGGTCTATGTCATGAAAGTCAAATGAATGTTTTTTATAAAATATTCTCCAGGCTGATAAAACATCTCTCCAGTAAGGATTAGCATTATTAGATAAGCATTCAATAGCATTAGAGCCTAGTGTATATAAGTGGTCTAAGGGAAAGATGTTAATAAAACTGGAATTTTTCTTCAAGTGACATTTCAGTGATTTCAATTTCAAAGCATTGATAAAACACTCTATATCAATCATTCTAAGCCCTCCATCTTCATACAACCTGCTGATATTTGATCTTTTAATTTTATCATTTTTTTTTATTCCAAAGGAATTTATAAATGATTTTATTAAGATCATTAATAAATGATTTAGGGGGGTTAGGAAGAGCAGAGAAAATATGTACTAAGGTTGAGATTGCTAGGGTTTTGATAACTGTGATTTTTCCAATTAGAGTTAAATTTCTTCTTCGCCAGCTAGAAAGTAATCTATTAATGTGTTCTAGGCGTTTTCTTGTGTTGATTACCCACAAGTCCTGAAGAGAAGCGTTCAAAGTGTCATTATAATTAACGGCAAGGTGAAAATGTATCGAGATCTCTCCTTTTTTATACCTTGCCTTCAACCAAGGCAGAAGTGGTGAAACGAATCTGCGACATCTATTGTGATCACGAGTTATGTCCCTTACCATCTGCTAACATACAGCCAATGAAATCGCCGTTTACATTCGGAACGGTCCAACCAATTCAAAACAAGCGAGGATCGACACAGTCACAGAGGCAATTCAACTGTCTTCTGATTGGCTTATCCGATTAGCCTGCAGTACATTAAAATCTTAGCACTGAAAATGCGAGGGTTGAGGTCAAGGGCGGAAGGAGAAGATATGGACATCTTTTCGTTACGCCTGTGATGTTGTGAAGATGTAAGGAACAGGAGCTTTGGCATTTATCTAACACAAATATTATAATTTCAGAACAAATGCTGTGGAAAGAACAGATACGGTAATAAACAAAATAGACAAAAATAGACAATGCTTATATACTCACCTCCAGCAAATAGTCAGTCAACTTTAAACGTGTTACAATTTCGATGAAAACTGGGAAGCTCAAACAAGGAATGTGTTGAAATATTTCCTCTCCTTTGCAATACTTCCTGTAGGTGTTTCTTGTCATTTCTTCAGAAGATGGGTTACTTCTGTCACCATTGAACTCTTCTCTAGTCTGATTGGTTGTCTCTTTCAGCCTCTCTTTGAGAATATGAGATAAAAGGAATGACACAATTTTGAGGCTCCAAATGTTTTTGTCGAGATCAGACCTCTCCTCTTCCAAACCTTCTATTATGTCTTTAATAGTTGGGGCAATCAAATCTGTGAACGTATTCATTTCAGCTTCAGCTGTTATTTTAGAGAGTTCTGTTCCAACCTGCAAATAAAATAATTATGATGACACATTTCATAAATATTTATGAAAACTATATTTTTTAATCTTATCACTTGAGTGAACTAAACAAAATGGGATTTAATAACTTAACTTGACAAAAACTGTAGTTACAATAAAAAAATACCAGAGTGAACTGAACAATACTGGAGTAAACTGAACAATACTGGAGTGAACTGAACAATACTTGAGTGAACTGAACAATACCAGAGTGAACTGAACAATACTAGAGTGAACTGAAATATACCAGATTGAACTGAATAATACCAGAGTGAACTGAACAATACTGGAGTAAACTGAACAATACTGGAGTAAACTGAACAATACTATAGTGAACTGAACAACACTGGAGTGAACTGAACAATACTAAAGTGAACTGAACAATACTGAAGTGAACTGTACAACACTGGAGTGAACTGAACAATACTATAGTGAACTGAACAACACTGGAGTGAACTGAACAATACTAAAGTGAACTGAACAATACTGAAGTGAACTGTACAACACTGGAGTGAACTGAACAATACCAGAGTGAACTGAACAACACTGGAGTGAACTGAACAATACTAGAGTGGACTGAACAATACTAGAGTGAACTGAACAATACTGGAGTGCACTGAACAATACTAGAGTGGACTGAACAATACTAGAGTGAACTGAACAATACTAGAGTGAACTGAACAATACTGGAGTGAACTGAACAATACTGGAGTGAACTGAACACTACTAGAGTGAACTGAACAATACTAGAGTGAACTGAACAATAAAGGAGCGGACTGAACAATACTGGAGTGAACTGAACAATACTCGAGTGAACTGAACAATATTGGAATGGACAGAACACTGGAGTGGACTGAACAATACTAGAGTGAACTGAACAATACTAGAGTGAACTGAACAATACTAGAGTGAACTGAACAATAAAGGAGCGGACTGAACAATACTGGAGTGAACTGAACAATACTCGAGTGAACTGAACAATTTTAGAGTGGACAGAACAATACTGGAGTGAACTGAACAATACTGGAGTGAACTGAAAATTATTAGATTGAACTGAACAATTTTAGAGTGGACAGAACAATACTGGAGTGAACTGAACAATACTAGAGTGAACTGAACAATACTGGAGTGAATTGAACAATACTAGAGTGAACTGAACAATGTTGGATAGATCATGATAATAATAATACTGAGGGTAGTTTTACTTAGTAAGTTCAAGGATGGACAAATGCATCAATGAAATTGACACATTTTGTAAATTCATCATTCGGTTGATCAATATGCAAACCTTTTTAGATGCAAATATCAGTGCTGACTGAAGGACAGCTATTTCTGGAGAAAACTCCATGATCGTGTTTCGTTGACACTCGATACTTTCTGAAAAAAGGATTCAATCAATGCCAATGGTTTGGTTCAAACATAACTTCATAAGAACAACGTCGACGAAGTTTACTTGACATGTGCGCGTTATCGAGTGGTACATCCCTGCAGTAGGATAAGGGGAGGTATAAAATTAAGCGTGCGATGGTACTCGATAAAACGTGGTTTAAAGAGCCATTGAGTATATGTTGATAAACATATCGGGAAATTGCCAAAAATCTATCTAATTGAAATATATGCACTTAATTTACTAATTAATTTACTAATTAGTAAAGTCGTTTTCAAGTCTAAATATAGATCAAGCTAGACTATTGCCAAATAATCAAATAAGATCACGGACTTAAATTACGTCCGTGATAAGATCAAGTACAGAACATTATATTGTGATGTAACACCGTGCACAAATACACAAAAGAATTGTAAACAAAGTTTATGAGTACTTGAATTAATTGAAATTTATAACTTGGGGGTTAATTTATTTACCATTTCATTCAATTATGTATTTCTAATTCAAATGTAATTCAAATAAATGTTTTATCCAACGAGGTATGTATTTTACTTGACTTTACATAATATTTTTGTCACATTTTGACGGTATTATCACAATAAAATAAAAAATCTTTTAACAGGTAAACTGTCAATAAGTGTTATATTCATAGGACATTTAGAAACATGATGAAAAAGCAATTGTGACATTCAATCATGTGTGACAAGGGTAACTTTAGGGCTTTAGGGGAGACCGGGGTAGGTTGGGACATGGGGTAGGTGCATATATATACATATATTGATTCCAAGTAAGGAGTACCATCATATACCATGTGACATATGGTGCTGACGACTGAAAATATGATGTGGTTCAAACTAGGGCGGTGTATTGCCTCAATCTCTGTTTTGCGATACGTATTGCTGAACTGTAATGTATTGCAATACGTACCACAATATATATTGCAAGATCCTCTGACAATGAGATATTTCTCTAGAAACCATTTTAAAAGTGCCAATGATATTACAACATGCTAAACGAACCCTACATTCAACTTTTATACTTCTTTTTGCAGTTTAAACTTGGCACATTTGATCAAATAACTTTCAGATCTTTAAAAAGATCATTTGTAATACAGTCCAACACACATTCCAGCACTTCAAAATAATTTTCTTAATACAAGTTTAGCCAGTAAATGTACCTTTGTATAAGATTATTGAATAAATTTGACTTAATATTTGTTGGTGCAATATATATTGCGATATGAAAATCGTATTGCAATACGTGTATTGCACAACTCTGTATTGCAATATATTGGTATTGCAATAATATTGCACAGCCTTAGTTCAAACACTGGCAAGCAATAACTGTTTTTCAATTTGTCTGGCTAACATTTTAGCATCTCACTAATTATGATCTAATGTAAAGATGAGTAAGCAATCCTGTTAATACCTATTGTTCTGGAAAGTTCCATCATTATGCTAAGTTGTAACAAGTAATTACTGGACATTTTATATCAATTTACCAATATGGAGGCATGTATTATCACCTTGGGGGTCAATGGGGCAGGTTAGGACACTCGCGTTGAGACGATGTTACTTTGGTAGGTTGGGACAGGGGGGTTGGCAGTCTGATTAAAATCGACCTATTTCCAAGGAATAAAATTTGCAAAATAATATATCTACCGGGATACGAACAGGTTTGGCGTGGAAACCTCCGAACGATATGAGTTCGTATCCCGGTAGATGCACTATTTTGCACATTTTCTCCTCGGAATACCGTCGGCGGTGATTGGGACAGTGTCCCAATGTGCCCCGGTATATTTTGAGAGCGTCCATATGTGCCCCATTTCGATTACTATTCTATTAAACCCTAGACTGTTTGTTTTTGTTATGTTAAATATTGAAAATAATTGTGATAAGTAGTATTGAAATCACAATGCTTCTCTCAGTTAGTTATGGGTATTGTCCCAATGTGCCCCGTCTCATGTCCCAATGTACCCCAGAGTGGGGCAGGTTGGGACAGCATTTTTTACGATTTTGTTTCTTGTTTATACAAAAAGTTTGTTAATATGTTTTGTTGTTTTGTGTTTTTATATTTTGACAGTTAAGGTTGATCTAAATATGCTAAGTTTCATATTGCTTGTATTCATAAAAATTCATTAAAAAAACTCCAGGAAAATTGTGTTTTTTGTCCCAAGGTGCCCCGGTCTCCAATCAATCTTTATTTCACTCAAAAACCACCAACGGTGGTACAAGAGCAGAAAAATAAACATAGTATAATATACATTTTTTGCATGCGCATTAACTATTTCTTAACAAACTTTGTAAGATATTTATAAATTTGGACATTCTTTTCAATTCTTTTGCACATTTAGGTGTGAGAATTTTACATAGGTTATATACATTAGGACACAGGTGAAATGAGCTTGGGATATATAAAATTCTGGCTGGGAGAAGAGATTCACATCTAAAGATATAATGGAACTCATCTCCTATAACATTTTGGTTGCATAATTTACATAAACGCTCCTCCCTGATAATTCCCTGCCACCGGCCAGTCTCTATGGGTAGGTTATGGTTTAAAGTGCGGAATCTTAAAAATGGGATAGAGATCCCTGTTGGTAGTAATAGATATCGTTCAAATTGGAGTGATCTTTTAAAATGTTTATAAAGGATGCCCTTTGAGCTGCATTCCATGTTTTCTCTCCAATTTTGATAATACTGATCACTTAGAATTTGTCCTGCTTTAGAGACCAGCCAGGGTGTAGAATACAGGGAGGGGTTAACAAATATTTCACTTAATCCAATATTGTTTAACAATGTTTGAATACAGCATAACCATGGAACTTCATTTGGGGATTGTTGGTATTTGTTAAAAATACATATATACAAGATTTGTGACAGTTTTAAGTTTGCCTTACAATTCACATTAAGTTTATGCCAAAACGACAACATACGTTGATATATTTTTATATAAAGTGGAGTTCTACCCAATTCACCATATATCATAAAGTTCGGTGTGGATTTTCGAAGTCCAGTTGCCATTTTAAGAAATTTTAAATGTAGGTTTTCAATCAGGTTCAACTTTTCAAATCCCCAAATTTCTGAACCATACGTTAAAATTGGGAGTATCATCGTATCAAAGGCTGATAATAGACAGTCTAATGGTAAGCCTATGTTGCGTGATCTTTTGAGTAAGCTGTACATAGCCTTTGTCGCGTTTTCAACAATGGATTTAATGGATGTAACCATTCTCTTATTTCGGTGGAGTTTAATGCCAAGATATGTATATGCATCAACTATTTCAATACTAGTTTCTCCATAGTTAAAAGACAATTTAGTTTTCTTTGCCGGGCCCCCACCGAATATTACGATTTTCGTCTTCGTGATATTTACTTGTAATTTCCAAAGTTTACAATAATTTTCGAACGCGTCGAGTGATTTCTGTAGATCATGTGGGGTCTCGGCAAATAAAACTGTATCGTCAGCATACAGTAATATAAGTAACTTAATCCATATCTGCGCATCCTGATCATGCAATGGATCAACACTGACACCATTACATCCACTTTCTGAAAGGTAATTTTCTAGGTCATTCAAATAAATAGAAAACAAAAGGGGTGACAAGTTTTCTCCTTGACGAACACCTGTGTTGCAAGCGAAGTAATCTGATTTTATATTGTTAATTTCTATAACTGATTTTATATTGCTGTACATGTTTTTGACAAATTTAAAAAATCTGCCATTTATACCAGTTTTCATTAACTTTGTCCACAATCCAGTTCTCCAAACGGTGTCAAAGGCTTTGGTAAAATCTACAAACGCACAGTACAATTTCCTTTTTTTAAGGGTCAATATATTAATAATCATCTGAAGGACAAATATATTATCTGAAGTAGTAAATTGTTTTCTGAAACCAGCTTGGGATTGGCTAAGAATATTGTTGTTTTCAAGAAATAGTGTCAGTCTGACATTTAAAATATGTGTAAATAATTTGCTGATACAGCTTAGTATTGTAATTGGGCGATAGGAATTTGGATCAAGCTTGTCGCCTTTATTTTTATAGATAGGTTTGATAATTCCGATCAGCCAGTTTTCTGGGATATTTCCTGATGTAAATATAAGATTAAACAGTTCGCGATATAGAGGAGCCAGTAAATCGATGCTGTCAATAATATAGTCATTTACAACAATATCAAGTCCAGCCGCTTTGTTTCGCTTTAATTGTTTTGCAGCATTTATGATTTCATCAATTTCGATATCTTTGTTCAAGTTATCACAATCATAATGAGTGTCAATATGTACAGGGTCGCACTCTTCGTCTTCAGTGGTATTTTGTGTATTAAAATATGAGTAAAAAGTATCAACATTTGGCAAAGTTCTGTCTGGTTGTCGATTTTTATCCTTTAGAATATTCCAAAACTCTTTTGGTTTTCTTCTGATCTTATCACGAAATGTTTTTTGTAATTTATTTTTGTATCTTTTTATATACTTGTCCATACACTTTTTATAGGCCTTTGATTCACTACGGAAGTTGTTAATGTTAGCTTCAGTTTTGTTTTTTCTAACACGTCTTCTAGCTTTATAAAACAATTTACGCCTCTTACTACATTCTTTCCCAAACCAGGGTTTATTTTGTTTACGGCAAGTAGTGTGAGATGTGTATATTCTCTCTCCGAATGTTACGCGTGCGGCGTTGACCAGCACGTGCGCGGTGTTATCAGCGAGGCTGTTGACTGATGAGAGATCACAGTGACCCACACGTGCAGCACTGGCTTTAGTTGTGAGTTCTTTTATTTTCTCAACATCTATGTTTTGTAAATATTCTCCTCGTTTATCCTGTTGGTATCTTTTAGGTTTACTCACACTATCAGTATGTGTAGTTGGCGTGACATATTGTTCATCAGAAACTAGGTTGCCTATATTAGAGTTCAATGCAAATGAGATAGGGCAATGAACGTCAGAGGTCAAAGGTGAAAAATCCAAAACATTGAAATCAACAAACAATGGAAAGCACATAGGGGAGGCAATTACATAATCAATCAAACTTGTATCCTGACATGTGGTCTTTCCTATATCTTTATCAAGGCCTAATCTACCATTAGCAATCAAGAGATTTAAGTTTTTGCATATATCTAATAATCTATGTCCATAGTTATTTATTTTTCCTTTGTCTTCTGAGCCCCTTATATATGGTAGATGTAAATGGCTAAGGACTAGTTCTGGGTTAAGATCAAATATCTCATCATTGTTGTTAAGTTCAAACTCTTCAGATATGTAGTCATCATATAATTTATAATCACTTAAAGTTCCTGTTTTTGCATTAAAGTCTCCCATAATCATGACATAATCACTTATAGTTAATTTGTCTAGGACAGAGTTTTCAACAGTCTGAAATGTATCCTCAGTGACATACTTGGATCCTTCAGGGGGAATATAAACTGTACCCAAGTTAACATCTTGAGGAGTATTAAACAGAGTTTTGCTTAGTTTAACCCATAATATGTATTCATTATCTTCATCAATATGATCAACATATTTGCTGTACTCATTTCTAACTGCTAAGCCAATACCACCTGATTTTCTTACTGATCTTGTTCTATGTTTTAGATACAGAGTGTAACCATCTATACAAAGTTCATCTAGGTTGTCAGTTTTTGTCTCCTGTAAACCAATTATGTGTTTAGCATTTACCAGGTCTATAAATTCCTTGTATTCAAGGCGTTTTCTCAAACCACAAACATTTATATTAAGAAACTTGATGGATGCAGTACAGGTATAAGTATCATTATCATCATCATCATCACCACCATCATCATCATTGTCATCATCACATGAATCATCATCATTAGAATCATCATCATTAGAATCATCATCATTAGAATCAACATCACTAGAATCAACATCACTAGAATCAACATCACTAGGATCAACATCATTAGCTTCCTCCTCATCACCATCATTATCAAGAGCATCAACACTGACATCAACATGTACTTTGTCAACATTATTACAACAAAAATTTTCTCCTATTTGTTCAATATCAATGCACTGAGTTTTCTCAACATCACCATCATCAGTATCACAGCAGCATGTATTTGCTGTTTCAGCACTGGTGTCTATATCATCAGAATAACTATTTTTCTGAACTTTGGGGTATTCATTAAAGATTGGTTCACAATGATTAACAACATTTTTTGAATTGACTTTAAACAGAGTAGGTGAGTTAAAGTCAGTTATAATTGTGTTTGCAAAAATTATATCAGAGTTATGAACATTTGTTGTTCTATAGTTTTCATTTTCAGATTGATTTTTTAATTTCAAACTATGCAGATTGCCATTTTTGTCCCACACATTTGTACTTGCTGATACATCATGTTTGTGTAGAGTTATTTCACATGTTTTGAAACCAGATGTATGATAGGGCTCCTGTCCACCAGCGCCCCCCTAGTGTGGGGTCTGGGTGGAGTATCCTTGCTGGGGCACTCTGTATGGGGGTGGAGCTGGGGTCTGGATGTTGTTGTTGATGTAGAGCTTATCCACTACAATTGCAGCTTTCTGTCCTCTATTCCTAGCCTCTCTACAGAGTGGGAGTAGAACACTTTTTCTGTAGTCATTAATCTCCTCAGGAAACTGTTCTATGATATGATAGGGTTTGCCTTTTAGTTCTCTGCCACATCTTTTAACTGCATCTCTTTCCTTAGTTACCAGAAATTTTGCAATTATGGGGCGTGGTCTCAAACTACCATGAGGGTTTGGTGATTTCTTTGGGCCAATCCTATGGACACGTTTAAATTGGATGCCAGGGTTTTCATGTTTTAGGTCACTCGCGATGAAGTTTCTCAATCGTTGCTCACAGTCCTCGAAAGGTTCAGTTGAGGTAGGAGTGTGTTCTGGGATATTTGTAAAAATAAGGTTGTCCCTCATTGATCTACATCTTTGATCGATTAGGGCCTCTTTCAATTTTAAGTGATTTTCATGCTGGTCAGAAAGGGAGTTAATGTGGTCTTTGAGTGTTCTCATATCTTCTTTCATTACAGCTTCACTCTCTTTAAACTCATCATAACTGTCACTCACAAACTTTACACTTTCTTCTAGGACCCCAACCCTATCTCTGACGTCATCAATAGCACTCACTTTCATCTCAAGTGTTGCGATTCTAGATTTGATTTCACCCATGTCTTTTTCAATACTGTCTAGTTTGTTAAGTTTTTTGTCAATCTGTTCCAGTTTTAACATGACGGGCGACATTGTGTCAGGACTGAGGGGTAGTGGTTGACTGAGGGGGTTCATTTGGTATGCAAACTGATGTTGAGTGTAGGGTGGTGTAAACACCGGGTATGGGTTATGAGCGAGACCTTGTGGATATGCAGGCTGTTGAGACTCACCGACGATACTCGCTGTACTCTCGGGGCAGGTGTTCGGTGTGTTTGAGTGTGCACTATCGTCACCTGATATCGTGAGGGTGGTCGTTGAAGATGCCTTTTTCTTCCGTTTCTTGCTGGTTTGTTCGGTGTCCGGTGATATAAACTTCTTTCCCATACTTGTGTTGGTATACAAGTGGATTATTGGAGAAAAGCGTGGGTTGCCTCGAAATATGATGATATATTTATTTATATATATATATATATTTTGATGCAATAAAGGGAATTATGTTATATGACGTTAGATAACAAATTTTAACTTGATTTTCCGAAGAGAGAAGGGATGTTTACTATTGGTGACATTGTGTTTCAAATACATTTCATTGACGTATTTTGAGCGTGTTACTGCCCCTTAAAGAGTATAAATGTAAAGGTGATTATTTGCATAAATTATTTATTCCACACAACAAAATCATGCATTTATATACATAAATATAAAAGATCCTGATGAAAAATAATTTTAAAAGGGAATATTCTCACAAATTATTTGTTTTCTAAACAATATCCGTAAATAATCTAATTTAAGTACATGTATATAAATGGAAGAATAAAACCCGATAAGTAATCAATATTAACTGGATGTTACTGAGAATTCAAGAAATCGGAAAGGAATATTATCTGTACATGACACAAGAACAAAGCAGGATGTATCGCGTCTATATCAGATGTAGACATGTATAACAGGCATAAACAACAGCAAGCTCTACTTGTACACTGGGAAGTAAATTGACAAGTATTGTGTACATTTCACATTGTCCTCACGCGGGTGTTCATGTCAACTGCAGTTTGGGATGAGTATATATCGTTACGTGATATGAAATGTTAGGAGATAGCATTTTAATTATGGTAAGTTTTTACTTATATATTTAGTTGGATCCTTAATTTTTTGCATTTTAAAAAAACCCAGCATTTTGTGAGAATATCTATATTTGTTTTATTCCTGAATGAAACTGTTAAATGTATCTTCCCGTTTGTTTATTATTTCACATTTTATAATGATGAGTGTATGAGGGAGTAACTTGGTTCTATTATACGACTTTGAATGTTCTTGGTTAGTGGATTTTTTCCCCAGGAATTAGTCAGTGATTGACTTTCAAATGACAAAAGTAATTTGTCATTTGAAAGTCATTTGTCAACATCTATAGTTCTGTTCAATCGTTACATTGCTCCATTTAACGACTTGTATACAGTCTGGATTTCATTTAGCAAGCCCTGGAAATAAAGAAAAATGGAAAGTTCAATTTTACTACTAAACTTCTAAATAATTAATGCTTCATATAATAAAGTTCAGCTTAGGCTTTTCTTAACAAAACGTTGTTTATAAGGAAAGTGTATTGATATAGGAAACTATGCCCGTCATTATAGTATTAGAGCACAGCCAAATGCTTAAAAGTCTAATGATATAAATGTATTGTGGTCACGTGGAGTACAATTTATGTCTGGCTGCCTTCAGGTATCCCTGACTTCTATTAAAAATAACAAACAATGCCAACTGATTTATATGTGTGGATAAGACGCAATTGAAAACTTATTAGATTGAAAATTTAATTGTGTTCCCTTTCCGAAAGGCAGTAGTCGCTTCCGTCGATGGTAGTCTTCCATGTTAAATACGTTCATATTCATGAAGGAAGAATATATATATATATATATTCTTATAAGCATGTAAATAAAGCAAGTGATGTGACGTCAATTGATTTTTGGTTTTACAACTCTTGAATTGGCACATACAGCTCAACTAGTCACTTAACACGATGAAAAAATATTTAAATAACAAAAACACTTGTGCCTTTCATTTGTTTAAAATCCACGTTTCAAATAATATTAAAAACTTTTTTAATGAAAAACAATTATTGTTATTCATTGACATGATTGACTAGAATATGTTTACCAATTTATTTATACTGTATGAAGGCGATCAAACTACAGGCGGGGGTATGTGAGCTGCGCTCACTTTTGCCTTGTTTGTCATCTGCGAAATTACCTACTTGGATATCTAAACATTCGAGATATGGAAAGTTTAAGTTGTTTTATTGAAGATTTGTTTGTGAAATAAACAATCAAAATATTACGTTGAATTATGACTATCGCCGATAATGAGATTTCTCCAGTGACGTCACAGGAGTCATCTCATCAGGGACCACACCCCCGCAGATTTTCATTCTGGTCGCCGGGGCTAAATTAAGCGTTTTTCTAAAAGCCGTATATAAGTAATTTATGGGCCGACTTCAGAAATTTTAATTCTCAAATTGACATTCTATTTGAATGAATCCGAATGTGACCATATGTCATTACATTTATCCTTTAATAACTAAAGAATATCACGGACACCTATGAACTATTTGAAGAATGTGTGTATAGGGGGGAAAAGGGAGGTAATTTGAAGTTGTGAAAACGAAACTTAAAACGATCAAGCCATTATTCAACAGAACCTAGAACCTGACGCTGTCGTGTAATCTTAAAGACAAAGGTAAAAGTAATCTTTCAGCAATGTTAGTTACGTCTAGGACATGTTCTACTTAATCTCTTGAGTTTTTCAGGGAGGATGGTGATATACATTGTGACTCGAGAGGCTTTTCTCAGTCAGTGTATCAAATGAGTGGAAATACTTCTAGGGCTAAACTAGGTTGGTCTACACGTCAGTGAACATTTAAAACTATGAGCAACATGTCACATTCAACAGTAAATCATTGACTAAATTGAACTCAATGTCATTGTTCTAATACAAAATACTTAATACTCATAAGGTTAGTAGTTCATCAATTATACACTCGTATACGACCGAGGCCTTAATCATATATATATATAAATATATATAAATAAAATACTTCAGACGACACTTGCTGTAGATATCATTTTAATGATGACTGGATGCGTCGCATTTCGACTTGTTTACAAGTCTTTTCAACAGCGTATATATATATATATATCCATATTTCCTCTCTAGCCTGTGTGTAGCAGTCTAGCAGAGTCTAGTTATACGCTGGACTAATAAGGATGATACATTAAATTTCATTGCTGATTGCTGATCGATTGCCTTGCTGTATTATTGCTGAGACATTTCTGTTTTATTCGAACATCGGAAACCCGTTGTAAAACGTCTCACTTTATATCAAAGCCAAACTGACACACTGTTATAATCTTATCTAAGGATACATATATCACCGAAAGTTTCAATCTTGTATTAATCAGTAGATTCTTTGTATCACGTTACATGTAAGGATAATAACTATTTTAATGTATCAATGGTTCTTTTCTCTTAAATAAGACGGAAGATTTAATTTATAAAAATGAAAAGAAAATGAAAATGTAAATCTATCTGTTAAAATGTAAGACGATATTTGCTGACAAATTTACAATAGACGACGAGCTTCACGCTATACTTATTCGTCAGTAGGTCACTGTGGTTTTAAGAGGGAAGTAAGTTAAGTTAGTTAACTGTTAAACGGTTGCACTGTTTGTATCAATTACACGTGATAATAAGTTAAAATCTCTAACCTTGTAACCTAATACCTTCCTAGGGCAACCTTCCTTCAATTTTAACAATAATACGTGAAATGTGTTGTTACTTGCATACAATTTGGCTTATACTTATTTCATTTCCACGTTTACTGTCTATGTTCATACATATTACCAATTCATCTGATTCTAAGGATTTTCGTATTTGCTTATTTTTACCGAAAATAAACGTCGACTACAGAGTGTCAGAGTATAAATTCACAATTTTACCACTTCGAACAAGACTCGTACAGTTCCAATAATTTGGCTTCTCATGTTTCAACCAGAATTATTTAACACCGAGATCGACACGCCTGAGACGTCAAGTAATCAAAATCATGATTTAAGCTAATATTTAGGGTGAGTATAGTTTAGTATGATGGATTATATTTTAGATTTAGATAGTGAATATCATTTTCATTATTTTGCAAAAACAAGAACAATAATTTCAAATCTATCCAAACATTTTCTTTCTATAAATTATGTCCAGCAATACATATTTTACTTCAATTTATGATTGGCAGTTCTAAAATCAAGTATTTATACCTAGTAACTCCAATCATTTTTGTTTAAAAGGCAGATTGTACTCAGAAAGATTATGATATATATATTGAGACTTGTAAATATTAGTTAATCACTAGTGTTCAGACTTGAAATTAATTCTAACCACGGTGCAACAAGGTTACTCCCTGGGATAAATGACATGTATATACACGTAGGCCTTTATTATTTAACAGTATCTTGTCATGTCTCTGTGGAATACACCTTTTCTTCAATCACCGTTTTGGAATTTCCTTTCTTAGGTGCGTTAGCAGTGTGAAATACCACTGTTTGTGTTTTATGACGACTAAGAGTACGATGTATCAAATCCATCCTGAGATAAGCAATTCTGTTCATGCACAGTTTAAATATCAATGATTGTTTTGATCAGAATAATGTTTGAATGGAAGATCCAACGATTTATTATGTAACATAATCGTTTTTAGAAGGTATTTTAAATTCTAAAACATGGCATTTTATTATTGATGATACTTCGTTTATTTCTTTTTTCAGGTTTAGAATTCGTGTACACCTAATACCCGAGTCTGCCTCGTGTACACCTAATACCCGAGTCTGCCTTGTGTACACCTTATACCCGAGGCTGCTTCGTGTACACCTAATACCCGAGTCTGCTTCGTGTACACCTTATACCCGAGGCTGCTTCGTGTACACCTAATACCCGAGTCTGCCTCGTGTACACCTAATACCCGGGTCTGCCTTGTGTACACCTAATACCCGAGTCTGCCTTGTGTACACCTTATACCCGAGGCTGCTTCGTGTACACCTTATACCCGAGTCTGCTTCGTGTACACCTTATACCCGAGGCTGCTTCGTGTACACCTAATACCCGAGTCTGCCTTGTGTACACCTTATACCCGAGGCTGCTTCGTGTACACCTAATACCCGAGTCTGCCTTGTTTTCACCTTATACCCGAGGCTGCTTCGTGTACACCTAATACCCGAGTCTGCTTCGTGTACACCTTATACCCGAGTCTGCCTTGTGTACACCTAATACCCGAGTCTGCTTTGTGTACACCTAATACCCGAGTCTGCCTTGTGTACACCTTATACCCGAGTCTGCCTCGTGTACACCTAATACCTGAGTCTGCCTTGTGTACACCTAATACCCGAGTCTGCTTCGTGTACACCTAATACACGAGTCTACCTCGTAAACACCTAATACACGAGTCTGCCTCGTAAACACCTAATACCCGAGTCTGCCTCGTGTACACCTAATACCCGAGTCTGCCTTGTGTACACCTAATACCTGAGTCTGCCTTGTGTACACCTAATACCCGAGTCTGCTTCGTGTACACCTAATACACGAGTCTGCCTCGTAAACACCTAATACCCGAGTCTGCATCGTGTCCACCTAATACCCGAGTCTGCCTTGTGTACACCTAATACACGAGTCTGCCTCGTGTACACCTAATACACGAGTCTGCTTCGTGTACACATAATACCCGAGTCTGCCTTGTGTACACCTAATACCCGAGTCTGCTTAGTGTACACCTAATACACGAATCTGCCTCGTGTACACCTAATACCCGAGTCTGCTTCGTGTACACCTAATACCCGAGTCTGCTTCGTGTACACCTTATACCCGAGTCTGCCTTGTGACCACCTAATACCCGAGTCTGCCTTGTGTACACCTAATACCCGAGTATGTTGTGTGTACACCTAATACCCGAGTCTGCCTTGTGTACACCTAATACCCGAGTCTGTTGTGTGTACACCTAATACCCGAGTCTGCCTTGTGTACACCTAATACCCGAGTCTGCCTTGTGTTCACCTAATACCCGAGTATGTTGTGTGTACACCTAATACCCGAGTCTGCCTTGTGTACACCTAATACCCGAGTCTGCCTCGTGTACACGTAATACCCGAGTCTGCTTCGTGTACACCTAAAACCGAGTCTGCTTCGTGTACACCTAATACCCGAGGCTGCTTCGTGTACACCTAATACCCGAGTCTGCTTCGTGTACACCTAATACCCGAGTCTGCTTCGTGTACACCTTATACCCGAGTCTGCCTTGTGTACACCTAATACCCGAGTCTGCTTAGTGTACACCTAATACCCGAGTCTGCCTCGTGTACACCTAATACACGAGTCTGCCTTGTGTACACCTTATACCCGAGTCTGCCTCGTGTACACCTAATACCTGAGATTGCCTTGTGTACACCTAATACCCGAGTCTGCTTCGTGTACACCTAATACACGAGTCTGCCTCGTCAACACCTAATACCCGAGTCTGCCTCATGTACACCTAATACCCGAGTCTGCCTTGTGTACACCTTATACCCGAGGCTGCTTCGTGTACACCTAATACACGAGTCTGCTTCGTGTACACCTTATACCCGAGGCTGCTTCGTGTACACCTAATACCCGAGTCTGCCTTGTGTTCACCTTATACCCGAGTCTGCTTCGTGTACACATAATACCATAGTCTGCCTTGTGTACACCTAATCCCCGAGTCTGCTTAGTGTACACCTAATACACGAGTCTGCTTAGTGTACACCTAATACCCTAGTCTGCCTTGTGTATACCTAATACCTGAGTCTGCCTTGTGTACACCTAATACCCGAGTCTGTTGTGTGTACACCTAATACCCGAGTCTGCCTTGTGTACACCTAATACCCGAGTCTGCCTTGTGTACACCTAATACCCGAGTATGTTGTGTGTACACCTAATACCCGAGTCTGCCTTGTGTACACCTAATACCCGAGTCTGCCTCGTGTACACCTAATACCCGAGTCTGCTTCGTGTACACCTTATACCCGAGTCTGCTTCGTGTACACCTAATACCCGAGGCTGTTTCGTGTACACCTAATACCCGAGTCTGCTTCGTGTACACCTAATACCCGAGTCTGCTTCGTGTACACCTTATACCCGAGTCTGCCTTGTGTACACCTAATACCCGAATCTGCTTAGTGTACACCTAATACCAGAGTCTGCCTCGTGTACACCTAATACACGAGTCTGCTTCGTGTACACCTAATACCCGAGTCTGCTTCGTGTACACCTTATACCCGAGGCTGCTTCGTGTACACCTAATACCCGAGTCTGCCTTGTGTACACCTTATACCCGAGTCTGCTTCGTGTACACATAATACCAGAGTCTGCCTTGTGTACACCTAATACCCGAGTCTGCTTAGTGTACACCTAATACACGAGTCTGCCTCGTGTACACCTAATACCCGAGTCTGCCTTGTGTACACCTAATACCCGAGTCTGCTTCGTGTACACATAATACCAGAGTCTGCCTTGTGTACACCTAATCCCCGAGTCTGCTAAGTGTACACCTAATACACGAGTCTGCTTAGTGTACACCTAATACCCGAGTCTGCCTTGTGTATACCTAATACCTGAGTCTGCCTTGTGTACACCTAATACCCGAGTCTGCTTAGTGTACACCTAATACCCGAGTCTGCCTCGTGTACACCTTATACACGAGTCTGCCTTGTGTACACCTTATACCCGAGTCTGCTTCGTGTACACCTAATACACGAGTCTGCCTCGTAAACACCTAATACCCGAGTCTGCCTCGTGTACACCTAATACCCGAGTCTGCCTTGTGTACACCTTATACCCGAGGCTGCTTCGTGTACACCTAATACCCGAGTCTGCTTCGTGTACACCTTATACCCGAGGCTGCTTCGTGTACACCTAATACCCGAGTCTGCCTTGTGTACACCTTATACCCGAGGCTGCTTCGTGTACACGTAATACCCGAGTCTGCCTTGTGTACACCTTATACCCGAGGCTGCTTCGTGTACACCTAATACCCGAGTCTGCTTCGTGTACACCTTATACCCGAGTCTGCCTTGTGTACACCTAATACCCGAGTTTGCTTAGTGTACACCTAATACCAGAGTCTGCCTCGTGTACACCTAATACCCGAGTCTGCTTCGTGTACACCTAATACCCGAGTCTGCCTCGTGAACACCTAATACACGAGTCTGCCTTGTGTACACCTTATACCCGAGTCTGCCTCGTGTACATCTAATACCTGAGTCTGCCTTGTGTACACCTAATACCCGAGTCTGCTTCGTGTACACCTAATACACGAGTCTGCCTCGTAAACACCTAATACCCGAGTCTGCCTCGTGTACACCTAATACCCGAGTCTGCCTTGTGTACACCTTATACCCGAGGCTGCTTCGTGTACACCTAATACCCGAGTCTGCTTCGTGTACACCTTATACCCGAGGCTGCTTCGTGTACACCTAATACCCGAGTCTGCCTTGTTTACACCTTATACCCGAGGCTGCTTCGTGTACACCTAATACCCGAGTCTGCCTTGTGTACACCTTATACCCGAGGCTGCTTCGTGTACACCTAATACCCGAGTCTGCTTCGTGTACACCTTATACCCGAGTCTGCCTTGTGTACACCTTATACCCGAGTCTGCTTAGTGTACACCTAATACCCGAGTCTGCCTCGTGTATACCTAATACCCGAGTCTGCTTCGTGTACACCTAATACCCGAGTCTGCCTCGTGTACACCTAATACCTGAGTCTGCCTTGTGTACACCTAATACCCGAGTCTTCTTCGTGTACACCTAATACACGAGTCTGCCTCGTAAACACCTAATACCCGAGTCTGCATCGTGTACACCTAATACCCGAGTCTGCCTTGTGTACACCTAATACACGAGTCTGCTTAGTGTACACCTAATACACGAGTCTGCTTCGTGTACACATACTACCAGAGTCTGACTTGTGTACACCTAATACCCGAGTCTGCTTAGTGTACACCTAATACACGAGTCTGCCTCGTGTACACCTAATACCCGAGTCTGCCTTGTGTACACCTAATACCCGAGTCTGCTTCGTGTACACATAATACCAGAGTCTGCCTTGTGTACACCTAATCCCCGAGTCTGCTTAGTGTACACCTAATACACGAGTATGCTTAGTATACACCTAATACCCGAGTCTGCCTTGTGTATACCTAATACCTGAGTCTGCCTTGTGTACAACTTATACCCGAGTCTGTTGTGTGTACACCTAATACCCGAGTCTGCCTTGTGTACACCTAATACCCGAGTCTGCCTTGTGTTCACCTAATACCCGAGTATGTTGTGTGTACACCTAATACCCGAGTCTGCCATGTGTACACCTAATTCCCGAGTCTGCCTCGTGTACACCTAATACCCGAGTCTGCTTCGTGTACACCTTATACCCGAGTCTGCTTCGTGTACACCTAATACACGAGTCTGCTTAGTGTACACCTAATACCCGAGTCTGCCTTGTGTACACCTAATACCCGAGTCTGCCTTGTGTACACCTAAATTACCCGATTCTGCCTTGTGTACACCTAAATTACCCGAGTCTGCCTTGTGTACACCTTATACCCGAGTCTGCTTCGTGTACACATAATACCAGAGTCTGCCTTGTGTACACCTAATCCCCGAGTCTGCTTAGTGTACACCTAATACACGAGTCTGCTTAGTGTACACCTAATACACGAGTCTGCCTCGTGTACACCTAATACCTGAGTCTGCCTTGTGTACACCTAATACCCGAGTCTGTTGTGTGTACACCTAATACCCGAGTCTGCTTAGTGTACACCTAATACCCGAGTCTGCCTTGTTTATTACTAATACCTGAGTCTGCCTTGTGTACACCTAATACCCGAGTATGTTGTGTGTACACCTAATACCCGAGTCTGCCTTGTGTACACCTAATACCCGAGTCTGCCTCGTGTACACCTAATACCCGAGTCTGCTTCGTGTACACCTTATACCCGAGTCTGCTTCGTGTACACCTAATACCCGAGGCTGCTTCGTGTACACCTAATACCCGAGTCTGCTTCGTGTACACCTTATACCCGAGTCTGCCTTGTGTACACCTAATACCCGAGTCTGCTTAGTGTACACCTAATACCCGAGTCTGCCTCGTGTACACCTAATACACGAGTCTGCCTTGTGTACACCTTATACCCGAGTCTGCCTCGTGTACACCTAATACCTGAGTCTGCCTTGTGTACACCTAATACCCGAGTTTGCTTCGTGTACACCTAATACCCGAGTCTGCTTCTTGTACACATAATACCAGAGTCTGCCTTGTGTACACCTAATCCCCGAGTCTGCTTAGTGTACACCTAATACACGAGTCTGCTTAGTATACACCTAATACCCGAGTCTGCCTTGTGTATACCTAATACCTGAGTCTGCCTTGTGTACAACTTATACCCGAGTCTGTTGTGTGTACACCTAATACCCGAGTCTGCCTTGTGTACACCTAATACCCGAGTCTGCCTTGTGTTCACCTAATACCCGAGTATGTTGTGTGTACACCTAATACCCGAGTCTGCCATGTGTACACCTAATTCCCGAGTCTGCCTCGTGTACACCTAATACCCGAGTCTGCTTCGTGTACACCTTATACCCGAGTCTGCTTCGTGTACACCTAATACACGAGTCTGCTTAGTGTACACCTAATACCCGAGTCTGCCTTGTGTACACCTAATACCCGAGTCTGCCTTGTGTACACCTAAATTACCCGATTCTGCCTTGTGTACACCTAAATTACCCGAGTCTGCCTTGTGTACACCTTATACCCGAGGCTGCTTCGTGTACACCTAATACCCGAGTCTGCTTCGTGTACACCTTATACCCGAGTCTGCCTTGTGTACACCTAATTCCCGAGTCTGCTTAGTGTACACCTAATACCCGAGTCTGCCTCGTGTACACCTAATACCCGAGTCTGCTTCGTGTACACCTAATACCCGAGTCTGCCTCGTGTACACCTAATACCTGAGTCTGCCTTGTGTACACCTAATACCCGAGTCTGCTTCGTGTACACCTAATACACGAGTCTGCCTCGTAAACACCTAATACCCGAGTCTGCATCGTGTACACCTAATACCCAAGTCTGCCTTGTGTACACCTAATACACGAGTCTGCTTAGTGTACACCTAATACACGAGTCTGCTTCGTGTACACATAATACCAGAGTCTGACTTGTGTACACCTAATACCCGAGTCTGCTTAGTGTACACCTAATACACGAGTCTGCCATGTGTACACCTAATTCCCGAGTCTGCCTCGTGTACACCTAATACCCGAGTCTGCTTCGTGTACACCTTATACCCGAGTCTGCTTCTTGTACACCTAATACACGAGTCTGCTTAGTGTACACCTAATCCCCGAGTCTGCCTTGTGTACACCTAATCCCCGAGTCTGCTTAGTGTACACCTAATACCCGAGTCTGCCTTGTGTACACCTAAATTACCCGAGTCTGCCTTGTGTACACCTAATACCCGAGTCTGCCTTGTGTACACCTAATACCCGAGTCTGCTTCGTGTACACATAATACCAGAGTCTGCCTTGTGTACACCTAATCCCCGAGTCTGCTTAGTGTACACCTAATACACGAGTCTGCTTAGTGTACACCTAATACCCGAGTCTGCCTCGTGTACACCTAATACCCGAGTCTGCCTCGTGTACACCTAATACCCGAGTCTGCCTTGTGTACACCTAATACCCGAGTCTTCCTTGTGTACACCTAATACCAGAGTCTGCCTTGTGTACACCTAATCCCCGAGTCTGCTTAGTGTACACCTAATACACGAGTCTGCTTAGTGTACACCTAATACACGAGTCTGCCTCGTGTACACCTAATATCTGAGTCTGCCTTGTGTACACCTAATACCCGAGTCTGTTGTGTGTACACCTAATACCCGAGTCTGCCTCGTGTACACCTAATACCCGAGTCTGCCTCGTGTACACCTAATACCCGAGTCTGCCTTGTGTACACCTAATACCCGAGTCTGCTTCGTGTACACATAATACCAGAGTCTGCCTTGTGTACACCTAATCCCCGAGTCTGCTTAGTGTACACCTAATACATGAGTCTGCTTAGTGTACACCTAATACACGAGTCTGCCTCGTGTACACCTAATACCTGAGTCTGCCATGTGTACACCTAATACCCGAGTCTGTTGTGTGTACACCTAATACCCGAGTCTGCCTTGTGTACACCTAACACCCGAGTCTACCTTGTGTACGTCTTAAAACGTGACTCTCCCTGTGTACGCCTGAAAACCTGACTCTCCCTGGGTACGCCTAAAAACCCGACTCTGTTTTGTGTACGTCTTAAAAACGTGACTCTGTCTTGTGTACACTCAAAGGGTCTCTACGGTTGGAGAACATATTGGATGATGAATATATCTTTCAAACAGTCTATTTGCTTCAGTTTCACTTCAACCATATGGAGAATTGTGAAAAGAGTCCCTAGCAAATCTTCTGATGAAACTTGGACGAAGGCAGCCTGACAACAATTGAACACTCAAACTTCTGACTAGTGAAGAATGGCGGAGGGAACAAGGAACCCTGACAAATCAATAGTGCAAAAATTGTGGAAGTGGTTGGGTTTTACATCTAAACGAAAAGAGACTCCCAATATAAATGGTAATTCAGATTTGGTAAAACTCTTGCTGGAAGTATGCCTTTTTAGTTGACTTTAATAAAAAAAAACTATGCGAGAGATAGATACATTCATCCTCATTAACTATTCGTTAAGTTATTTACTCTGATAAACTCAACCGCAAAAGAAATACAATCTCATATGCAACAGAGTAATACACCAACTAATTTTGTCGGAGAAAGTTGATTTTGAATGATAGGCACATTTTGTGTAAAGACCTTCTCACAAGTTCATACATCCCAAGATGATGCTTTTATTTTTCAGCTGGTTAAAGAATCACAAACCTCGACCATATCACTTTTCGGTTTTTATTCAAGCATTTTCAAAGATAGCGAGGATTCCGTATGATATATGTCAATTAAACAAAAAACACCTTTTATAAGGCCTTTTTAGAACGCCGCTCAATTACGCCTCGTAAAACTTTACGCGAGAGCAAATGCTGCGTGCTAGGTCTTGTGACGTAATACACAGGAGTCGCTTGGCGTCTAATGACAGATTCCACTAGAATTAGCCTTACATAACTGCTTAAATAACATATTTACCGTTATCCTTATGCAACAAAATTACATATATACACGCCCCGTAAAACGTACTAAAAATTGCAGCAGATGTCAACACTGTTTAAAACGTGATGTGACCATTGCTGGACACGTAATTTTGCAATGTGTTTGGAACAATTCTTATCATTGCCCAATATGGCGGCGGCACGCATGTCATATGGTGAAGATGTTCAAACGTCACAGAGATCTATTACACATTTCATACAAATTATAACGGTGTTAACACGCCTCATTCATTGACTCATCGATATGTTGAATAATTTTTATTTTCACATTCGTCCATTTGCGAAATAACAAAATATATTTTTCATATTTTTGTTTATCAATGTAACGATATGTAATAAGTGATGTAGTTGCGTTATTGACACTCTAACTTAGATAGATATTAAATAAGAGGGGAAATCTACACGACTGAACTATAGCCTGAGTAATATTTTTGAAATTGCAAACCAAACAACACGAGGCCATGGCGAGTTGATCAAAGTTCTATAGTTCCAATTCTATCATTTGAAAGTGGGAAAGATACATTTTCCGCATTTTTATCCGATGTGATTTAAACATTATTTATTTTTAAAAAACACATGAATTGACCACCAACAATTTTTATTTACAAAAACACATGAATTGACCACCAAACAATACATGAAATATAAAATGCAAGGCCTGTTTTATATCATGCTAGGAAAATGAGAAAGCCTGATGTTTTTATAGTAAAGCTCATGCAATGCTATCATCTAATGAATGTTTATGTTAGGTCAGTGGTATTACACCGAATCTAAGTAATTGTAAATGTACACGACTATAGATTTAAATATATCCCGAATATTTGTATCTAAAAAATGTGTAAACCAGTAACAATGATCAAAATGATATGATTTTCTTAGTTATAATGCAACTATTCTATTAGCAATATAAAGTCACCATGAGAAATAATGATGCAGTAGATTTGAAACAATACGCTTCTTCAAACACAAAATTAAGCACAACAACAATATTAACTAATAATGACGTTATAATTTTAAAAATTGCATGGTATTTTTTGTATTTTTGAATTGTCAGTTATTCATTTTAAAACATATTGTAGCCTATAAGATAACCTAACACTCCACCCGATTGGGAAATGAACAAATCTAAAATCAGCTATTGAATATCGAAAAATACTCAAAAACTCCGAAATTACTCCCAACGGACGCACAGATATCCATTATATCGGAAACTTATAATGTCAAAACGTTCGTATTATGTTTTAAACGAATTATCGACGAAAATCAACAAATCGCCTAAGGATTTCATTGAGCAACTCCTGTGTATGACGTCACATCGCTAACGCAAGCTAACGGCGGCCCGGCAAACCGTTTAAGGATTTGGATAATTAGCAGGCCAATTTTACTCACTTTGAATGGCAATATCTTGATAAGGAGGAGTCGCATCGAAATAATCTTTCGTGTTTTGCTTACTTGAAAGTATTGTCTGTATGAATAAACGAATTAACATCGAAGAAAACAGAGAGATGATATTATCTTTAAACACACTAAGGGTGTTGAAATCGCATTTTCAACAATGATATTTGGACTGAAACTTGGCATTTAAGTAAAAAAGTTACAAAATGTAGAAACGTAATTAGTAAAGAGTGTTGCAAACATAAATAACCTTCCTTAATTTAAATTTATAGGACGTGGTAAAACGAAGCAAATAAAGCCCCTTTTAACCCCTCATCTCGTCTAGATATGGAAAAACCAAAACATAAAAAAACTTCATAAAAAGTCATGTTTTCTGAAATATGAACACATAATGTTCAAAATATGTTTTCGTTTATTTGCCAATCGAGGATATCTCGGTCTTTTTTATCACTTGTATCTTGTATTTTATATTGTAACGTTTCTTTTGCGTTTGATTGTAGTAAGTGTAGTCCTGTTTGTCAGTCACATGATATATATTAGATACATGTGAAGGATTGGAAATCTGAAGAATGTACATAACCATGACTTAAACCAATAACTCTTGTTAAACGTGACAAATTCACAACTCACATTTTCCACCAGACCAAAATCTGGAGGCGGAAGGAGGACGGATCCCTGACGAACCATCTCAGAAGAAACGTCGAGAAGAACTTCAACCAAGCACTGCAGACAAACAATACAGTGGTAATCAAGAATTATTGTTTAAATATTACATTACAAAACATAATAACATTAATCGTACATGTGTTTAATTTTTAAATCTTTTTCTCTCATCAAAATCGTTCAGTATATATATTGGTTTTTCAAAGGAAGAAAATAGTAACTCGAGGTAAAGAATCAGAGCCCTCGAAATTCAATTTATAATTTCTTATTATTTGAATACCTATCTGTTGACTAAACCTACTATACCTACCTCCTCTCTAGGTATGCTATTCAAACGTTAACACAGACGAAACTTAAAACAGTGGAGTAGGGGATGCATAAAATTCCTCTCCAAAGGGTGGTAAGTAGGTATGGTCTCGTGACGTCACCACCGGAAGTCTTCACTTTCTCTCAGATGCATAGCAAGACAGACGTGTGTGTTTTCGCTCTGCCACTGGGTATTTTTAGCGCTTGTTCGCTACCTTTGCTAACCTGCTACTTCTTATTCATTTAAGAGGTTGTATCAACGTCTTATCTACGTTCGTCGTTAACAGGATGTTTTAGACAACCTGTTTTATGTAGGTGTTAATAAGGGGCCTTGTTGACATGTGCTAGGTGTGCTCTACCAAGCTGGTAGCTGCACGCTTTGCAAGTGCAATTGTTGTCTTTTGTTTTCTCTCACCTTGTTCGCACGGCCTTGGTCGTGCCCTCCGCCAGTCCCTTTGTCTTCTAGATCAGGTGAGTCTTCAGATATCTCGTCGTCTGCTTCGGTTGGCTTTCACCTTCGACTCGACTCGTCGGTGACTCGACTGTCACTCGCCTTCGGCCTTCGACTCGACTCGCTTCGCCAGTCACTTGCTTCGTCAGTCACTCGCCTCGCCAGTCACTCGCCGTCCGCCTTTCAACTCGACTTGACTCGCCTCTTCTCGCCCGTGACTCGCTTCCCAAGTGTCTCGCCTCACCAGTCACTCAGATCTGCATTGCTTCCTAGCTTGGTGGCGGGTGGACGAGAGTGTTTTCTCCTGTTTTCCATTTGGCCTCGTCCCCCCTCAGCTCACCTGTTCGTACTGGTCGCTGTCAGAGCAGAACTCAAACATCGATGTCCTCAAGTTGGACGCAGTCCTTCTAGCCAGGCCAGTTCAGCGGCTGCTTGGTCGATAAACAAGCAGGGGTCCACCAGGTCCGAGTCTCTGCTACGTGTGTCGCTCTGGCTCTTTGAGCTGGTGGACCAGGGGGACCTGGACATTCGAACAGTCCACATTCCAGTTGCCAAGAACATCTTGGCGGACACTCTGTCGCGACCAGATGCCCCTCCCTCGACGGAATGGCAACTGAACCCGGCAGTCTTCAGGGGGTTGGGTCTCCATTTCGGCACCCCCTGATAGACCTATTCGCGAAATGCCTGAATCACCAGTTGCCAACCTATGTCTCTCCAGTACCAGACCCGCGAGCTATGGGCTTAGACGCGCTCTCGTTAGGGTGGGAGGGGATGGATGCATATGCTTTTCCGCGCGGGCAATCCTCTCCCAAGTGGTAGCCAAGATAGGGACAACTCAGGTTCTTCAACTTCTTCTGGTCGCCCCCTGGTGGACAGCCCGAACCTGGTTCATTCCTCTTCGGCGGCTCTTTCATCAGGAACCTGTTCCAATTCAGCCACGGAGAGATCTGCTCCTCAGCAGGCCAAGCGGAAGGTTACACGAGAACCCTCAGGTGTTCTGCCTTCATGCTTGGCTTGTATTAAGAGAGGGTTAAGGAGCAGTGGTTATTCAAGGTGGTCGCCAATGCCATAGCTACCTCTAGGAAGACCACTAGGAAACTCTATGATTTTCAGTGGCAGGCCTTCGCCTCCTGTGCTCAGCAGGATTTCATCCCGGCAGAGGCTTCCATTCCTCAGGTGGCGGAGTACTTAGTGTACCTACGCAACACCAGGCATCTTAAGGCGTCATCAATCAATACCAACATGTCTGCTATCCTCTCTGTTCTCAGGAAAGGTCGCCAGGTTTAGATGTGTCGGTCCTCAAGGGCCTCATTAAAACCTTCCGTTCTGTTGAAGGCAGGACTAAGCTTCGTCCATCTGAGCGGGACTTAGCCATTGTGCTCAACCATCTTCGCTCCGATAGGTATGAACCGCTCTCTGACGTTCCCCTCCTCCCTCTCACCATCAAGGTCATTTTTCTGGTTGCCATGGCCTCCGCAGGTCGGATTTATGAAATCCATGCGTAGGTCAGGGAGGGGGGGGGGGGCGCCTTACTTGGTTTAGCTCCCGACTTTGTCTCAGTCTCAGCCATAATGGCTTACCACTGTAACATCGCGGTCTCGGACGTCATGACGGGGTGTTTTTGGCGTTCCTCAGAGGTTTTCGCCAATCATTACTTACGAGATGTCTCCACAGCAGATCTCGAAGGCATCTCTAGACTGGGTACATAGGTGTTCGCTCAGGCGAAGGTGGTCCCCCCGACCAGACCAAGAATGGGACAGTCCTCTTAGGAGTTTTGTTTCTGGGTGTCTTACGATGCTCCTTGTAATTAACTTCGGTTCGCATTGTTTGCTCCTTGTCTAGGACACTGCCCGCTCCCCGTTGGGGTCGGGGGCAGTGTGTTAATCAGAAGTTGAGTGGCTGGGTCGTCTCTTCGATCCGTTTAGCGGTAGAGATGTTGTCTCCCGGGCTGTGCCTTGTCCTCACCACAGGGTTGAGGACTCGTAGGTTAGCTTACACTCACGGCTTGTTGCTGGTCTCGTCTCTACCACATATCTATTGACCCGCCTCCATGCAGTGGGATTCTAGGCTTAGTAGGTCTAGTCAACATTTAAATAATAGTACGTTTTTTATTAAACGTAATTATTTATACTTACCTGTTGACTAGACCTATGCGCTAGGCCCGCCCGTCCTCCCTGCTTGGTCTGTCTTGTCTTTTTGGGCCTGTTCGGAGAGTGGAGACTTCCGGTGGTGATGTCACGAGACCATGCCGATTTCCCGCCCTTTGGAGTGGGATTTTACGTATCCCCTACTCCACTTTTTTAAGTTTCGTCTGTGTTAATGTTGAAATAGCATTCCTAGAGAGGAGGTAGGCATAGTAGGTCTAGTCAACAGGTAAGTATAAATAATTACGTTTAATCAAAAATGTACTATTTCCCCCATAAATAACATTGTAATGTCCTCTTCATCAATTATGTTAACAAGTAATGAGTCGTGTCATAATTTTGAAATTAGAGTGTACTTAATATTTGACCTGGTGGTTTGACCAAGGTGAAGTTTTTTTAGTTTTATAACTTATTCCTATTCTGTTTTACACAATGAAATATCATATGTCTTACAGCCAAATACTGTCAATAATTACTTCTAATGTCTGCCATATTACAGTTACTGGTGCAGTAAATTCAACAGTGGAGACTGCAATTGCAGTTTGGGAGAACCATGGTGGAAGTAAGTGTTATAAAATGTGAATATATATATATATATATATATATATATATATATATAAATGTAAATTTGTATATATAAAAATGTAAATATGAATGTATTGGTTAAATTCAGTCCCATACATGCATTCATTAATCATATAACATATAATGATAATCAATAGTTCGTATGAAAACAGATAATGAATTAGATTTCCTACAGATGCTTAAATCAACATATAAGATGTTCGAGGTAAAATAATTTGTCATAGATGAATGTATACAATCAATGTCAACCAACTACCTTAGGTAAAGATACACAAAAGATAAAATAAAACAAATGATCTTAAACTTTCTTCGGGGAGGTTTTGTCATACGAATTGATTATTTTGACCTTTACTTTGTTTTGTTCACTTACTTAATTCATCTTACAGTCAATATTTCCCCGGACAGAAGAAAAGAACTAGCTGGTAAGCATCATATCATTTTAAGACTCAGAAAAGCACTTTACCTTTTTTCATGACAAACATTATTATGGTTATGTTTATACTGAACAAATTATGTTCCTCTCATGATCTAAAAATGGGTACAAGATGACATTTGAATTTCTTTTTCGAAATTCAATTTTAAATAGTTCTTTATTTTAGACATAAACACTGTTCTTCTAACAAATAATTGACTGTTTATGTTTAAGTGCGGATGTTAAAATACATATAATGTTTAAAAAGTAGAAAAAATTAACATATCATTTGTTCAAATAGGTTGTGGATTTTGTTATTTCGATACTTGATATTAGAAACTGAAATTAAGAAAATATTTGTTTTCAGAGTCAACTAAGCGTAAAATTAAAGTTTCTACAAAGGAGATGATCCGTGTCTCAACTGTTGACAAGGTGGTTAACAAACTCAACTCCGGCACCAACTGGATCACCATCACCGGAAGTGCTGGAGATGGGAAGACAACTCTTGGATATTTGGTACTGAAAGAGTTTGTTGACCAGCAGAAAGTGTATGTGATTAAAACACCTGACGATTACCACCACATTTTCAATGTAGGAGAAAACCGGATCATTGTGCTGAATGATATATTTGGTTCTTTCGTCTTTGAAAAGTCGTCCATAAACAAATGGACTGATGTCATTACCGATATATTTGATTTTCAGATGAAAAACCCTGATAACGTCACTCAAGTTGTATTCGTGAGTAGAAAAAACATACTTCAGAAAGCAAAAGTCTATCTCGAACATCATGGAGAAAACATTGCTGATGAAAATAATTGGTTTGATCTGAGTCAGAGAGCAGATGACGATGTAACTGAACGTCGTCAGATTCTTGACTTTCATCTTGAAAGGAAAGGTATAACAGTATCTGACGGGGAGAAAGAGAGAGTGACAGAGAGAGATACTCTGCATGGATTCCCACATTGTTGTGAGATGTTTGCAGACCTAGTCTCGAAAAAACATGACATAGACATTGTTGCATTCTTCAAAACTCCACTAAAATTTCTTGACAAAACTACAAAGTTACTCTTTGAAAAAGATTGTAAAGATTTGTTCGTAAGTCTTGTCAAAAATGATGGAAAATTGAATCCCAACAGTGTAGAAAATGAAAACGAAAGGTGGAATCTGAGAGAAGTAGCTTCACACCAGGAAGGGAGTTACCTCAGGAGGAATGAACAAGGATTCTGGGTGTTCAGTCATCCATCCATTTATGAGAGTGTTTTGAGTGTTCTTGCTGTCAAAGACCCCTTGCTGTTCCTCAGGTATGCACGTACGTCAGTGATATGGCAGAAAGTGAGATTTAAATCCCCTAAGAGTGAAACAATAACGTACCATATTCTGCTGGACCCTAAAGAACCTGGAATATTAGAGGTTTTGGCTGAGAAATTAGTTGACATATATCAAAGGTGGAACTTCGAACTTTTCAAACACAGCGTTAGTTCCAACGAAGAGTTCTGTGATAGCCTCATCCCGAAGTTAACTAAGCACATCAATGATACGGTAAGAATACAGACAAAAGGCTCAAAGGGAAAAGTCAGCCTGAGGAGTCAAACGGTATCAAATCTATGTTCGAATCACACACAAATTAAAACACAACCGCTTTATCTCCATTCTATCATGATATTAAAGCAGTATACAGTTATTTCAATATTAACAGCTATGTTTCCTGAAAAAAATTGATGAGACACTGAACCACCCACACGAAAATACAATGCCAAATTCAAGCATTGTGACGTCATAACTGTCTGAGCTATGACATCATTGTATTCGAATAAAACTGGTTCAGTCACAGTCGAGTGGGCCATTTGAATTTTCTCAAAATCAAACTTCAATTTCGTCAACAGAAACAACGTTTCTAGGTTTTACGCTGCAATACAAATTTGCTCATATGATTTGCTGTATGGACGCATTTGCACATATGTATATTTTACTACCGTAAGCAAATGTTTACTACCGTGAGTAAATATGGTATTTTCACTTTTCTAGTAACAGTTCGTCGTATACAGACATAGTGACTTCACACTATTTGAGAAAATATATTAGATAACTTTAGAAACTCTTAATATTATTTTTCAAATTCTATATATATATAGGATAATCTCCTTCTTGTACACAATGACCTTCGAAATCCATCTGACTATCCGATTTTCAGTATATAATTAGAGCGAAATAGTCAAAACAATGTTGACAGATATAATTTAATGTCATTTATTTAGTATACATCTAATAAATATTAATTGGTTTGTTTTAGGAATTCTCTATTCATATATTAAAATAGTTCGAAGCCCAATTGCATAGGCAGAAATTAAACACATATGAACGCATAGCAAATTTACTTTTACTCACGTCTGTATATTACTACCATAAGCAATATTGCATATGTGCAAAGTTCGCTGTATAAACAGGGCTTAAGGTATTCAAGACTTCAACTTGACCTTAAGTCTCATTTGTGACATAATTCCCCCTCAATTAATCCGAATTAGTTGACGAAAAGAAATTCTCAAAATAAAATACCCCTCTGAAATCACATATTATTATTATTGGGCCTGTACCCCCTTCTCAGGACAAATCATTTTCATAAGTAATAGATAGAGGACGAGCAGCAGTACATTATTGGGATATAAATGTACAGTTTTGAGGGGATTGGGCGAGGCGCTGCTATGAGTTCTCTATCTATCTTAGAGCACAGTCAAATGATTGAGTCGTGAAATAAATGTCTTAAATTGAATGATTTTAGAATAGAATTGTCAACAAATTTGGGAAAAATTCTCTCGAACACAGCATGCAAAACATTGACATTTCTCATTTTTATATGCAAATGTTAAGGACATTGACGTCGTCAACTGTAAGCACTGAATTTACTGATTTATCCGAGGTGCATGAGGCGTACTTTTAATATAAAATGTACGAGTCGTGCTACATCATAACCGTCAGGCTTGAATCAAGAACATGCATGATATGCACTTTTTTATTCAGAAATATTGGGCACTTGCACATTTCATTGTCTTTAAAGACTGGGTGATTTTTAGAATGAATCAGTTCACACAAGGGCAATGGTAACTTTACTTTTTTACTCCTTACTTTTTACAAGTGTATTTTAAAATGTCAATGCAAATTTTCATGTACTTGGTTTCCAAAATATGGGTCACAGGAGTCAAGCCTATAAAAAGCTGTATTCATCTTCTTCGCAAGAACATAATGTCCTAGAAAGCTTAAATGTTGTGTACGGGGACTCTGATTTGTAGCCTTGGTGACCCCATCATACAGGTTTCAAGACTGAAAAGGTTATTTTCATTTTCTTCTTCAGGAAGAAAAGCCAAAGAAAGTTGAAAATGAAAAAAATATGTTTTAAAATTATGAAAATTTCCACAACCTTTTTTGTGGCACCTTCCACTGGTTCTGAATGTAGTGCATAGTACAATGGACGCTCAGGCTGAGCAATATTAGCAAATGCTTCTTGCGTGTCAAAGTGAATGTATGAACTAAATGTTTGGAAATCGTGCAAACCATGCAATCCAATTTTCATGACATGTACATTACCTGGCAAGCTTAAGAAGGAATAGGATGTACATCCACTGAAATTTCGAAAGTAGATTCTTTATAGAAAATATTTGTTTGGACTGTCACTGTTTAGGTAACTGAAACTTCTTATTTCTTTATTTGATATGTATTACTATTATTCATTTAAACGATTTATGCTTCAGAAAAGTTTATTCATTTGTTTATTTATTTACAATTGACATACTAAATTTGTGAATGTTGTGGAACAAGGTTTTTCAGAATCTATGTTTATTTGTTGTTTTAATTTTTCAAGCATGATATCTGCCAAATTCAATATGTTGATTGAAATACTTTTATTGTCAATATTATTGGTAAATGAATCATTAAAATTCGTGCTCCTGTGTCGTGATATTATTCAATCTAACATTTAGCTCATTGTTTATGTCATATTGTCTTTGAAGTTGTTTTTTATTATACCTTGTTAGAAATGTTTTTAAAAAGTGTCCGTGTATCAGATATCATGACTGTCACTCAAACGTGTCCTGATATCCATGATCAACAGGACACTTTTATGAATGGTTTCCACGGACAACGAGGTCTTAGTGGGATGTAAGTATTTAATATTTGAAGTAAAACTTGCTTTGTTTCAGAAGACAATGATCAGATGTCACTTAGAACTCTACACCTCTTTATACTCCAACTACGCAGCGGTGAAGTCTCTGCTGAAACACGGAGCTGATCCTAACAAACTTGATGTCAATCTCAGATTGCCTCTCAGTATGTGTTGTGATCCAGACATAGTGAAATTACTGATCAACAGTGGAGCTGATGTTAATCTTGTTGATTTTAAGTGGAAGTCACCTCTCCTCTATATGTGTGAACGTAAAGATGTAAATATTGACAGTCTTCATTTACTTATCAAAAACGGAGCGAAGGTTAATCATGTTGATTTGGAGGGGATGACACCTCTTCACTATGTGTGCAAACATGATGAGGTAGAGGACATTCTTCAGTTACTGATCAAGAGCGGAGCAGATATTAATCATGCTGACGACGAAGGAAAGACACCACTACATTATATGTGTGAATATGGAAACGTAAGTGTTGACGCTCTTCAGTTACTGATCAACAGTGAAACTGATGTTAATCTTGTTGATAAGGAAGGGAAGACACCACTCCAATATACATCAGACCAAGCATATGTAAGTCCTAGTGTTGACACACTTCAGCTGCTGATCAACGGTGAAACTGACTTTAACCGTTTTGATGAGCTCGGAAAGGCACCACTCCATTACATGTTTGAACATGGGTATGCAAGTGTTGAAGCTCTTCAGTTACTGATCGACAGAGGAGCGGCTGTTAATCTTGTTGATAAGGAAGGGAAGACACCACTCCATTTTATGTGTGAATGTGGAGATGAAAGACTTGATGCTCTTCAGTTACTGGTCAACAATGAAACTGATGTTAATATAGTTGATGTGGAAGGAAAGACACCTCTCCACTATATGTGTGAACATGACTATGTAGATTTTGACACTCTACACTTACTCATCACCAGTGGAGCGGATGTTAATCTTGTTGATGAAGAAGGGAAGACAGCTCTCCACTATATGTGTGAACGTATACGTATAAGTGTTGACAGTCTTCAGTTACTAATCAACAGCGTAGAGGATGTTAATCGTGGTGATAATTCAGGAAAGACAGCTCTCCACTATATGTGTGGAAATGGTAGCGTTACGATTGACACTCTTCAGGTACTGATCAACAGTGGAGCATATGTTGACCAACCTGATACGGAAGGACACACCCCACTCCACTATTTCTTTAAATTCCATAAGTTCTCTAGTCCACACCTCTTCCGCAGTTGTGTTCAATGTCTCGTCAGCAAGGGGGCTGAATTGGACAGGATTTAGGAGCAAAATCAAGAGACAAACTGCGTTGTTGAATAAGTAATGGAATGCCCTTTCCTATGATCTTGGCGCACATGAGTAACACCCTGAATAGTATTTAGATGTCAGCTCTCACGTAGTGTGATACTGAACGGGTGTTGAACAGTGTTTTATCATTCTTCAATGTGATAGAAGAATCACATGTGATTAAGTGAACAATTCTGTCACTGTCTTTTTTATATTATATATATTATAAATATATATTATAAATTGTATATTCATTATAGAAATAAATAAAAAGGAGGTGACAGTGAAATAATACTATGAAGACTACAAAAGATGGTGCTAATTGCACAGCTTTTACTCTTTTGACTTTTTCATACAAGAACCAGCGACCCTAGAGAGCTGAATCTTACGTAGAGGCTCTTTTGGCCAATGGGATTTTTATTTGTAGATTTGTTGACCCTGTGACTCCAAATATGCGCCACAGGGTCACGACATAAACAGCTATGTTCATCTTATTCATTACGAAAAGCCCTAGAAAGCTGAAATGGTGGTTACAGACTCCTTCTGCAGTGGGGTTTCTAAACTGGCCCTGTGGCCCCACATATAAGTCACAGGGTCTACGACCTAAAAACTTAAATATTTTCATCTTCATCTACATAACCTAACATACAAGAAATTTGTTTACCCCTCTGATAAATACTTACAATTTACATGTTGAAACGTATTAAGTTTATTATTCAATGATATGAGCTACAGAGTCAATGGTTCTACTATTTTTATCAATCTGTTCATGTTTCTGAAATTGTTCCCTGTTTGCATCTCCTTAATAAGGCGACATAGCAGAATAAATAAAGTACACATTTTTGCGACAACATAAATTCATTTTCAATTTAATTCCTAACATCTACTACCCCAAAGCATTTTAAAGGGGCAATTTTAACATTCCATCTGAAAGAATGTTTTATATGAGAGTAAATAAAGAAAACAGAGTAGAAAGCAATGGTGTTTTTGAACCTGAAAACCCAGCAACGGGTTCAGTATGGAGATATTAAATTGTCCATAGCAGAGGATTTAAATAGAACTTGTAGTGAACGATGTTGTATTAATAATGTAACAACCTTCCTTTAATGTATAAGTATATTTGATATGGACTGGATGGCCTAACATCACGAATAGACATTGATTGATTGATAAGTAAAGAAATGCATAAAAGTAATTACATAACAGACAAGTTCCCCTTATCCAAATAAGAAATAAGTATAAGATTACAATGTAATATTGTATAATGAATTCATCATACAAATTACCATAAAGGAACAAAAGAAAAGAACAAAAGCTGTTTTTTGGTTTATATTACGTTATCCTTTTTTAATAAAGAGTGAATTTTCGTTAGTACTCTCCTTGTGTTGAAACTTTATACATAAAAAAGAAATGAATTTTTTTTTTCTTTGCCTTTTTCACTGTGTATTTAGCAGTCCCGACTAAGTCGGGGCTGCTAACAGTTTTTGCGGCGCAAACTTTTTTCCTAGAAGGTTTTGAGAACTCATACATAACTTCTTACTTATACCCCTAGGGATTTTTTTGACGTGTTCACATTTAAGGTCAAGGGTCAAGGTCACCAGTTCTGAAATCGCTCCAAAAATCCTTGTAAACACGATAACTTGAAAAATATTTGTGCTATCAGGCTCTTATTTGGTGTATATCAATTGTGGAGAAAGGCCAAGATTTGAAAAGGTTTTCGCTAACATCCGTCAAAGGTCAAGGTCAAAGCGAGGTCAAGACTTAAGCATGCTTTTGCGAAAATGTCTTATTTCAATTATTAACACTTTTAATCATCACATGATTGTGATACACATTGAAAAGTGATCACTGATTGTGTGACCTGGAATTTTATAGGTCAAGTTCACGAGATCGGGTCAAGGTTACCAGTTCTGTAATCACTAAATAACTTTTTTCCAAGAAGGTATCTACACCTCATATACATAGCTTCTTTCTTATACACATTGGGAATTAGTTTGGCTTGCTCACATTTAAGGTTAAAGGTCAAGGTCATGAGTTCTTAAATCATTACAAAAATCCTTGTAAACACGATAACTTAAAAACACGTTTGTTTTATCGGGTCCTTATTTGGTTTATATCAACTATGGAGAAAGACCGAGATTTGAAAACGTTTTCGCTAAAATCTGTCAGAGATCAAGGTCACAGTGAGGTCACAACTTAAGCATGCATTTGCGAATATGCCTTATGTTAACTATGAACACTTTGAGTCATTGCATGATTGTTATACACAATGAAAAGTAATCATTGATGGTGTGACCTTGAAGGTCAAAGTCCAGGTCATGAGATATTGGTTAAGGCCATGTTAATCCTCTGATCCAATTTTGAAATCAGAAATAGGTTTTAAGAACAAACTTGTGAAAAGTGACCCCAGTGATGATTCAACTTGTTAGAATAACTTGAATAATGAACAATCTTTTGTTTAAAACAAATCCCATTTTATTTATGCTGACAAGAAGGCGGAACAGGGAAAGGCGAGACCCAAAGTTTCGAGGCTGCTCTGCTTTTGCGGTGTCCCGCAAACCCGCAAACGCTCATCTAGTTTATTATTTGTATTTTAATATGTAGCATGTTTCACCAATTAAGTGAGGCCACAATGATATGGTTTATTCTCTTATCAGCTTCGGAGGCCGGTGGTAAAATTGTGATTTCTGACTAGATACTTATCAGATTAGTAAAGAAAATTCAACTATGACCAACAATCTCTTTACATTGTAAAACTTTGATTGTAATAGTATCCTAGATAATAAATTTGCTTGCTTGAGTTTCCTCGCTGTTGTTAATATTTTTATATACATGTATTTTTCCTTTTGTGTTCCACGTGATGAAAGAGTAATCATATACTCAAATACGCCATGCATATTCACAAAAAAAGATATAATTGTCCCGAAAATCACATACATTCCTGATGCATTCCACTTCTAAAGATGTCATTATATAAAAATATATTTCAGTCTTTGCCTAAGTTCAATGGAAACCAATGATAAGTTTGTCATACATCGAAACCACCAAAGTCTTCAGTGGTCGAACTGATGGTTCATTCTCCCCAAATACAGTTATCGTTAACTAACTTCGTCCTTGGTCAATATTGTTTTCTCGGGTCCATAAAAACAGCTATTGACCTCATCACCAGTCTATAATTGTATTATTTTGAATGGATCTGGTATTTGGGGATACCGAAAATATGATTGCCTAGAAAAACTTCACCTATTATCATGTCAAAGATATTTATCCGTTGGTTTATCAACACCAAACAGCATGATTTACGGGGAATGAGGAAGATCAACGCCCATTTTGTATAAATTTTTATAAATTCTTGGATAAGATACCTAAATATTGGACAAAAAGTACTGGTCTGCACGAACACGACTCCCAAACCTTGCTTATAACATGATTTTGCATTAAGACAATACTAATACCAACTGGGCATCCTTTGTAAGAGATCTTGTTCTCACGGTTTCGGTTTTGGATGAATTAAACAATTGAAAAATTAATCTTTTTTTACATAACTTCTTTCAAGATATTCAATAACATATTTGATCAAGGTTGACATGTCATCCTTAATGATAGCTCAAGGTATGAATCAGATTGTTTAAAGTTTCTTTGACCAGAATTATTTTTTTTTTATCTATTTTATATTTTATAATTTTAGAAATAGTTTCATCAAATTTAGATTTGCTTTATCAGATGCGCAGCACAATTTTGCTGTGCATATTTAATGATAAACATAGGCAAAAAATAAACATCGAAAAGAGCAGAAGAATGTGTCCATTATGTAAATTAGCAGTTGATGACGAAACTCATTTCATGCTACTTTGTCCATTTTATTCCATTTACAGTGTTTTGTCAAAACTACCTGTTCGTGATTTTATATCCTGAATGCCTTCTCAAAACGAGAATATTATTCTTAATTTGTCACTGTTTATCAAAACTTGTATGGGACTAAGAACTGAACTATTAAAATGAATTTCGTCCTGAAAGCTAAATCAGAATTTTAGGATAGGCTGTCATGTTGTTCTAGTGGTTCTAACGTTTGTATGTTATTTGTATTCTATCGATAATGTGTATATGTATTTCTTGTATGTGGGCCGAAGGCCTTAAGTACAATAAACTCTTTGAATAATTTGTTTGATTAATTTCTTTCACAATAACCTCTGTTGCGAATGGAACACCTTCTCGGCTAGAAATAAAACATTCTGATTGGTTGCATTGAGAGTTGATTCAGCCGTTGTAAAGGTGGCAAATACCAACGACGAATTGTAATGCTACTTTTAGAAACAGAAACGTTTGATCATGTAAAGTGTGTTACCCTCGATATTTTAATTTGTGAAACCATAGGCTACAAATACATTGATAAATAAAGCGCATCGACTCAGACAAAAAAGTTAATTTTACAATCAATCTTTATTCATACTGAAAAGGCCACAGGCCTATAGTACACAACTAAACCATAGTTTTTACATAAATGTAAACATTAATACATATTACAGAGATAATACATGATTTCTATACAGCATTGCATGATGGATGAACATGGCAAGATTTTGTAACAGTGTTTGGTTTTTACTGCTCATAAGAGTTGAAAATTTTATGACACATGGATGGGCATAATAGTATCTTTTGATATATTTACATCGTAGTGAAAGATAACATGGACAGATGAGTAGAAAATGATATTCGTCTTCAATTTGATTTAAATCACAAAGTTTACATATTCTATCTTCTTTATTAATATTTTTATATCGACCGCTCTCAATCAATAGATCATGTGATGAACATCGGAATCGTGCTAATGATCGCTTAAATTTCTTTATGTTTACAAATGATAGGTAATCCTCACTTAATAAATCACATTTGAACTTGGAATAATAAAAACATTTACTTGACGATGAAATTTTTTCCCACCATGTCTGCAGGTATATATCTTTTAGTCTTGTTGTTATTGACTGAATAAAATCTGCGTGTGACTCAACATACTGAGCATTCCAAACGTTTCCGAAGCCAATAGAAAATAAAAAAAGTTTGACGTTAGAAACCCAATTTCTTTGTCCATTTTTCTCGTACAATAACATCATATTATAACACATTTTGGGCATTCTATCACGGGGCATATTTAACAATTTTAACCAGTACTTAATTACTTTAACATTTGTAAACAAGTTAATCGGATATCTTCCACATTCACCATATACCATTACATTTGCTGTATTCACTTTGACACCAAGATATTTCTTACATGCATACAAATGTATTCTTTCTAACTGAAGAAAATCTGTTAATCCCCATATTTCTGCCCCATAAGTTAAAATTGGGTTTATTTTGGCGTCAAATATCTTAAAATAAGTCGTATAATTAATATCTCCTAGTTGGCTAACTGTTTTAAGGATGCCGAATAGCGCCTTTTGTGCCTGGAGCGATGCATATTTGACATGTTTAGCCCATGACAGTCCATTTGTAAAATATAAGCCCAAATATTTGAAAAAACTAACGCAAACCAGATTTATACCCTTGAATGACCATTTTTCTGATTTAGATAGTTTGCCGCCATTTTTAAACACTACTATTTTTGTTTTATCTCTATTAACTGTTAATTTCCATATATCGCAGTATTTTTCAAGTTCATTTAATTGGTTTTGGAGGCCAATAATAGTGCTCGAAAACAGGACAACGTCATCTGTGAATAAAAGAAGGAAAATTTGGACTATTTCGGGATGGAGTTGGATACCGCTTGAACAGTTCGTTTCGATTTGGGTGGCAAGTTCATTGATGAAGAATGGAAACAAGAACGGACTTAAGATACACCCTTGTCTTATACCAAGTTGTAATTCGAAATGTTCCGAGAATTCGTAATTGTTTTTAACGCATGCTTTCACGTTTTCATACATATTAGATAAAAGTTTACTCATTTTGGTACTAAGACCATGATAATGTAAGAGAGACCAAAGTTTGTTTCGTTGTACAGAGTCGAAGGCTTTCGCAAAATCTACAAATACGGCATAAAACTTTCCTCCTTTTGAATTCAAATATCGTTGGACTAAACTTTGTAAAATAAACATGTTGTCAACAGTGGTATAACCATGTCTAAAACCCGCTTGTGATTCCCCTATTTTATTCATTATATCTCCCCATGTAACAAGTCTCTTATTAATAATATACGTGAAAATTTTACTAAAATTACTAATCAATGTTATTCCTCTAAAATTGTTAGGATCATTGATATCACCCTGCTTATGAATTGGAACAATGATACCAACCGTCCATGACTGAGGGAAAGTGCCATTTTCTAGTATAACGTTGAAAATAAGTTCTAGGTATGGTGCGATAAGATCTGCTGAATTTTTAAAGAATTCTGATATCATTCCATCAATCCCAGGCGATTTATTTGATTTAAGATTTCTTATACTTTCTAATATCTCTTCCCTTGTGATTGGAGAATCTAGTATTGTTTCCGTAAGTTCGGAATTATGGCGGTTAAGATTAGCCTGCTCCGAATTCTCGTGGTAATTGATATGATCATTGCTTTGATCAATATCGACACCACTAAAGAGTTGTTTAAAATGAAAAAAAAACAATTATTAATCTCAATTTTGTTTTGCCTTATATGAGTGCTATTCAAACGCTTAAGCTCTGACCAAAACTCTTTCGAATTTTTAATGCTATTTTCTATCGCTATTTGTTTTTCTTTGAAATAATCTAAGCGTTTTCTTCTACAGAGGGCATTATACTGGTTCCTTACGATACAATATTGATCGAATGATCGTTTATCTTTATGTTTCCGAAACTTATTGAGATATTTGCATCTTTCAGCTTTAAGTTTTTCGCAGTCTGAGTCAAACCAAGTTTTAGAAAATATTTTTGATTGATTTACCTTTTTTGTCATACAGGAAGCCGCCGTACATACCGCTTCTGTCATGTATGTTATACTTTCGTCTATATTTATGAGAGCACTATCAACAGATTTGTCTAGCAATTCTTGAACTTTCTCTGATAGCATATTTTCTCTAAACTGTCCTGACTTATTATTATCCCAAATAAACCTATAAACGTGTTTCGGATTTCTAGTAGATGTATCATCTGTTCTTTTATTGTTAGATTTTATTTGTACCATGATTGGAAGATGGTCTGATTCTATACGTGATTGTATACAAAAAGCCTCTACATAATCAAATAACATAGTTGATGAAATAACATAGTCTATTACACTTGCACCATTCTGGCCTATATAGGTAAAATCTCCAAGATGTGTGTCACTGCCACAACGACCATTCATAATATGGATATTAAACACAGAGCACATGTCAAGAAGTGCTTTACCGAAACTGTTTATTACCTTGTCGGCGGAGAAACGTTACAGATGGAAGTAGTCGATTAAAAAATCCCAGTACGATTGATTTTGCGTTTCTGTATATTCCAATAAATCGTCCTCGATAAAATCGGGGTCCAATCCGGTCCGCGCATTAAAATCTCCGCCACACAAGATGTAACAGTCTGGTACAGTGGAAATAATTGATAATAAATTTTCTTGAAATATAGTTACACCATTATTACATAGCGGTGAGTATTTATCATACCAAGTGGATGCTTCCGGTTGTATATATGCACAAGAATATAATACATTCTTATCAAGACCGAATAGTTCTTGATCAAACATGATAAAAATAGCATTCTCTGTTACTTTGATTAATTTCACAAAATCATAAAACTGTTTCCTGATCAATACTAAAATACCTCCGGAAGCTCTCCCCTTGCTAGATATTTGTTGTGCATTTTTTTCAATAAACGTGAATTCGCTAAATATGTTCTCAACGTCCAAGTCCTTTGACCAAGTTTCAGTTATACCAATAATATCGAGTGATTTGATATACTCAATAAAACAAGAGTCAGTCAGTTTATGCATGATACCTGAAATATTCCAGAATATAATTTTAAGAGAAGCGTACTCATCGTTATCGTTAGCATCACTCACATTATTAGCACCGTTATGTGTTAGAGAATGTCCCACATATTCCTGGCCCTGGCCACTTCCCTATCGTGGGTGATCTCTACTGCCGCCTGGGCGTGAAGACGATCTCAAAGTCCGTCTCGTGTCTCCCCGGTCTCGGTCTCCCCGGGTGTCAGACCTGGATGAGCCCCGGGTGTCCCCGGATCTAGCGTGGTCCTCCTTGAGGTCCTGTACCAGTTTGTTCCCCTTGTAGTAGAAGCGTGAGTCAGGGTGTTCTTCTCTCAAACGGTTCAGTTCTTTCCTTTGATGTGTAGTGAGATCATTGGCTATACCAATTCCCTGTTCTCTGATAACACTTCTAAGTTTTACAGCATGCCACTTATCCTCCCAGTGGTTCATACGGGCGATAACGGGTCTTGCCTTGCCATTCCTGTTGGTGCCAATCCTATGAGCTCGCTCGATATCTCTCGGTACGAGAGGTGGGAGATCCTTTGTAACTCTCGCTTTATTGAGAATCTCGAGGACTTTTTCCTTGCTTTCCGTGTAGGTCTCCTTTTCACTGGATTCAGGCACATTATACAAGACCATGTTGTTTCTCCTACTGCGTTGTTCCTGTTCCTCCAGACGTGACTCCACTCCCCCAAACCTAGTCTCTAAATCTGCTGTTCTGTCATCTAAAGTGTTGATGTCCAATCTCATAATTTCTTGTTCCTGTTTGTTAGTGTCAATTTCTTTTTTGATTTCCGAGATGTCTATCTTTATCGATTTAATGTCCTCTTTAACCGAGCAAATGTCCTTAGAAAGTCTATCTTCCGAATCCTTAATCTGACGAAGAATTACACGTTGTACCTCATCTAAATCTGTGGTAGGTCCCGGGTTTTGTTCAACATCTCCGGAGAGGAGTATAGAAGAGAACTTGACATTTATCGCAGGGAGTGATGAGGGTAAGATCAGTCGAAAATAATCGATACGTAGCCAGTGTGTGCTATCCGTGACGTCACAGTTAGGACACAAATGTAAACAAACATTTTCTCGGTGGTGGAAATCACTCAAGAAAGTATCGTTGCTCGCACCTTGTTCCACAAATCTAATCAGGGAGAAAGATAAGATGAGATGTAGAGACAAAAAGAGCAAACATGCATTGAGTCGGAGCGGCATGTCAGATCGAGTCGTGTATGGTGTGTACGTGTCAACATGGTTGATATGTCGGGTACCCCTCGGGTGTGAAAAAGTCCCAATCCTAGCTCGGTAGAGCGCTATATCTATCATTTTTCACATGAAACACTTCTCTGGTCCTTTGGGAATAAAGTTTATGTGATTTAAATATTCAATAGAGGATATTATATGAGTGTCTAGGACATACTATGTTTACGACACGAGTGCCTGAATATTAGTATTTCCCGAGCGAGAGCGAGGGATATACATGTACTGATATTCGGGCACGAGTGTCGTAAACATAGTATAACATAGACACAAATATAATATTCTGTTTATTACCGAAGTCGTGGAATTAATGATAACACGCTAAAATCCACTTTCAACCATAGTCTAGCGGCCCGTCGTCGCCGCATTTGGAACGCAACGTCATAGACGAAGCCTGACGTCATAGCATCACCATGACAAAGTGATATTTTGCCCTCGGGCATCGTATGAAAAATATGAACCCGATATGACTGCTGTCGCGTTCGGCTCCGAATGATAAAAATCGGTATCGAATCTACGTTAGACTCACAAAAAGTTAAAAACACAGTAGGTTTATCTCCTAAATAGCAGATGTCATTTTTTAAAATAAAATAATATATTGTCAGAAATCGTAAGAGTACCATTTTTCTGAAATACCCTATCAAAATTTACTTTACTCAACGGTAACCAAAGGAGGGGGTAAATCCAATAGCTTTAAAAATTATCTGGAGCTATGTCTAATAGTATGCATCGAGTACAGTTTACACTTATGAAACGACAATGAATACGATGTGAAGGGAAAGATTAATCGACTATGCCAAGCAAGACTGACATGCATTTTACAGACAAATCATCCTTACTCTAAACCATGATTTACCTATTTACATATATATGATCTTGATAATATCAAATACCGGAAAGCAACACTTATTTCTAGCAACTACAAAACTCTTGGAATTCAATGTGGTAGAAAAGGGTTTAAAAACTATAGAAGTCATGTTTTTTAAATTATCTTTTTGTAAAGTAAACGAAGATCAAATTCATATTGTAAACGACTACTTCCCAGTTTGACTACCCCTTAAACAAACAGATTTAATGGTCGAGTGATTTCTAATTACTAGCTGTCACCCCTTCTTTGTGACATTTGTAACAGCCCAAGACCAGAACAGAGAGTGGATGGTGTCACAGCGGCGTATATTTCTTAAATAGCTCATCATGGTTTAAACACACGAAAACAAGTGTCGGTTCAGGCCTTGAAAGTTTATTGGGAGTAATCTGTAGAAATATGAAATATTTGAGTGAAATGTCCTTTAACACATTCTTTTGTCATGTCCAGTTGCATGGATCTGAAATATGGGGATTAAGGCAGCATGGAAGCAATGGACGAGTTCATACGTATGCATGCTATAGGTTTCTTGGTGTAAAACCAAGCACATGTAATACTATTTTTTTTGTATGCAGAATTAGGTAGATTCCCGTTATTTACAAATTCATGAATTAATGGGATAAAATATCAATTCATATTATGATAGTTTCTACTTTCAATTAGGTAGATTCTCGTTATTTACAAATTCATGAATTATTGGGATAAAATATCAAATCATATTATGATAGTTTCTACTTTCAATTAGGTAGATTCTCGTTATTTACAAATTCATGAATTATTGGGATAAAATATCAAATCATATTATGATAGTTTCTACTTTCAATTAGGTAGATTCTCGTTATTTACAAATTCATGAATTATTGGGATAAAATATCAAATCATATTATCATAGTTTTTACTTTCAAGCAACTTTAAAACTTGACTATAAAAGTTAGAAATGGAAAATAGTAGCGAAATGTACACTGGCGTTCCCAGATGCTGCAGGGAGGCTGCTGAATTTAGACTGAAATACATGTAAAATGAAACAGTGACATGTTTGACATGCATAGTGACTTATAACTGCAACCATAGGATGATGGATGGTGGGTATATATATATATCTACATCTCAGTTAAATACTTGTTACAATTGTTGAATATTGGTTTATTCTTCATTTTGAACACATGTACATGAGTCGCCATCTTGGAACTCGTAACAACTGAGTTACTCCCCTTGCGGACCTTGTTACATACCGCTAATGAACATTACTGAAAGTGGGGTTATCTCCCTTACACCAGTTATACATTACTTAAAGATATTGTCATATTCCACATCACTCCCTCCTTACAAAGATGAGTACCACTCGAATGAATTTAGAGAAATATATAATGTACATATACTCAAGGATAAGTGATCAAATTCATCCAAGGGAACATATACATTAACTTACTTAGTAGAAGAAAGTTTCAATTACTACTCTGAAGTGATGTGATCAGTATCACAACAGAATAGGCATCAAAACGTTTACATATGAATGAATGAGAATTTACTAATTTGGAAAACCCAAAGGAGTAATGGTGAAATAATATGTGTACATTACATTACACAAATATTCAACATTTGTATACCTGACTTAAGAAGTAGGAACATTTTCAAACTGTAAAAAAACATTTCAACATGAACTATTTAACACTAAATTCAACTCTCAACACATAGAGAAAAAGCAAACTTAAAACTTACATGAAAATGTAAAATTAGCACTGATTCAAAATTACATTATCCGTGAATGAGGCATGACTGTTAGGATTTCTAATACTAACACACTCTATGAGAGTACAATGTGTATTAAACAATATCCAAGCTAGTTACTGCTTCTAGATAAAGACTCTGAAAAGCTAAAATAGTCTATAAACATGAGAAGACAAAAAAAAAAACTCTTTGTGGTTTTGCTCACTTTCATAACCACTAAACATCCTAGTCTCAGTAGTCTGAAGCAAAATTACCTTGGCCGTGTAATCTACATATATATGTAATTATAGCCTTAGGTGTGAAATATACTTATGCTTCAAATCATGAGAGAAAACATTTATCTTTCAAACATGGTACCAAATTAAACATTTAACTCTTGTTTGTAAATGTTGAAACTACAAAATTCAAAGATTAACTCTATAAAAAATAACTTCACCTTATAGTACAGTGACAGTGACCATATCATTAGCACAAATGAGGTATTGTCAAAACAATTATGCAAAATACATCAGTGAAGGTTATTGAACAAATTTATACATTTCACAAGTAGAAATCTTCACTACTGTAGCAGAAAAAATGCTAATAGATTTAAACCATGAAACAAGTGCATTATGGTAATATCAAGAGCATGTATTCAATCAGAATTCAATACACATGTCAAGTCTGGCAGTTACACAGTACACTATATATATTCTTACATCGTCACTAAAGTCATTTTTTTCGACTTTTCTTGTCAGTTGGCAACTTGTCCTGTAACGACTTGACAAGTTGCTGGCAAGCTGGTGTCAAGTCATTGAAAGGCACCCAGGAATTGTCTTTGTTAGTATAGCCTAACCATTTCATCCGGTACTGCCATGTAGAGTTCAGAAATTTTTTTCTGAGTATTTTCTCAATCTCATATTGAGTGTCATCACTCGGCTCATTGTCATCCTTAGATTCTGTCGAACCACTCTGATTGTTGGACTCCACCAACTCATCGACACCTAGGATGGCAGGTGCCACACTGTCTATGTTGACCGGAGGTGTCGGGTCCTCTGGGCCGTCAACTCACAGAAGTCCATGTTTTAGCCGATTAACATGGATTCGATTGCGCACCAGCAGTCCATCAGACTTTTTCCTAACTTTCACATTATTGTCTCTCAAGAAATCAAAGCCAAGAATAATTTCAGGTTTAAGACCAACCACAACATTCCACAAAATGTTTATTTGAAAACCGGCAATAGTGAGACGAAGATAGCCATTGCCGATCACACTAACTTGTTCATTATTAGCTGTCACAATAAACTTGTTGTCAAACTTTTCATTTAATGAACCTCCTAACTTTGTGAATGTCTCATCATTAATCACACAAAAATCTGCACCACTGTCCAATAATGCAAACAATTTCAACTTATTTACAGTCACTTGTACATAGTTTCTCAATAGGCTACATTGTGTGCTCAAAGTACCTATTAACCTTCTCTCCCCTCCATTCAAATCTCCAGCGAGCGGGGTCTCATCACTAGAGTGGTCTAGTTTGGCTGATTATCGGAACCGCTACGGGACTTTTTCTCTGACAAACAGTGTTTGGCCATATGATTGAATCCACCACATTGATAACACTTTAACCCCTGAGGTTTGTTTTGCTTTGTCTTTCTTGTGTATCGGTAACACTGTCTGGCTTCATGTCCTGTTTTACTGCACAACTGGCATACTGTTGTTGATACCGCAGCTATAGACGGTGGCCTATCAACGGACAAAGTTTTTAATTGATCTTTCAAAGCTGACACTTCTGATGTAAGTGCATCTATGGCATATTTCTCTGGGAATGAGTGTGTGTGACTTGGTTGTGCCAACACTTGACTTTCATGTACCAAACGTGCATGTTGAATTGCATCTGTGAATGTGGCAGGTCTGTGTTGAATGACAGGTCCACGTAAGATAGGTTTCAAACCTCTGATAAATAAGGAGAGTTTGTCATGATCTGTCTTATTTAAACGTGAGCTTTTCTGTTGAATGTCTGTAATGTACGATTCAAGCGGTTCATCATCATGCATTGTACGATCCCACAACTGTTGTTCAAGAAGCCATGTACTTTGACCTCGCACAAAGTGTTCATTAAACTGGTAAAAAAGTCTGTCTCTACTGTGCTTAATGTGATCAGGCAAATCTAGAAACCATTGCAAAGCGGCGTCTTCTAAACATAACAACATGACCGATCCGTATTGATCATCCCGATACCGCTGAATTGCCGCCCACGCTTCAAATTTACGCAACCAGGTCGCGCCATCTTCGTGTGGCAAACCACGGAAATGTTCAAGTTTAATTTGGCTCATTTTTTGGACCGTTTTAGATCTCCACCACGTGTTGAATATTGGTTTATTCTTCATTTTGAACACATGTACATGAGTCGCCATCTTGGAACTCGTAACAACTGAGTTACTCCCCTTGCGGACCTTGTTACATACCGCTAATGAACATTACTGAAAGTGGGGTTATCTCCCTTACACCAGTTATACATTACTTAAAGATATTGTCATATTCCACACAATAGAGACATTTGCTCATTAATAATACAAAACGTCAATGCAGATATGTTCATGCACGCATAATGCAGTTGCACAACTAAAATATGGATGGTGGATATGTATTTATGTGATTTATGTTTATACAAATGTAATGTGTATGTTAGTCTACTGTTTCATAAAATTATTCATTCATATTCCTTATCTGACAACACTGGGCAAATCCATTATCGAATAGGGTAGCTAATCCGCATGTGTATTTTTACCGTAGTCAAGTTGGAAAGTAGTCAAGTTGGGAAGAAGTCATATCGGGATAGAACCTAGCAGAGAGAGGCCTTTTCCCGCATCCAAACACTTCTCTTTGCTAAAACGCCCGAGGATGAGGGTGCTATTCATTTTATATACCGAAAAATAAACAGACAAACAAACCAACGTCTGCAGGTGGTCCAAGTAAAATAAAACGCACATAAAATATCATGGAAATTCTGACAGCAGAATACTGAACATCAGTCAACTCTTCTCAGTCACCAATCTGTCGTGGTCTAGTGGAAGAGCCTTGGGCTACAAAGCGAAGGTTTGCAGGTTCGAATCCCGCACTGTCTGCTATGAAAATGTTAAACTTGGCAATTTTGTGGATTGATTACCTTACTAAATGGGACTTAAAATTTCTCGGGTGCAAAGAATTGTACTTGGATGGCCTTATACTTGATAATACCCTCTTGGAATGTTATTATTATGTTCAAGGCCCTCCCAGCAGGGTATTATCCAGAGAATTGTAAGGCCCCAGTTCCCTTCGTAGGGAAGTTCTCCCGGAAAAACAACTGAATTCAAAGACTGTTAAAGAGAGGTATAGTAACCTCTGTGGGAAAAGATTGGGGAACTGTTGTAACTATTGAAAACTAAACTCTAGAGAATGTTTATGATTTGATCTTGAGAATTGGAGTTTCATCTGAGGCAATGCATCACACAACGGATCGTCACAATCAGCATTATTTGAACCATCATCTAAGGGGTTTCTAACAAATCATCAAACAGCTCACTTAACATGGACTATTTGTATTCTAGAAATGGGAGGCTCCACCCATTGGACACACTTTAGAATTGAATAAAACCCCATGGGCAATGTACGTATATCTGCCACAACTCAATGGAAAATTAAAAGGTATTAAATCGATAGTGGACAAATATTGTCGTCATTAGGGCTGAGTATCATGGGAAATCTCACGATACGATATGTATCACGATACAGACAGACGATACAGAATGTATCATGATACATTGTTTAAAGTAAAATTTCATGCAAATTTTGTGAAATTTTCAAGATGGTGGAAATTTTGTGTTATGAGATGATCAAAAATCAAAGATTAAAACAGTTTTTTTTTCTAAAAACAGTTATTTATGAATCAGATTGCTTCATGCCTACTGCAGTTACTGTTACTGCACAACACTAGCTAGTTTTATAGTGTTCACTTAGTTTCTCTTTTCATTTTTAAGTAAGTGAAATCTATTTTTAGTGTATCACGATACAGGAACCTCACGATACAATAATCACGATATCCCAGGCTACGATTGTATCGTAGGTATCGATGAATCGTTACAGCCCTAGTCGTCATACTGTTTGAACATAGTTGAACTGTTCAAAGTAAAAATACAAAACATTATCAAAACCTAAATAGTGAAAAATTATCTGTTTTCTGACACATTTACAAAGCTTACCTGTCGTCCTGGTAAATCTTGCACATTACTCATTTGTGCAATAACATTTATTTTTCTTAATTTTGCAAATAGTATGTTTATCCACAATATCAATGAAAGATCATTTCAGTTTTTTCTGATGATTTTAATTTGGTCATTCATTCATAAATATATATTTGGAACTAGTAAATTTCAAATTACCCCGATAAGGCGGGGTTTACACTACGTCCGTTTTTTGGAAGCGATGCGTAAAAAATACTCGCACAAGAACGCAACACGTTATTTTCAATGAGTTACATAAGTACATAGAAACATACATTCAGACGTGTATACATACATACATACACACATACATACATACATACATACATACATACATACATACATACATAAATCAGATTCTATACATAAAACATGAACATACACCCATTGTACATGCACCTACGGTAATTACATGCAGCTGTACATACATACACATGGACATACATTATTTTTTTTTATCATTTTGAAAAATATTGTTTCCTTACATCGGTAAATACCGAATCTTTTGCATATTTACTCGCATAATCATCCGTTTTCCTATATCATTTAAATATGCAATATATGATGAGAAAATGTAGACTAAAATTTAGTCCATCGAATTTTTATGATTGCTGTAGTACCTTCATCCTTTTGAATATATATTTTAATACTTTCAGTTCCAGTGTATTCAGTTTATCTAGACTTGTTGAATAAAAATCTAAAGTTTATTATATTTCAGTGGTGAAATACGGCATTTATCGGTTAAAATAAAATCCGTATTTTCACTGAGTGAAAAAACATGTTATTCTACTCAGTGAAATAACACTTTCAATCATATGACGTCATCGTAACAATAGAATGACGTCATAGAATAGCCGTGAAATGGAAGGCGATCTCGGAGGCTCCGTTCATAAAATGAACGTCATTTACCAACTATGCGTGATTTGTTAAATCTAATAAATAGAATATTTGACATTTCACGTCGAATACCATGTACATCTCATCTCGTGAAGTAGAAACAATATATTTACACTCGTGGCTGCGCCACTCGTGAAAATATACATTTCTACTTCACTCGATGAGATGTACATGGTATTCCACGAGAAATGTCAAATATCCTCTATATTCTAATCAATAGTAGGGCCTACTCTGAAATATTGTGTGATTCAGCAAGCATCATGTTATCATTCGCAAATAATAACAAATCCATTTTCGTATTTCGAGCCTTCCGTATTTTAGTATCACGCGAACCCGGAAGTGCTAAATTTAGTAACATTTATTGAGCAAGATATTTCTGGTGACGGTTTTAACGCGAATTTCGTCTCAAACAATCAAGACAACCTGTCAAGGTTAATAATTAGAAACCAGTGTAAGTATAGTTTTATTTTGACAATTCTGAAAACGTATAATGACGTAAACATCGATTGTAAAGAACGGTTTGTGAAATAGGCGACAAAAAATATAATCTTGATGATAAACAAAACACAAACAGCCATCCAAGTTAATGTTTGTTAGTCAAGGTTTCATTCAACACGTCACTTGTTTCACAAAAGTCACACATTTAATCATGATTCAAATTATGTCTTACAACTACTCAACGATACTAAATCTAATTTATTATCATATGGTGATTTAAAACTGATTTAATGCTCCGTTCCAAATGTAATATAGCAGTGCATAATAATCGAAACAGAAGTTGTTTCTTTTGAACAAGTTATAACAAATTAGGATCAATGAAAATAACAAATGATGTATCTTTATCTTTTTTCATTATGCAAAAGTAGGATTACTCTGTTTGAGCTGTATGAAATGTCAAACTTCTTTTGCAATGATCCTCAAAAGTGTCAAGGGGTATCAGTGAGCCACACGTACCCTCCAAATGTTTGCTTGTTAGGGACTGGTCATTTATTATAGGGGGGAGGGGGCCGGTGATTTTAGGGGGTGGGTCACACAAAAATATGACAGCCTTTGGGGGTGGGTCATAAAATATTAAGACAGTCGTTAGGGGTGGCCCATTAAAATTATGACAAACATCATTGGGGGGTCATGAAAAATCATGACACATGTTAGGGGTGGGTCACTTTTTTTCTGACAAACATAAGGAAAATTTCACTGGCCCACCCCCCTCTATAATAAATGACCGGTCCCTTATCTTGTATTTAATATATTTCAGATAAACCATAGGTCATCTCCATGGCTGATGATCACCCCATAGTGTCTGTCGTCATAGTAACAGATATCGCGAAATGTCCTGGAAATCACTCTGTGGTGAGTTGTTTTTCAATACGATTAACATAAAAAAAACTGCTCCATCAGGCTATTTGTATACCGGGGGGCCAGGCACACAAACATCTTGAAAAAATGGGGGTGGGCTTTTAGATGGGAGAGACACCATCTCAGATGAATATTCATACTGGAGACCGTCAGACAGTCAGAATAGGTTTTATGTAGGTTTTTGACACTTAAAATAATATTATAGATTTATGTAATGTATGACCATGGAAATTGGGGGGTAGGCTATAACCTGAGAATAACCCCAACCAGGACAACCGTCCAAAAAGTGGGGGTGGTCTTTGGCTTAGGTGTAGTCTTATACCCGAGAGAATACTGTAAAATGGCAGTTACTACAGTTCTCTGATTATATAAGCAGCCTTAGTCTGGCATCACACTACAAATAACCACCCACTAAAATTACTTCTAGTTGAGCAATTATGGCAGTGTCAGGATGAGAAGACTGATGATCGACCGTAAAATTTCAAATCTCGACATTTCATTGGCTTAAAAAATGCATGCTATTTACTATTTAGCCATAAGTGACCAACCTTACTTACTTATACCCTGTTCGCATGCATCGATTTACTCACTGGAGTATATTTACTCACGTAAGTAAATATACTCACATGATTATTCAGTGCATGTGAACGCAATTACTCACCTAAGTAAATTTACTCCATGAGCATATTTGCACCTAGTCAAGGGGTCGTGCAAAAGTATAATTTCTCATGAGCAAATTTGTTGACAGGAGTAAATTGGTCATTGGTGGATGTTATTCAGGATCATAGTTTTGTAAGGATAATGTCTGAGTTTGTCTAACCTATAAATGGCTGTCAGTGAGGTATTTCAATGAGAAATTGTTACACATGTTTAGGTAATGGCCAACTTCGTCCATGCAACTCATTCAATGTATCAATAGATTCTATCTGACAGTCTTCAACCTAGTTATTTAAGAGCCATCACGGATGTTAGTATTTCAATTTTTTGGAAAATATACTTATAACGTCATTCGCCAGAGAAATCTTTTATCTACAACATGGCATATGTTAAATAATTTTCATATCACGACAATGTATTGCAATTTGGTTTCAAAGAGAAGTACAACTTCGACTAGCGCGCGCTAAGGGTATCTGACATATATAAACAGAATCCCCTTTTTAGCTCATCAGGCCTGAAAGGCCCGATGGGCTTATGGCATGGCATGGTGTCTGGCGTCCGTCCATCCGTCCGTCCGTCCGTCCGTCCATCCGTCCGTAAACTTTTCACTTTTTCGACTTCTTCTCCAGAACCAATAACTCCACAGAGCTGAAAATTTATGTGCAGACTCCTTGGCAAATGGGGATTCTAAATTGTAGATTTCGTGACCCCATGACCCCAAATGGGGTCACAGGGGTCACATTCTTAAAAACCTATTTTCATCTTCTTCTCCAGTTCCAACAGGTCTAGAGAGCTGAAAAGTTGTGTGCAGACTCCTTGGCCAATGGGGATTCTAAATTGTAGATTTCGTGACCCCATGACCCCATGACCCCAAATGGGGTCACAGGGGTAACATCCTTAAAAACCTATTTTCATCTCCTTCTCCAGTTCCAACAGGTCTAGAGAGCTGAAAAGTTGTGTGCAGACTCCTTGGCAAATGGGGATTCTAAATTGTAGATTTCTCGACCCAATGACCCCAAATGGGGTCACAGGGGTCACATTCTTAAAAACCTTTTTTCATCTTCTTCTCCAGTTCCAACAGGTCTAGAGAGCTGAAAAGTTGTGTGCAGACTCCTTGGCCAATGGGGATTCTAATTTGTAGATTTCGTGACCCCATGACCCCAAATGGGGTCACAGGGGTAACATCCTTAAAAACCTATTTTCATCTTCTTCTCCAGTTCCAAAAGGTCTAGAGAGCTGAAAAGTTGTGTGCAGACTCCTTGGCCAATGGGGATTCTAAATTGTAGATTTCTCGACCCAATGACCCCAAATGGGGTCACAGGGGTCACATTCTTAAAAACCTTTTTTCATCTTCTTCTCCAGTTCCAACAGGTCTAGAGAGCTGAAAAGTTGTGTGCAGACTCCTTGGCCAATGGGGATTCTAAATTGTAGATTTCGTGACCCCATGACCCCAAATGGGGTCACAGGGGTAACATCCTTAAAAACCTATTTTCATCTTCTTCTCCAGTTCCAAAAGGTCTAGAGAGCTGAAAAGTTGTGTGCAGACTCCTTGGCCAATGGGGATTCTAAATTGTAGATTTCGTGACCCCATGACCCCAAATGGGGTCACAGGGGTCACATGTTTAAAAACATATTTTCATCTTCTTCTCCAGTTCCAAAAGGTCTAGAGAGCTGAAAAGTTGTGTGCAGACTCCTTGGCCAATGGGGATTCTAAATTGTAGATTTCGTGACCCCATGACCCCAAATGGGGTCACAGGGGTCACATGTTTAAAAACCTATTTTCATCTTCTTCTCCAGTTCAAAAAGGTCTAGAGAGCTGAAAAGTTGTGTGCAGACTATTTGGCCAATGGGGATTCTAAATTGTAGATTTTGTGACCCTGTGACCCCAATCTAGGTCACGGGTCATGACCCAAAAACCTATTTTCATCTGCTCCAGTTTATATGTAAAGCTCTAGAAAGGTGAAATGTTGTGTAGAGATTCTTTGGTCAAAGGTGATTCTTAATTGTAGGATTGGTGACCCTGTGACTCCAAATGTGGGTCACAGGGGTCATGATCTAAAACCCATATTATTTTACTTGTTAACAATGTATTACTTGAGATAACTTAGATATTCAACCTTAGATAATAAATCAATGAAATACTGATGAGCTACAGAGCCCATGGCTCTATTTTTTGTGTAATACGTACTACACAAACAGCAAGCGCTTCCGAAGCATGAAGGCTCGTCTCTAGCGCAAGTCGCCATAACAACCCATATGCTGCACGTGCTTCACGTGTCTCTCTTGCAAATTACCCTTGTCACACATTACTGAATGTGACGATTGCTTTACAAACAATGTTTCTAAATGTCCTGAGAATATACCAATTATTTCCTGTTTAATGTTCTTTTTATTGAGATAAGACCAGCAAATTATGACAAATTTTTACTCTCATTAATTATAAAATTAAAGAAAAATACCTAGTTTGGTAAAACAATTATTCCAATATCTGTAGCAAATACATAATTAAATGAAATAGTAAATAAATCACCGCCAAAAAAAAAAATATTTCGATATCTTTCATTGCTCATATTTTTTGTTATTCTTTCGTGTCTTTGTTTACTGTGTGTGAGCTAGACCATAATGCTTTGCGCTTGAAAATAATAGACTGGATCTATATTTAGACTGGAAAACACCTTAACTAATTAATGCAATTTCTCGGCTTATTTTAAGTTGGAAAAATTAGGGAAAAATTAAGTGTATTTATTTCACGGAGATGGATTTTTCGAAAACATTTTGATATTTTCATCAACATCCGTGATGGCTCTTTAATTCTTGGTCAGCAACATTTTTAGGTTTTTGTTAGATTATTCCACAAACTAGATACAATTTGGAAATATTGAACCATAAATATATTCAACTTCAACCTTATCAATGTAACTGTTGATTAAAAGGTTGCTATGTTTTTGGCTCTGATAATGTTTAATATTGAAAGATATGCATTTATAATCAGTTGTTAGTTAGCTTGTAACATATTTGACTTCTTTTGTTCACATCAAAATTTCTTTCAACTACTAAATGTCAGGTCTGAAACACGACAGTATCTTTTTCAAGCAGAAGATGTCTTCAAGATCATTGCAGGAAATCAAGTGTCAAGTCATGTTGCTGTTATGTACTGACAATGTTTGTGACTTTGATTTTTTTGTTGGTCATAGCCAGGGATTTGCTTTATCTGGAGAACTATTTTATTTATATATATATATTTTTTTTTTATCACTCTAATTCCTTTTTGTGGGTACCATACAGAGTCATAGAGCATATATTTTCAACATGTAATACATTGTACATTATTTCATATTTAGTCTACAACATAAACAATACATTTCAGCCTGGAGACTACAGAACCTATTTATTTGGAGGATGCAGGTTCTTATTTATCAATACGTCATGGGCTTACAGCTGTTTTTTGTACCAAGTCACCAAGCTTTGCATAAAATTCATGTTGATATTTGATTGGTTTGAACATGAGGCAAGCCAATAACCAATGACGTTTTGGGGATTTTTGTAAGTAAGTCCAAAATCAAATTTGATAAGTCAGTGACCTCGAACGTACAGATATTTTAACCTCTAAACTATTTGTTCATCCCCACCTGGCTCTTTATGTATATGAACTATTTATTCATGTCTTCAACATGAACAATACAAAGCCTGAAATAATGTGTAATTGACTTCATCTTGTCAGATTGACAAAACACACAATGGCTCCGAGGAAGCAGATCTGTGGAAAGATGGATTGTTTGGTCGACGAGTAACTCGGTATCTGTGCGTTGAGAGAGCTGTGCCAATGGAGGTGAGTTGTCTGCCCTTTGGTCACCTAGAGATGTGACCACCTGTGTTTACAGAGGATATATGAGTTTCTATGTCATAATATGTTAACAACGTGAGTGCCTGAATATTGGTAATTTTTTAGCGAGAGTAATGGCCTCACTGATAGGTATGTTCATATTTATGCATGAGTGTTGTAAATATAGAATCATTGACACAAATAAATGTTCTATTTATAACAGAAGTCATAAATTTGAGGAAAATATACTAAAATAGGCTGGCTGCCCATTGTGCTACATTTTGAATGCAATGCAATAGACAAAGCAAAATGACAAAACATTGTTAATGAAGTCACGTCACTATCAGAAAGTGATATTTTGCGCTAGGGCATCTATGAAAATTATTAACCTCAATATGATTGTCCTCGTACGTAATAGATATATTTATTACCCATATGGTTGAATATAACCGAGTTAATATTATTGATATGAGGCAGAGCACATGTGCACATGGAGTGGGCCTTTTCCTGGCTATTTTACGCGAAGCAGAGGGAATAAAATGGGTAATAAAGACTCGAAAGTGTGTCATATGACTTTTATGAAACTCTTGCAAATTTGTGTATAACCCTCGCCCTCGCTTGGGCAATACAAACATTCACCCTCGTTTCGTAAAAGTCATATGATACACTTCCTCGGGTAATAATCTCTATATACATGTATTGTAGATATACCCGTACATAGAGTAATATGAAGTTGAGAAAGGATTGAGTGAAGCCATTATTGGGTCAATTTGGGGGTGGGTCACCTTGGGAATCCATCAAATTTACATGCACAAATTTTCAAAGAGGGGAGCGGAGTTGAACCCCCTCTGGATCCACCATTGAAACTTGCCAGTAAGAGAATAATAATCAACCAATGAAATGACTCAAAATCAAGCAGTCTTAGATGATGAGATTGATGAGTGATATCAGAATGACATCATGTCATATACAGATTTCTGTCAGAACCCCTTAGATGAATTTAAAGTAAGTTTGAAAGGTTTATTATTTCAGAACCAGGATGTGTTGGTGGATGTTGCCATCATCAATGAGAAGGACCCGGTTCCCCCTGGCTTCACTGTACTCGACTACACTCAAGATACACGTACTTACTTTTATAACATTCAACAAATATTGTTAAATGCTGATTGGCTAATGGCTTGAGAATTCAAAACAATAAAGTCACAGACTTGCCAGGTGGAATCAACTTGGTGAAATCTGGTTAGTGAGACAGATTGTACTGATGTCCTTTGACTTTCACGTTGACCTTGGATGTAATGCGAATGTTAAGAATTGTTCACAATCAAATCAAACTTTACAGGAACAGGAGTACAGTGTATTAATTTTATTATATCATCATAATGACCATTTTGGGTTCACATAATTATATGATTTATATCCCTTGTCTGTGTATCATCAAAATTCATAACTGACTCTTTATCATAGATGGTTTTGTCTAAATTTGGTTGGAAATGAGTGAAAATCATAAAATAACTGGCATTTGGTTTGATAAAATTGTGACACTGTTTTTGAAAGGGTTACCCCCTTTGAAATGCATTGATATAAATCCATCCAACTAATATTTCCCTCGCCACTAATGTCTGAAATATTTCCCAAGCGGCTTTATATACTCAGTAATATTTCCTCCCTAGGAGAGAAGGCACTCAAGAAGCGGCTGCTGTGTGTGAGGTGGATGAATCCGTCCGTGACAAACGACGCTATAACGGAGCTGATTCTCATGCCCAAGTCACAGCGGCGACCGCCCAGCGGGTATACGTTGATTGGGTGAGTACTCTCTTCATTCAAGTAGTGTTTAAAGAAAGGGTTCTAACAGCGTACTTCTGTGGAAATGAACTTTAAGGGGACAATCCTTTTTTCACTTATTATTATCCTCCGCAACGAAGTGGAAAGGGGATATTGGTTTGGGCTCCGTCCGTCCGTTCTTGTGTCCTTCCGTTCATGCGTCTGTCCGTCCGAGGAGAAGAGGACAGCTTTTCTCAGAAACCGTTTAACATAGGGTTACTAAATTGTGTATGTTGCTTGAGGCATTGAATACCTTGATGGATTTTGAAAATGAGAAGCGTACAATTATTTTTTCCGGAGTTATTGCCCTTGTTCCATATTTTTGGACTTTGTTCATCGTATCTCAAAAGGGGACAGCTTTTCTCAGAAACTGTTTAAGATAGGATAACCAAATTTGATGTGTCGCTTGAGGGCATCAAAACCTTGATGGAGTTCGAAAATGAGAAGCATGCAATTATAGGAGGATATAGGTTTGAGCTCCGTCCATCCATCCATCTGTCAAAGATAAAAGAGAAAATTTTGTCAGAAAGTGTTTAGCGTTTTTGTGTTTTTGTATTTAAAGAGATTTATTTCTACTGTACAAATACCTTTGGACAGCTGCCACAATGACATAAAGTTGTCCTAAAGTACATCAAATGAGTGGCAATAAACCATATCCCACTCACTGTAATTTGATAGAAAAATTATTTCAAGTATTTCACTCTAAACTATATGATGAATGATTTCACCTCCCCACCAGAGAGCTGAACCATCTGGCAATGTGCTACAAGATGGGACGACTGACGAAGGTGAATCAGGTCACGGCAAACCTCCCGTATCAGTTCGGTCAACAAGCACCGGGGGGCGCCAACATTACGCTGTGAGTTGTGGAAGTCTTTCTTTATATCTTTCTTTCTTTACAGTACTGATAATAATGATAAAAAATTAGATCTTGTAGAATTACATGTGACAATACCGAGGACAGACAGCAAAGGATTTCTTTCACAAAGTACTAAGGTTATAAAATATTTTGGTATAATATAATTAAATATTTCTAATAATTCCAGGACTCCGCTAGCAAGTTCCCTCCCCTACGCGATGAACCCGAGAGGAAACCAGGGCTCTGCTGTCAATGGATACCAGGGAGCTAAACCAGAGGGGGGACAACCCACGGGGACAGGGAATCGTAAGATCTTTACATTTTCAAGCCATCTTGTTTTTTGTTCGAAACATCAATTGTTTTCTGTGTGTCACATGGTTTTACATTTGAAATTGACGACTGAATAATTAAAATTAAACATTAAAATCATCAAGTTTGAAAATTATTAATAAAGCTGTTGGGCTATGACTTAAACTTTGAAACATGGATTTGAATTAATGACATCTTAGTTGTTTAATAGAGTTTATTGTTGTGTTCTCAAATGGGTGTGAGTATTTCATATTTGTTGGTTCTCAATTTTAACATGTTTTTGAAAAGATTAGAATCCCATAAGTTTATCTGTTACTCTTAATCTTTGCCTTAATTAATCAGTGACCAATTTAGAATATTAAATGTAAAGCATCTTAGACTGACCACTGACCTAAAAAGTCTATCCAAGAAGATCTCAGGACCTAAAGTGTTAGATATTCCATATGTTGATGAATGTGTACATTGGATATTATTTCATTTCAGCTCTAAATGGGTTACCCTGGCAACTTAATTCAAGGTTTAAGACAGATGATGTAAGTGAACAATATTCATTTTTCTCTTGAATTAAGAAGTATCAAGAGATATTGTAAAACATGAACTGTAAAGAGGGTAATATTTTGTTATTGTTAATACTTTTCAGCTCTAGTGTTCTAACCCTTTTTGTCGCTTTACCATTTAGGGCAAACTGACCGAGGTTCGGACAGTGTTCCGATCTAAATACTTTCGCTCGTTGTATTTTCAATATTTGACTCTTTAACAACCAACAATAAGTGATGCAAGTCGGGAATGGGGTTATTGTTCAAAATTCCAAACACTATATTCGTTCATTATATGAATAAATATGTAATTTAGCAGTATTAGGCGAGTATACCAATTCGCCCAAGGTTCGGACAGTTTTGACCTTGGTTCGGACAGGGTCGCCCTAAGTTCGGACAGTTCGTTTCCAGTCCAGCATGGACACAGAAAGGGTGACAGATAAACTGCAGGGCGATAATTGTTCAGCCTATAATGTACTTTAAATAATTTTGAAGGTAATTAGTAGGCAGGATAATTAATTACATCTATTCACATGCAGATAAGAACGTGTTTGTGTCACGTGTAAACGCTCTGAGCAATAAGAATAGCTCACATTTTTTAATTCTATTCAAATTGATTTCATTGGCCGGGTACAGTATCATTTGATTACTACTTGCTTACAATTTAATATACACGCATCTGTTAAAAAAAACTTTTTAGAGCACCGTAAATCGTTGATTAATTTAAGTAACTACATAAAAATGATCAAGGAGTCTAAACAGGCTGTCATTGTAATCATAATCGATCAACAGCCTAAGATCCTAAGTGATGCGCTTCATATTTTAGCGTCTGTGGTTCAAATACATCTTAGGAAATTTTTAACAGTAAAACAATGAAAATATATGCAGGTAATGGTTCAAGTAATTACTTGGCTATAATTAAATGATTTACGGTACTCTAACCACGTGTAGACGTAAACAAAACCTCTAGGGGGGACCGGGAGGGGGTGTGCGTTAGCAACAATGTTGTACATGTGCATTAATTCTTTAATTGTTATTCTTTTCATACGTTATAAAATATGATAATGCTTAGTAAAAACTACAGTGTAACACATTGAAGTTATTAATCCTAATAGATACAGTTGGAGTTATGTGATACGCATTGTTCATTTGTAACACATTTAGATAACTTGGTATTTTTTGTTACATTGAGCTAAACAAAAGATGAGAGTCGACAAGTGACACAACACAAATATTGAATCAATCATTTCAACACCATACAGTGCCCTGTTGGCGGACATGTCGATCAGTTTCCTCTCTTCAGTGTTGGTGAGTTGAGGTTGTAGGCCTACCCCGTTCTTAGCATACACTTAACCCTGCCTTTATTTATTTACATTGACGCGATCAGAAATTGTAGATTTCGCAACGTTATACATCTTGGCAGCTTTTCTTATAAACAGCAAAACTGTGAACAGCTTCCATAAGCCTGGGGACTTGACATATTTCTAACGCAGCTTTTACTTGTCTGGCTGACTGGTTACCGGAGATACGGCCACTATGACGTCACTGTAATATATGACGTCAAACGGGCATCGCATATAATGGCGCCATACACTTAGACCACTGTGCCATGCAAAACAATATTATTTTGTTGTTTTACTGTCAATTATGAAATTCCCGCGTGAAACCGAAAATGTTCCCGCCATTTTATTCAGCAGCCGGAAGTGTCCGAGCCTTGGTCGATTTGTGTCCGAACTTTGGTCTACTTGTGTCCGAACCATGGTCAAACGTGTCCGAACTAAGGTCATTTTGACATGTTATCAAAATCGCAATTCTAAACCAAAGAATAAACGTTATAGACCTAAATACAAATTTAATCGACTACCTAGTTGTTTCTTCATGTACGTGCATTTATTTGAAACACTATAATAGCTTCCTTCATTCCCTGAATTGTCACTCAAAATTTACCTTCACACAAATATTTCGTTGATTTCTTTCGTGAAACCGGTATTTGTACCACTCGCTAAATTTCGTTTTTAAAATATATCTGACAGTTAGATATTTCTAAAAACATTCAAGTATTGTCCGAAATTGAACAGAAATATTTAGAAACCAACGGAGTGTTAAACTTTGCTTTGTGTTTGCGGCATCTGTAACTTAAAAGTGTCCGAAGTTCGGGCGACTTCGGGTGGTGTCCGAGCTTAGGTCAGTTTGCCCTAGTTGCTGTAGAGAAATATTCAACTTGCCACTGTAGTTCTGTTATTGTTGACGAATGCAATGGTCACTAAATATGTATATAATGAGATATTATGATTATATATATGTTATGTTAATTTGGAAATAAATCATTCCAGAATTTATAAAACAAATAGGATATAATTATTTTCTTTGCAGATCACAATACCAGAAATCAGATACAAGAGTATGATGGATGTAGAGAATGAGGTAAGAGCAGCAATATTAGTGTAGCTTAGCAACGAATGGGTGACCGGCTTATCGCAACAAGATTTCCCAGCCCAACCCAACAATGAAACCATCATCAATATTCTCAAGGGTGATGGTTCTGTCTGTACATAGGTCAGTTGACTGCTATAAGTGAAGTTGAGCAATAATGAGTACAGTTTGCAGTATTGGTGAACCACTTCATGGCTGAATGATATGAGGGTTTGAAAGGTCGATTCTATCCCCCACATAGTTATGACAGACAGACAGACAGAAATATTTTATTTGAGTGTCACAAGTCAGTTACATGAAGATATATATATATATATATATATATATATATATATATATATATATATATATATATATATATATAAACATTGCAGACATGTAAAGGACAAAACATGACCCTGAGGTCTTCAAAACCTAAGGGTAGGGATTAAACCCTGAAGGCTTTACCTTTTCTCTATAAATGAGTTGTAAAACTTGTGGTGTATGTTACCTTGGACAAGTGACCATGCCTCTGTTCACCCTGCTTTCCCATTAGGTGCCTGGTATGGAAGTGTTACAGATATTCTTAAAAGTGTTTTACCCCTGGTAAATAGCAGTTAGGTTGCATAACTCCAGTGAGTTGATATTGGTCCTTACACCAGGGTGATAATGAGTGTGTACTTAGAGACTGCTTCTCCTTAGAGTGGAGTTCAGTGAGGTGACAATTTGCAGCATGGATGCCATCCTGATTTCCCCAACTCACCTCACCTCACCTCTGACATGGAAATAACATCAGATGACATTGGTTTTGAAACTCCTTTAGCATGTAACTTTCATCAATGGTTGCTCTGCCTCTCAGCAGATCCTGGTTTGTGTGTAGGAGTCACCTTACTGCTACTTGTTGAAATGGAATAAAAGGATGATGTTGTCTGTCTGGATCAGTAATTTTCAGTTACTCTCTGACAAGATACAGTTTTGTAAATATGAATTACCCCGTAACAACTTTTGATTATAATATTTCTTTGTTTTGTAATCCTGTAAATTAAAGAATCATTTAGTTTTACACATATGTACTTAAAAGGAGGGTTCTATCGGGGTATTTTTTGTGGAAACGAAATTCCCTTTAACATATATATGCTATTAATATATGATTAAAACATCATCAAACTGAAATATATTAATGAAGTTAATACTTTGATGACTTTACATTTCACAACTTGATAAAGACAAGCACACATTTGTTGAAAAATAAAAACAATGAGAATTGAAGCCATTCATCGGCAGTGCTTAACAGCATAGTGTTTATTAGTTTTATGATACGTCATTTGTTACTATGTGAATGTTCTATCAGCCATATGTTTTATTATTACAAAAAATTAAAATTGGGCAAATTTATAGCGTGTTTTCATTACAAGAAATGTCAAAAATCCAAGATGGCGGATGCTGCCGATAGATCGGTGATAGAACTTTCCCTTTAAAGTGATCTATTTCTTTTATAACACATATTATAAAATATTGAAACTTGAGGAGAACAATCATGTGTACATATGATATTTATGGTGATGTTTCACCATTTGGGAGATAATCACAAATATGTTTCATCTGAACTATTTCTTGTTTCAGTATATGTATGATTTCCGTGTGGAAAGATCAGCCATGCAGGCAGCTGAGGGCAGCTGAATCTGGATAGAACTGGTTAAGTCTGCATGGAACAAGGAAGCACAAGTTTTCTCCACTTTGAGCTAGTTCACACTTCTATTAATCAGCTCAAACAAGTTCAGATTCTTCCATCTGAAGATGACAATTGTGATTTTTAACCAGGAGCAACCAGTTCTGTCTGCTTTTAACCGGAATGAACCAGTGAAGTCTTGTACAAACTGGAAAGAACAAGTACAATCTAGATTTGTATGTGTCCCCTTGCTTCAATCAAGTGATGAAATATCCTACTAGTGATGTCTGTGATGTAGTTTTTGATAAGAGTTTATTTCATCACATTCTTGGCTCCTTAGAGAAGCAATCAGCAGTATATTCTCACTTTCACCTATTTTAGAAACCCCGCTATGACGTATTATAAAGTACTCCCTGTGTCTGTCCTTGAAATGATTTCCAGAGAATATGTCTTCAAATTTGGTATGAAAGTAACCTTTGTGACTATCCATAGCACTTGTTCTCATTCATCATACCAGCTTCTTAATGCTTCTCAATGAAGTTTAAGTTGTGGTTGTGTTGTGCTTTTAGGGATTTCAAATCCAAGGTGCCAAATGTTTGAAATATTGAAAAAATCGGCTAAATTTAATTACAGTAGAATGTGGATATAGTGAACACGGATATGGCGAACAAACAGTTATAGCAAAAACATTTATAAGTCCTGTCAAAAGCCCTTCATAATGTGCCAAACGTGAATAGCAAACAGCGGATAAAGCAAACTGAAGTCTTTGGTCCCTTGAAGTTCGTGTTATCCGTGTTCTACTGTACTTTGTTTTGAAATTTCACATTTGATTTGAAAGTTACCAATGTGGTGCCTCTTGCGGGTTACAACTTCAGACTCTGAATGCCAAGTGAAAGTTATCGTCATGTGATTGACTGCATATATTTTCAAATTGATTAATGTTATGGAATTGCAGTCAAAGTACTGGCCAGTGTATGTGAGCTGTGCCCAATTTTGCCTTGTTGAATAATTTATTATCATGAAAGTAGAGGACAAGTATTTATGGATAATCAACCTCCTTATTCACTGGTTGCAACATTTCTCCATCCACATTCATGAGAGACACTGAACCCCTAATGATATAATGGAACAGTCCACTGAACCCCTGCAAATACAGTGGAATAGTCCACTAGGGTTATTCGTTTGATTATGATTACCCAGGTATGTAAACCCTGGTTCCATATAAAAACCTCTTACTGTTTGGTTGTTTTTATACATCTTAAGTTGACATTGAAGTTGATAATCTTCAATGCGATATTTCCTTCTTTTATGATTATATGGAGTGATACATTTGTAATGTATTTCCAAATGATGATTTCTTTTCTTACCCATTTATCTTTATTGAATTTTAAAAATCATTTGTGATTGAATTCCTCATGTGTTTTTATGTCCCCATCTCCATCCTGTGTAGCTCATCAGGTCTCAACTTCCCTCTACAAGGCAAAGCTTGTGCCAGTCTCATCACTGGCTTATTAAAGGCTTGCAGCATTTCCTATACTTTTTTGTGTTAGCATAGCAGAGCAAACAAAGAAGTCTAGATACAACAAGCTGCTACACTAGTACAGGAAAGTTAAGGAAATACTGTAAGGCTTAAATTAGCCAGTGATAGAAACTGCCACGAGTTTGTATCAGTCATCACTGGCTAATTTAAGCCCCTCAACATTTCCTAAACTTTTCTGTTCTAGCATAGCAGAGCACAATATGTAGTCCAGCTGCACGTCACTGCTAAATCAACACAAGAAGGTTAAAGAAATGCTGTAAGGCTAAAATTTGCCAGTGATTGAGACTGCCGCAAGTTATGGCTTGCCGTAGGATGTTGATCAGGTCTCCAAGGCCAGATGGGTCTAACGGCACTGATCCCCTCCGTTGTCCATCGTCTGTTGTTAGGCATTGTTATACCTTTCAAATTTTCAACTTATCATAGGTACCTTGCACTTGGTTCTCTTATAGAGATTCAAAACATTAAAACCTCTTTCTCTTTTCTAAAGACACACCCTAACCCCTTCAGATAATATAGAGACTATTTAGTTCACATGGGCATTGCCCTTAAATCGGTTATTCGATATATAATAAGTCTTCAAGATAATACATCATGCAAAGCCTGATGAGCTACAGAGTCAATGGCTCTATTTTATATCATTTCATATGTGATGGGTTTAAATACCCAGACTGATTTATAGGTGCTTTGTATGTGTGGAGATTATTACACCATTGTAAGAACAATAGTTATTGCTAGATGACCAATTGTAGCTAATGTTTCATTTCTCATGATCTCATGACCATAATTTACTCATGTATCAATGTCAGTCTCTTTGAAATCAACCTTGTTCAGGGGAATAAAGTTTGCAAAATGATGCATCTCCCGGAATACGAACAGATTCTGTAGATTTTGCAAGGAAACCTCTGAACGATATGAGTTGGTATCCCAGTAGATGCACTATTTTCTAACTTATAATTCTTGGGAAACAATCGATTTCATCTGACTGAGTGTAACCTCAATCTGACAAGTAGTCTTAAATTTGTAAATTGTAAATATAAAATACTGCCAGTCGAAATATTTCTGTGTGGAGACTGAATGATGTAATAAAGTGTAATAATGTCAAATCAGCATATAATGGATTCCATGAATATGTACAGCTAGATTTAAAATGTCTCTATTCGTCTATAATCTCGGGCTTGTTTATCCAGCAAACTCCATACTCAAGAGGTCTTAGGTTTGAATCCTGTCAGGGGCTCAGCAACTTTGTCTGCAGTGGAGAACTGTTCTACTGACAGTCAGGTTTGGGTGCAATGCCACACTGGATTTCAGCGTAGTACCACCCATGGTTCGCTAGTTCCAGCCAATGCACGCAGGTTTTACCACAATGCATAGTCACCATGGTGTTCAAGCTTTCTCCCTGAAATAATACCAGCAGCCGTGATATAAGTGAAATACTCTTGAAAGCAGCCTTAAACCTTAACTCACCTCACCTTACCATATGGGAGATAATCACAAATATGTTTCATCTGAACTGTTTCTTTGTTTCAGTATGTTTATGATTTTCGTGTGGAAAGATCAGCCATGCAAGCCCCCATGACCCTTGGCTTATTAGAGACTAAACAGATCTGGTGCTTATACACCCCCCCCCCCCCCCCCCCCACCCCAACCTTTTAAAATATGTTCAAGTATAGTTTATCTTTTTTAAAAATAAAAAAGTTTAAGACATCTTTTGTGCATCTTTTCATTGTTACATATTGCATAATTCAATCATTTTATTTTAATTTGTTAATATCTTGCACTTTATACTGTAAAAATACAAATATTTTTGCTTTTGAAGTAAGACACAAGGACACTGAAAAACACTATCAGTTCATAGTGAACATCTCTACTTTCTCTCTGCTTCTTTGGTTTTGTAGTTGGCATTGTCAGACTTAATTCTTTGAAGTTTTATGAAAATAAGGTTTTATATGATCATTGTTAGTTTATTTATCATGTTAACTTACTGAAATTTCACATAAAACCGCAACCATTAAATGAGGTAAAAAGACGTTCTGAATTATACATTTGGGAGTTATTGCTATTTATGACTGTAAAGTCGATGTCCATATGGTTTCTTGTGTTTATATTATCTATAATTTAGTCAAGATTTATAATGTTAGTTTCATTTTTATAAACAGACTAAATTTCGAATACTGTAACTTTTGCAAAGAAACCAGTACAGTGAACAGTTCATTGTATGACAAAGTATGATTTTGGAAATCATTTATATTATAATTTGTTTAATTGATACAATATAGACGATTTTCAATCACATTGATTGCTGTTCAGGATCCGTGTGTACATACTTTTATCGTTGTCATTGTGTTGTATTGATATGCATGTGGTTGTGTAAATAAATAAATTATTTAAAATAACGTGATGTTTATCACTCAATCTTTCAATTAAATCCCTACCAATCGTATCGAGCTCAGAAAATTCATTGCTCTACTAATAAACAAAATGTCAAGGAAAATTCGCTCAATCAGAACATGTCTGACAAAAAAAACCCATGGCAACGTCATGGATAAGATGTATAAAAACAATGACCATTTACTCTGAAGCTTAACGTTTTGTAATACATAAGGCCTATATATTAGGAAACTAAATGAAAGTTTCCCGAAGAAGTCCTCTGTTTTCAGAGGGTTAATAATCAACATTGACCAGGATGTCTGTGCAAATTATTGAAACTTTCTAAGGCTTTAGGTTCTCGAGAAAGTGACGAAACTACCGTATGGACGCCAAATCACACAATCTACAATACCAAATAGCTAAGACACTGTACACAAGTTTTCAGCTTTATAAGTATTACCATTCTGGAGAAGAATACGATAATAGGTTTTTGAGGTGTGGCCCTTATTAGGGAGCACAGAGACACGAAATCTACAATTGACAATCATTGGCCAGTCGGTACACGTCATTGCAGCTTTCTAAGCCTTTTCGTTCTGAAGAAGACGAAGAAAATAGGTTTGTAGGTCGTGGCCACCGATTTGTTAAATATGCAGTTTATAATCCCATTGGTAAAGGGGTATATGTATACAAGATTTGAACTCTTTAGAGCCAGTGGTTCTTGAGAAGAAAACGAAAAAGAGAAAATTTACGAATGGACAGACGAATGCTGGACACAATGCTGGACATAGGCCCATTGAGCTGTTCAGATTATATGATTTGCAAAATCTTGGACGCTCGTGTGACAAAACTTGGAAGGTGCAGTGAAGATTACACAAATGACCACATCAGAAAGGTTTTACAACCTTCCATTGCAAAACTTCAGGGTTAATTTGACAAATTATATTTGAATATTTGCTAGAAAATACGATTAGATGATTGTACCATTAAGAAAATGTAGTGCATGATAGGAAGAGCGTTGCTTTGAAAATCTCTGATAGGTCAAATGTGTATTGGTATGAAAACCGTTAAAGCGTCATAAAATCCCTCGCACTTTGTATCAAACCTTTGCTAACTTACTGTGTCGCCGCTAATGGCCTCAAAATTCAGTGCCCAAGTGGCGTTAAACAACAACTCCCCCACTCACTTGCTTTCTGCCTTTGAGGTTATATAATAACAAATTTTACAAGAAAGAAACACCATACTTCAAACCGATCAGATTACAGTTTCCCTTCTATATCCTGAAGAAAAATAACCTGGAAATACATATGTATCATAGTTCTTCACGTATTTTTAAGCATTAACTAATTAATGTATTGTAAACTTGGATATCTTTTCTCTCGATCTGTAAAACTGTTTAAGTATGTCTATTGACTTCACTGAATGCATGCTCTTTGAAAGACCGCAACTTTGTCAGAACCAAATTGTTTTCTTATCCAATGAAGAAGCAACATATCAGTGAAAATGATTTATTTCTGTTCTGAATATGACAACATTTTTTCCATTACAAAATTAATATAAACAAAGTAACAAGTATACAACCATCGAGTGATCAATCAAAAGTGTATTCATTCACGCCAATCAGATCCATTGAAAATTTTGGACATGTCCTTATTTTGATAAAGATCAGCCAGTAGATGACTGTGCTTCCACTAAGGAAAATGAATAAACGAGTGTATCTCTTTCCTGATACCCCCTGTCCAAGTCAGACACTGAAGTGACTGTGGTGCCACACAGCCCTGAGAGGTTCACTGTCCACTGTTCTCTGTCCAGTGCTCTCTGTCCACTGCTCTGTGACACCTCACATGGTGACTTGTCAGAGAGGACAGTCTAGTCCATGTGGACGTGACTGTATGATAAAGCAGGGGAACCCCTGTCAATTCAACGATCATTGGTTCTGGTTCTGAAGTGTCTGTTCTCTCGTCACGATACATCCTATGGAAGAGACGCTTTATCCTTCTTTACCTCATGGTAAGATGTTCCCCAGCCAAGGCTACCTCACAGGATGACCTACTTGATAGAGGTCAGTCAAATCCTGTGTAAACCTGGGGTTGGGAGTCTTTATCTGGCACCCTACATTGTACCATGTTCCCCAGACCCTGCTACAAATTTGTCTGAGAGAAGGAGATGTATGTTCCTTGTGGGCGTGACTGTAGGATTAACCACTGGCGATTCAATCATGTCTGGTTCCCTTGTTTCTCTGTTGTCTCTTCAGGAAAGAATCGGGCGCCTTTTCTGGACTATTTTCTCCTCTTCTCTTTCTCATGACAACATGTTCAAGCCCTTGCTACATCACAAACGGACTTGTGAGAGAGAAGTCAGTCTATCCCTGTGTAAAGCAAGGTTTGAGAGTCCTTATATGGACACATGCTTTTCTCCTCTTTCTCACGGCAACGTGTTCCACTGCTCTATCACAGTATGACTTGTCTCTCTTCTATGAGGTGGAAGAGACTGTTGGATAAACCAGGGGAACCACTCGCTATTCGATGATCATGATTCCTGATTCCTGATTCCCAAGGCTCTGTTCTCTCTTGAGGAAATATCTTCAGGATGAGACACCTTAGACGTTAATCATTGTTCGACAAGACGCCTTATATCTGGGATTGAGAGTCCTTGGACTCATGTTTTCTTCGCTACGTCATGGTTAGATGTTCCACATCACAAGGTGACCTGTCTGAGAGGAGAGGCCCTGTTCTGTGAGGAGGTTGAGGAGACTGTAGGAGGATGATGCGAGGAGCACTCTGATTGCTGGACCATCTTCCCACAGCAGGACCAGTGTGGACCTCCAGGATGGTCTCCGTGACCGTGACCACATCCGGCAAACCCTCCTGTAAGCAGAGATGAAATTTAGTAAACATTTAATTCATACAGTGAATCAGCGTTCAGTCATCTGAATGGGTGAGGACAAACAGCCACCCTTGGAGCCATAGAGACTAAAATTTAGAACCATATCATTCATATGGCATATGTCTTGTCATGCACCCATGTTCACAATAAGCACATATAAACATGTCATAATATATTTTGGTACACTATCTACAAGAAACATTGCATCCTAAGTCAAGTGTCTGTACTGGTATAAGTGTTATTAATGACGTTAGGTGCCTTTTCTTATTTTTTGTGTTGACTTCTGGAAGGCAAGGTACTTGTAAAAGGTTAGGCTAAAGTTGTTATGCATTATATGAATAAATTACATGTTAAACATCAACAGACACCTCCCCTTCCTTGATCCGCCACTACTAATTGTATTTTATAAGATGTGAAATTAAAGAACTAACCTGGCATGACCCCTCTGCACCCGCACGTGACGTCACGTCTGCCCCCGGTCTGACAGAAAGTACAGCACTGCCATGTTCCGCTGTGTTCCCGCCATTTTGCTTTCACGCTGAACCGGAAGGGACTCTCCTACAGCAAGAGACATTTTCACATTATAGGAAGTTGGAACAACAATGGTTACTTTCACCACGGACTTAAATTAAAGTCCGTGCTTTCACAGGATAATTTATTGGAAGTGAGTTTAGGAAACTTGAAAAGTAACCAAAGTAAACACAAATTGGAAAAGCACACATGTTTAATCAATTAGGATTTAACGGAATGAAACACAAATCAAGTTTTAGAAACAGAAGAAAATATTGCTTGCTTAATGAACACACCTAATTGTATTCACCATTAAGCTGATTAGTCGAAACCCATCAATATTTCGATTTCCATACCTTGACTGGTTGGCCGTTGACAGCTACATGGAGGAAATGCGTGCCCTTCTGTACAGGGGTGAAGGTCAAACGGTTTGTGCCATCCTTCTTGTTGCTAATGGTAACAGGGATGCTTCTGAAAAGTGCAAACGGCATTGTAGAAATCTTAATGACGTAAATATATATAAGTCCAAAGTCAGCTTAACAATGAATTTCAACAAAATCGGACGTTTTTAGACTACCTTAGTCTTACACTCAGATACTAAACACATTATTCGTAAAACATCACCATTTTTAAATATTTAAAAGGAGTCTATGAGTAAATTTGATTTTCAGACATTTCTCATAGACTCCTGTTCAGATTCTACGTGTTAAAATAGTAATTGAATATGTGACAATTTGAAAGATATAAAAGAGCCACGTACTTGAGCGATTCGTCCTGGTATATTATCCACGCTCTGACGTTGACGTCGCTGGCGTTGTAGGTGACTTCTTCCGTGTCCTTCACGGTCAAGGTCATCTCCGACTTGTGTCCGATCCTCGCCGTGTTCAATCCTGAGAAATAAATGAACATGATTAACGGGATACTAAATGTTGAACGATGATGTCATGTGTGTACTCATATATATATATATATATATATATATATATATATATATATATATATATATATATATATATTGATGCAGTTAGAACACGTTATAATGAACTATATTCCGAAATGCTACCATAAACCATATCAAGCATAAACTCTTCGTAATTTCTACGCTACCAATAACCATAATGTCCCTCAACCAGTTTTCAGTGTTCACAGTCACGAATAGACGATGCATTGGTTAAACATACCTAAATATGATAATTCATAGGAGATTTTGAATGTGACTACCGGGTATCATAATTTCCTTTTAAAGTAGTTGCGTTTTCTTATTCATTGCGTATAAAATGTACATGTTTTCTGTTCCTTAAACGTATGTAACTAATTGACAAATCAATGTTGCAGAATTCACAGATGTTACAAATACCGACAAATCACGTGTCAAATGTGCACCGAGCACTTGCGCACACACATGTTACGTAATTAACACTGACGAGAAGAATGTCATGAGGGTAACAATTGGAGATATATTACATCAATCTACTACTAGACTTGCTTGAAGATAGTGTATATATATGGATATGTAACTTTTGGTGGCAATGAATGAGATAGAAATTCATTTGATTGTTTAATCAACAACATATTCATTTACTCAATAGAAAAGGCATTGACCCATGTGTACATGCAGCATTGTGAATAACATATTAGATTTCATAGTATCATTTTAATTTTCCACACTTATTACTTTCAAGCTGAAACTTTCTGTTACTTATTTGGTATAGAGATGTTTTATCTATACACACTGTAAATAAATATATACAAAAATAAAGCTTCATAGATATGCTTTCTCGTTTCTTTTTTTTCCTGAACATGAACTATTTGGACGTCAATATTCTCACGATATATAGTCCTTCAAATGGCATGAACGTACACTTGGTTCTATTCGTCTGTACTCTACAGCTACTTACTCTCGTAAGCGTTGACTATGCACTGACAGTAGTTACACAGAATGGTATAGATGTTGGTATAAGATGGACACTAGTAAGTCTACTAGTAATTTGCACTCCTTGTGACACTCCTGCCACTCTAAATAAGCAGTACAAACACGTGAGTGGTGTCATTATATTGCATGTTGCAGTGTAGCTGCACAGTTCTAAAGCCTGGAATTTATTAGTGACGATGTCAAGGAGTGAAGGTAGTGTAGTGCATCTATGATATCTATCCCTTTAAACACCAAAGCATCCGTGTACTCTTTAACTGCTTGTTTGTTTGTGACGGCCTGCCTCATCTGCCATTTTTTATTTGAATTTATCAATTGTTTATTTATATACAAACCCCTCTTTATCAATTATGTCTCCACCCGAAGGGTCGGGAGATATTGGTTTTAGCTGAGTTCCCGTCGGCGTCGGCGTTGGCGTCGGCGTTCCCATTTCGTTTCCGGAGCAGATCTCTAAAACTATATGTGACCAATCATCACCAAACTTGGTATACTGTCTCTCCATATCGTGTAGATGTGCCTTTTGGGGGTTAGAGATTTTTTTTAAATTTCAATTTTTTTTATTTCCATGGCAACGATTTGGACTTAGTCTATTTCAAGGGTAGTGCTCATTTCCGGAGCAGATCTCTAAAACTATGTGACCAATCATCACCAAACTTGGTATGCTGCCTCTCCATACCATGCAGATGTGCATTTTGGGGGTAAGAGATAATTTAAAAATTTTATTTTTTTTATTCCGATGCAACAATTTGAACTTAGTCTTTCTCAAGGGTAGTGTTCGTTTCCGGAGCAGATCTCTAAAACTATTTGACCAATAATCACCGTATATGTTAAACTGTCTTAATTGTTTGTCTTTAGTAATAAACCTCTCATAATACAAGAAATTTGAATATTTAGTTTGCTACAATTGTGGAGTTGATAGGTTATTTATTCAAGTTGAATTACCGGTTTACAGAGAACATTTATGGTGCTTTATGATAGTATTGTTTAGAGGTTTGGAGCACTTGAGAAAGGGGGAGACATCTGTTTTTACGGGTAAAAACACTTTCTTGTTTGGTATCCAATGGTTTATTTACCATGTATTTATTGTTTATTCATACATTCAATCATTCGTTTATCATTCATGCACCCATTCATTGATTGATTGTTTTCTTATTGCCTCATCTTATCATGTGTTGAATTTTTATCGTCATATACATGTTAATCGTATATATACTGAAATCTTCAATAACGTACACAAACCTAAAAATAACCAAAAACATATTTATTTATCACACACAAGGTGGACATAATACATAAATTGATCTGTCCGTGCTAATTATTGGTAAATCCCCCCCCCCCCCCCTAAATTTCTAAAACACCGTTGCGGATTCCTTCCTCGTCACTGGGTCAAATACCGCACATAGTTCGTGGTGTCCTCGAAGAAAGGGATGTACCCGACTGTATTGGTTAATGGCCTATATCACTTTATAGTATCAGATACCCGGCATGCATCACACTAGATCAGGACTAGGTCACTGTAAGGCTGCAATGTTTCCCGTGTCTTAATACAATACAGTATTAAAGTCGTCATAACGAGTTCTAGCATAGGTATTTTGTAAAATATTCAAAGGAAAATCTGAGTGTTGATTTTTGTCCCGAGGTGTGGTGTAATGGTTTTGGGTTTATCTTTTGAACACATTTCTTTTTTCCGGATATTTTAGTCAGAGAAAGGGCGATAGAAGTTATATTTGGTTAACCAATTTAATTACAATTATATCCATACTTTCTTATTGTCTTATTATTTTATGTTCAAGCTTTGAAAAATATGTTTAAATTTTAGTAAAGGTTTTTATATCACTGAGTTATGTTTAAACTTCTTTTCACTTTGAATTTGGAGATTATGATAATTATATATCAGAAAAAGAATAAGATACAGCCATTTAACGTCAGGAATGTCCTAGATATGAAATGTACGTTTTACAATAAGCATACATACAGAAACGACTAAATTTACGGTAATAGTTTCCAAAGGTTAATCAGAATCCTGTGTTTGTTTTGACATGATGTATCCCCTAAGTATCCCGTACATTCCTCCTCCGACCTACATCCTCTCCTACTCGCGGGTTGTCACTAATGTCTCCCCCTCCCATTATTCACCCACATGTTCACTGTGTAACGACACCCATTGCATGCTTACCGTAGTTCCTATACAAAACTGTCGTACAAATAAGCCGTGAATTGCTTTCTATGAACTTTTGAAGACTATCTGTAAAGCACGTACATCACATTCCCTCTCAGTCGATACCTCTGTGATAACATCAGAATGTAACATATACTTAAATACATAAACCTTTACCATCAGCCATTGATCGCCAATGTTCACATTGGTATGAAAATAAATAACCGGTAAAACATCTAGCCCTGGGCGTCACGAAATCCATCAACTTAAGGAAAATGGTAAGCCTTCAACATCGGATGTCTAAATTTTCAAAAACCTCCAGCCATTTATTACAGTGAATACAGTAGCGCAACACCACCAGGTACCGTCTGGTAACTTCAGACATAAGGAGTATCAAGTCTACACTGCTATTGTTCCACACGGCCCGACCCAATGTTACCACCACACAATAGTCGAAGGGTGCGATAAATCACAGGTAATTGTGCAGGTAATTGCATTTTTATGTCCAAAGCAATTGCGTTACGTACTTATTTGTTCTGAAATGCACATTACATCGGTAATGAGTCGTTGACAATGTTGCATTGTCTTACGTGTAAGTAAGATACTTTTTTCCTGCATTTTGGAATACATCATGCGTCCAATCTTACAGCAGTCAGATCACGTCTAAGCTGCTAGACTAAAATTTAGTCTATGGAATTGTTATGATTACTGTTCCTTCATCATTTTGATTACATATTTTTATACTTCCAGTTCCATATAAATGTGTTTATCTAGACTTGCTGAATAAAAATCTAGACTGTATTAAAGGGTCTTAATAATACACAGTCATGGAGCAGGACTACTAAGCTGCCATAGTGTAGACTTGAACTCATCCCGAAACATATAAAACGGAAACCTCAGCATAAATCAAGGAAAATCGAGTATCTATCTGGAGCTCTATAAACCTCCTAACAACTCAGGGCACAATGATTAATGGAATGTGTTACTACCAGATATGTCACTCGGTGGTGGTAAAGAATGGTATGCCCCGCCGATGGCACACATCCTTTCCTCAAATAGACAATGTTGATTCTCAAGTTCCAATGAAAGCCGTTTAAACTTATCACCGAGTACCGTGTTTCCTCTATTGGGGGTCCGGGCCCTTATTGTTATTTTAAAGAAATGCGGTAAATTCATTAGCATACTGCGCAGTGACGTTAATTTATATAATGCATTGCTTCAGTTGGCTGGGTCTAGCATCAGCATAATTCCATTGCTACCCTTGGTTGTGTCAAACAATAGTTTTGAATTAATCTTGCACAAACTGCAACAAGTAGTTCGATAGTCAGTTTGACTAATTTCCATGAAGACTGATTTTGTTCGACGTCTTATGCGAGGTTATTTAATCATAGGTCATGTATACAATCATGCTAGAAACAAAGTCATTGTGTGTTTGTTTCTCTTGTTTAGGAAATCAAATGAACAAACATCGTGACTCGGTGCACATCTTAACCATGCGATCAACCTTAGCCATTGGGCTTAAGACTGATTGTACGTAAAGGTAACACTAGTTAGTGTAATCATACCAAGAGCAAGTCTGGCGGGAAGAAGATCCAATCTAAATATGACGACGAGGGTGTTATTTCAGCATCCGCTGTTACACACGTCTATGTTTAGACTGACAGGAGGTTAAGTGAAGCACATATACCTGAAGTATATACACCTGGTCTCCGGTTCCTCATCTAGAACTTCCTACCTGTAACTCTCTCTTGATCTTGAACTGTTCTTCCTATATCTACTTGCTAGGATTGCGTATCGCTACAGAAAAAGCATTGTAGTACGCAACATAATTATATCTTAAGGGGAATCAACGGTATTTTATGTTTATGTTATCGATACCGGCAGTTTTACTTCTTTTTTTAAAAAAATGTTGACGTCAAATGTAAAAAAAATATTGAAAATTTATTGAATATTTAAACACATTTAACGCGTAAAATGGAATGTTTGAATACCGATATGTAAAAAGTGAATATTCATAAGATTGATAAAAGAGGAGGAAAACTTTTTTGATGGAAACATATTAGAAAATGAATAACGTGCCAGAAAGAACACACCTATAAATCACCATGCAGTACGGTTTCCCATGACCTACGATATACGTTATGTGTGTTGCATAAGAAACGTTGTTGATTCTGTCCTCACTGCACCTAGACTGATAGCCACACTTCTTGAAAGGGTTGTTTCATAAAATTGAATTTGAAATTTGAATATCAGAACATCAATTTTAATGACCGATGCAAAGACTTGTGACAGTGATTTCAGGATATGATATATGAAGACAGTGCAAATTGGACTTTAGGAATCTAGTCTTAATTTTGTGGAGCTAATACGATGTTGGTTTAAGGAGTGAAGTGAAGGGAAATGGTGGTACAGAGGACATATATTGCTTATTAACGAGGGTGGTGTTCGTATCGTTCAAACAACAACCACAATATCTATTATATATGTATATTGTAAGAGGTGATGTGACTTCGAATTAAAGCTGCTTTTGAACTTAAGGAGAAAGCCCGCAACACTATCGTGGCTATGTATCGTGGTTACACCTGAGAGCATCGGCTGGAACAAGCGAACCATGGGTGGTACTGCGTTTAAATTCAATATGACAAACCTTACTGTAGAACAGTTCTCTATAGCAAACACAGTTGACGAGTCTCTGGTGGGATTCTAACCACCTTGCTTTGAGATCTATGATTTTGGTAAGAAAACAGCAAGCAATTTATCTGAATTATAATGTTAAGACATAAAAGAATTCGTTGATTCGAATTTAGGTTTTAACTAGTTTCGTGTTCATAGAAGCGTGAAATACAGGTGAAACAGTGAATAGGGAGACTGTATTACAGGCTAGCATTACACAGGACACTTTGCTGCTACACAAAGTGAGAGTGATTACATCTCGTAACAATGTTATCACTGAGATCTGCATAACGTACAGTTGCTGCTGTTTTCACTCAAAAGGTTGCTTAGTAACATGTTCTGTCTCTCTTAACATTCAACAGACACTTCATTTGAAAATTGTTTACCAAAATAGTTCAAGTACAACTTACGTCATGAACTTTTCCATATATTACTGAGCAGTCTGTATGTGTCACCAATAACACCTTTTAGAAATTAGCATAGGTCAGAGAACGGTGCTCTTACATAACATTGTGTCCAGTATTTGAAGTGTTGACTCAATGGAACAAAACATAGCAGATAATCATAATGTTTTTGTTACAAATACACCTCAGAAGTTCAGAACTAGATAAACAGTAAATGTTGTTCATGATACAAATACAGTTTCGTTAAACGTAAAAATTTCAAATTTGCAATTTGGATTCACAATTAATTTTTTGGCAATGTTTATCTTTATTAAAACGGCCATTCAAGTGTGAACAGCTTTCAATAATTCCACGATGGGGAATGAATTCCTAAAAAGAAACATAACCATTCGTTTTAGAACGTTATTTGTTATTTGAGGAGGACTGTTTTGCAATTTGTAACATTTCTTTTCCATTTTCAGACATCTCTTTATTCCCACAATAAAACGTACGACGGCCCCTTAAAACGAACTTTTTCAATTTGAAATGTTTTTAACACAATTATTACATTTATTTTTTATCCATAAGCACCACAATATTAATATGGAGAAAAAGAAGATTTTGTAAAGGAGCTATTTTTTCCCCAAACATTTTCAGACAGCGATAAAGCACGTACATAGCAACAGCGAGAAACCCGTGCATGGACTAGAAATAGACACATGCGTTATATATAGCAACCACACATCTACATGATGCACGGGGAGAGAAGGTATATACATCCAGCGCTTGCTCGTTCATGTTGTAATGGTGACTGGGGTAATTGGTTATCAGCAGGTTTTCGTTACTTGAATATAAATAAACAGGAGCGAACTGTGTTTTGAATTATATACCTCAGAAAATTATAAATAGCTTTAAAATGACTACCCATTTGAAAGCCTACATATTTCGTTGTAATGTATCTATTTAGAAATCACATTTGTACGTCATAACTAATGATAAATGTTCCTTTACAGTTTAGTCTTCAAAATTCGAAATGATACAAACTTGTTTGAATGATGGCGTACTTTTATGAACTAATTTCAGGTGTGTTAATGAAACAAAGACAATCCAAACTACTACAAAATCCCCACTGTATGTCGATTGTTTACATATCACATACAGCCTGACTGTTCTTTGTGTTGTTCTTGGCACCGCTGTGTATGAGTTGCCTACGAAAAAAGCATTATGAAAATGTCGACATTGTTGTTTCTAACTTTCTTTTATTGTTAGTTCAGTTTGATGAAACTAGTTATTTGCATACATTGACACTGACAAGGTATAAAACACTACACACAAGACGTTATTCGATATATATTATTTATATATATATAAAGATGGTAATTCATTCTAGGAAAAAAATATCATTTTTACGAATTCCTAAATGAAAGGACGTTTATCGAATATTAAAAAGGCGATAAAAGGAAATGGGAATATCTTGGGCAAACTCTAGAGGATGCTTTTCTAGAGGGTATCAAGTCTCGCCTTAGGAAAAATAGAACCATAGGTTGTGAGTAAGTGTACAAATTCTATATTTCAAATTGTATCCAAACCGTGGATCATACTTCAGTACACACCTCGCATAGTGTTGCGGGCATTACTAGTTAACTTATGTAGGTATTGAAGGGTAGAGAAACAAAAACATTTATACCATGTGGTCTTCACTATTTGACAGCACTTGTCATAACAATCACGGGCTTTTAGTTAGTGTCGTACATTATGTCTATTTTAAAATGCGAAACTAACGTATTTCTATATCACTACACCGAATGCAGAAACTTATATGAATTGGTGTCAACTCAAGTAAGATTTTCGGAGTTCTATGCAACGTCAACTTTGAAAAAACACGTCTACGTCGTATTGGCACGAGTCTATCTCAATGATATTTTTTTCCTGTAGAAGGATATAAATAAGCAATCATTTAACTAACCAAATATGACCGGCTCTACAGTCCTAGCTCTGAACAATACAATGACAACAGCTAAGATTGATCGCAACCATTTGGTTAGAATTGTCTTCTTATTGAGAGGTGAATAAAAAATTGGGATATAAGTCGCATTACAAATTTAAAGCACTTTCACGGATAACGTTATATGTTGCAGCTTTTGAGAGTGGCGTTTCATTTGGTTTGATGAACCACGGGTGAATTTTAGCGCAAATAGGTTGCGCAACAGGGATGAAATGACCATTTTCCCTCAGTTCCACATTTGCGCTAGAATTCGCTTGGATTGTACCTTTCTACCTTTGAGATATTCCAGTTCCAAACTAAAATATATGCAGAATAAAGAGAATATGCAGTTTAAGAAACTATAAAGTAGATGAAGTATAAAGACAACTCACCGTCTCCCTCTACCGTTGAATGAGCAGACGACACCTGTCTGGAGACGACCTTGCCGAACATCTGAAAGTCGTTGACGACGTCTGCCTTCTCCTCGGGGTTGAACTTCATGAAGTCGTTGGTTCTGCACTTGGAGTCGATGGAGAGAGAGTTGAGACGGTTCAGACGTCCCGTTATCAGTCTCTTCACTGTCAGAATCTCCAGGTCTGACCCTGAATCAATAAGCTCTGAGACCAGTTTACACGTCTCCCCGACCTCCCCCTTGGAATCCTTGAGGTGAAGCTCCACGACGTTCAGACTGCGCTCTTTCTCCTGGACGATCTTCTGGATCTGCCCAAGAAGGGTTTGACGATGTTTCTCGATAGCCTGAACGTAACTATCCATGAAGTTGTTGATCTCTGATTCCACCTGCTTCGATTTCGTCCTGATCTTGTCTTTAAGGTTCGCTATGGATTTTATGCGCGCTTCCACGGCGTTGACCTTTGGCACAACTGTCTTGATGAGTTTCTGCATTTCATCCATTTCTGTTCGGAAGAGTTCTGGTGAAATGAATTTACACTCGTGGTCTCTGTGATCAAGGACACAGTCTCTACAAATTACCTCGTCACAGTTCGAGCAAAATATTTTCAATTCTTCTGATTTATGTTTCGGGCAGAATATTTGACGTTGGACGCTCTTTCGTTTCTCTGTTTTATCCAGTTCCTTAATATTCACAAGTTCGTGATCTTTGGTTTTCCTCTGTCGCCTGTGAGCCTGTTCACAGTACGAACACAGGTTCTCTAAACACTCCATACACCGCACTGTCACAGCCGAGCCTTCTGTGAGATCAACACATGCATCACAAAACTGTTGTATATTGTTGTTTATATTCTGGAATGTCTCTTCTGCTAGTTTCCTCTCTATCACATAATTCCGAGGAAGCTCTTTCACATCCGTAGCAATCTCAACCTCACGTAGGCAGTCAGGACACAGAATCATCCGTTTTGCTTGAGAGAAAGTGTCGTCTGCTTTATCGTCTGCAGAGTCGAAAGATGGCTGATCAAGATTCGTAGCAGACGACAAACCTTTCGCACTCGATAGCCCATCCTTGTCACTCGAATCATTGAGATCGGGCTGGTTTATTGGGTAGGTCCGGAACCCAGCGATGCAGTCGGAGCAGTAGGTATGTAGACAGGGCAGTATCCGCGGGTTCTCGAACCTCTGGGTACAGGAGGAGCAGACGAGTTTGGGCGAAATGCCGGCACATTTGCTTTTTTCATCAACATTAGCCTCCATACTTGCACAACTGTGTAACGTACTCCCCTCAGAGAAACCACTTGTACTCAGCTCGGTGTATCCCCCGAGTGAGTCGTCTGCTTGCCCCTGCATGGGAGGGAACGCTCTCTCCTCCCCAGACGCTTCCATTGTGATGTTTGCCTTGCCGGGTTAACTTCCTGAAACATACGTAGTTGCAGATTAAAACATATTGCATAAATTGTGTCTTTTATAACAAATATGAAACATCATGCTGCGAGGTAACTTGTAGAAAACATGAACGAATGAAAAGATTGCAATAGCCTTCAGTTTGTTGCTTAAAAAATCTCATTTCCTTCAAAGAGTCAGTCTGATTAAAATCGACCTTGTTCCGAGGAATAAAATTTGCAAAATTTTGCATCTGCCGGGATACGAACAGGTTCTGTAGATTCCTCGCCACAAGGTCTGAGAACACCCCGTATAGGCGTGTGTTCAGAACCAGTTTAGCGCAGCCAAAACCCAGTCAAATAGCTGACCAATCACATCATAGTATTTAAACGGTTGCGGTTTTGAAAGCATTCGGAACAGACAAAAGGATAGCTGTTTGGAGTTATCTGCCCCTAGTTTCTCGCACCGAAAGCATTTGTTGGGCATCTTTTGATTGGCTAGCTGAATTGCGCCCGAACACGCTAGTGTACGGGGTGCTTTCAGACGGTTTGGCGTGGAAACCCACGAACGAGTTCGTATCCCGGTAGATGCACTATTTTGCATTTTTTATTCCACGGAAAACCGTCGATTTTAATCAGACTGTTCAAAGAGTTTGATGGGTCCTCCAATGAAGTAAAATCGAACAAGTTAGATGAGCTTGCTTATCGTCGTTGCAATATGTCCCCTTTGCATACAATTTTACAGCATTCAGCTAACGGGCGATCCCTCTTTCGAAAACTGTTGTAACATATCAACATTTTATCGATAACTTTAGATAATAAAAATCGTTTTTAAATGCATGGGAGTGGCGTTCTTCTTTGAAAAGTTGTAGCGGAGCAGAGGTTTCATTCGTGTCAATAGTATTGGGTAATAGAGTGGCATACGGGTGTGGGATACACTAAACAAAGAGATGAAAAGACCCATGATGATTATCTTTCTAAATGCGCTAGATGTATAGCCTAGTGAAACCAGTCCATGCATACGGGTCAACTAGTTTATAACAGTGTATGCCCTTCAACGGTTTATAATACGTTTTAAAGTTGAACGCGTTTATCGGTCGTTTCTGTGCATTGATAGAATTATAATATCAACTACGAATGGATGAATGAATGAATGAATGAATGAATGAATGAAGAAATGAATGAATGAAGAAATGAATGAATGAAGAAATGAATGAATGAAGAAATGAATGAATGAATGAAGAAATGAATGAATGAATGAAGAAATGAATGAATTAATTATACAAAATGGATATGTGAATTTGTTACATGGTTTTATGTACTCGAGTATCAACGTGTTTAAAAGTACAAAAATTAACAACTGAAATCACGTTAAAATTGGACACATGAATTATTTTATGTTCGATATATGTCATATTTAACATTCCAGACTTTCTGCAATATGTCATGATTTTAAACATGTTATAGAGTTTGATTTTATTTTAGTATGGTGGTCTGACCTTACCTTAAAGGAATCAAGGCAACGGTTGATGTTTAAACACAAGGGATCGATACATGGACGGACACAAGGCAAAGGCATAACAAGTAATGTGACTTACTTCATATAGACAATGTCAAATATCAAAGTTGGAAAACAACCAAAGCGTAACATAAGTAATTTCTTACTTTATAGTAAATTTGTCTTGGAGTCATGTACCAGTTCTTTTACAGATATTATGACGTGAATTTTTCCATCAATCAATGAAAATGGTCCAATGGTTTCTTTCAAAACGTAAAGCCTGAATTTGCATGGGAGGAAATCGGTCTTATGGTAACGGCGTACCTTATTTCACATGCACTAACTTTGTCCTGTGTTGCAGTTGTGCAAATACAAGTAACTTGCTGATAAACTCTCATAGGCTTAACTGATATATCACAAGAGCTCAATCGTCACAATGTACCTATCGATGTCCGAATCCTGATCGCATACACTTATTTATTACGACAAGCAACATGCTCACAGACTCAACTGATAAGTAACAAGGACTCGGGTGTAATGTACCTTACCAGTGTCCGGATCACGCTCACATAATCTACACTTATTTATTACGACAGGTGACATAAGCAGAGTGAAATGAGTTTCTCAATTGATATGACAATGGTATGTTACTTATATGTCACAGAGTATGTTAAGGGTCAATTGAGACAGTGGCATAATGGCATAGAGCGATATAACGGCAAGTTAATTGACACACGTGGAACGTCAGTCGAAAGTGACGTAATCGTCTCAATTAATAATATGTTTGTCGTTGATTATATCAGGGACAGGGGACAGTGGTAGCTGATTGGAGAGACTGATTTCAATCAATCAACCGTTTCCGTGACAACAGGCCATAGCAACACATGACGACATTTGTATATTGGTTAGACAATAACCACGGTCCTTCAATTTATATATCTATAAACGGATCTTAAATATATTGTATTTCAAGATTACGATTCATTGTTCATGACTGTAAAATTAAGACTTAGTCTGATAAGTAATGATACAAAAGTATGTATAAGCTGCCTAAAAGAGGATTTTTTTACCCATTTTACGGTTGGTAGAACACGTGTCACGTTCACCGAATCAATTAATGTTGTCTATAAATATACCCTAAGGTAGATATTTCATTACTTACTCTATAGAGAAAAAAAATACTTGAAATACCATTTAGGCACTCAAGCGTAAAGGTTGAGCACGCATCGTTTTCATATTTCATATGATTTCATTATATAAAACTAAATAAAGCTTTTGTAAATACTTTAAATGAAGAGTGGAAATAAACTTCGGGTATGTTTCCCTTTTTAAAATGTTTGTTTTGGTTAAATAAACTGTGAGTCATATGTACCTGCAGTGAAATTATAATGCCAGTCAGAGGAAATGTTGATGAATATGTGTATATGTATATGTATAGCACGGGTCTGTGTGTGGAGATTTATTATCAATGGCAACATAATGTTAATAATCCACTATGTGTTGGTCACGCGGTGCACTATCAAGTGAATACAAGGAGATAAACCAATCAACGTGGACGTGGGTGAAGAGGATATGTATTTATGTATATCATATAGGCATATTTTCTCCTTGGTATATAGTGTTAATAAGGATTCATATTTTACGTTTTAGACACTTAAGAACAAAATAATAGAAATAGGACAACTGCCATCTCTAAAGACTTGAATGGAGAGGAAATTTATACAGTGAGTAGGGATACTTGTTTTACAGGTTGGACAATTACAATAAGCAGTTCGGTTTACAAATGTATCGTGCATTATCCAATTAATAACTGGAGACGTCAATTGCTCCTGTCCTATAGTACAGTGATAGATGACAACAGGGGGACATGTTTGTCCGTTGGAACAGGGACCTTATATACGGTCCCTGGTTTGAACTACTAAGTAAATTTCAGCGATTGACATGAATATTGAACAAATGCACTTAATATGTAGTCATTTTTATCAATCAAACGCACGAGTAATTTAGGGATGTTTTCTTTGTCAAGAAATGACTTTACAGTGTTGTACAGCATAAATAATTAAGAACATTGAAATTGACAGCAGTCGCCTTCCATGTATTAGTGAAGTGATGAATGAATTATACCAACTAAAAGACAGGAAACTACCGATAAAATCGAAAGAAACTGAAAGCATTAACGTGTATAATAGTATCAGAAATCGAATTCACTTGTCAAAGTGGTGAACAACCAACAAAGTGTACGCACGTCTGTGGTACACCACACAGCTGTTCCGTGTGAACGAGTACGCGGGTGTGCTTATATAGGACAACACTGTGGCTTCAAAATAAGAATGTGTAGCAAATTCTATCAAACTTACTTGGTGATCTGGGGTCGGGGGTTAAATGGAATGTCCGAAGATAGGCTGTATCCAATCCGTTACTATAACGCTGGAAGTTCGTTTATGACTTTACTAGTCCAAGGTATGAAAGGCGAGTATCAACAATATGGTGTTACAAAGGCTTTCCCCTGTCTATCTTCTACAGGGATGTGTATGTACACAAGTATCCCCACACACCGCGTGTTTGGTTTAAGTATAGAATCACTAGTATTACTCGACCAATCTGGGAGAAGCTCTACAATCAAACCTGGTTAAAGGGGATTACCGTTTGGCAGGTTAACCGTACACACATACGCCGTCCAATCTCACACAAGCTGTAGTTCACGGGGCGGTCAGTTTTGTGTTACCTGTAATCAAGCCAGCGTTCTGGCGCCTGACACACCAGGTTTGAAATTACATGGCTGACTAGATGGCCATTGGTGATTATTCATTGTCATGTAGTTGAATCTCTTTCTAAAGCCTGAATCTCTGTCTGAGATTTCCGTGACACAACGTGTTGACATATTGTATATAGACACACATGTCTGAATATCTTCCAATGGGTCGACTCAAAGGCGTTTCAAAATCACACAGGGTTTTGGGGTGTCTATATTATAGTATATTGTATTTCCACCATTATGGTACACTTTCATTGAGACAGTGAAGGTAAATATATGTTTGCATCATTACACCGAAACACCAAATATCGGAACAAACCCATGCACTGTACATGTATTTGTGAATTTATTTGTGACAAACAAGGCATGTTGATATACGTATAACTACCAGTATTCGTCTTTAATCTTAAATGTGGAAAGAAAAGACAAGCAACAACAAACTTCCTAAAAAATTAAAATCTACTTTTTTATGTGGTTGCAATTTAAACTAAGACCCTTTTTTCATGCACGAATTTACATATACATGAGTATAGGGCTCCTTTCACAAAACAACCTTTACTAAGGTTAACCTTAACTTCCATTCTTTAACATTGCACTAAGGTTACCTTAGTGACGTACGATCACCTTAGTGCTTTGTGAATGGATCCAATGATTGCGTTCTCATGACACGTACATAACCCATAACAATACATTTACATACATAAGTTAATTTATGCGGTTCATGGAAAAGTTGACAGGCATGTCAAAATATTTGCTTTGCCGACATGACAAAATCGCTTTGATAATTTGGAGTAAAATGTTTTGTAAAGAATACAGAGAACAAAATTGATAAACGATATTTTTTGTGATTGGTTTATTATTATCATTTTGATTTGCACATGTTTCCCTTGTGTGCTAATTAAAGTGTCTAAAGTTCCAGGCAAAAGGAAGTACTCAGTTGGTTTCGATGTAGCTCAGTTGGTACAGTTTCCGCCCATCACCCAACTTCCTAACGCAAGGCATAACTCTTGCCAGTCTGCATTATTGGCTGATTTAAACGGGCAGTAGCACGTTTTTTGCAAATTTTATTTTTTCAAATTTCCCATTTATAATGATAGTTTATGTCTTTTATATTTACTTTAGAGGGTAAAACATCTTATTACACAAACCAATTATCCGTAGTGGTAATAACGGTGTTGCGTATAAAGAAAAGATTGCATGACGGCCATTTTATTGTGAACACATTTTATTATTTAGAACTACAAAAACGATTCCCCTGAATTTAAGGAACCATGTACATTCATATTTTAACTTGATTTTCCGAAGAGAGAGTGGTATTTTACTATTGGTGACATTATTTTTAAAATACACTTCATCGACTTATTTCATAGAAAAAAAAACGTGTTACTGCCCCTTTAAGTTTTACAGTATTTCCCTCTCTTTGTTGTGCCAAGATAGTGAATGGCTGCACCTGAAATGTATAGTTCCATTACGACCAAGCACAGAGATCTTAAAGAAATACTGCAAGGCCTAAATCAGCCAGTAATGGAGACTTGTAAGAATTATGCCTTGCATTGGGAAGTTGCTCATAATCCTGAAGACCGGTGTTCGATTCCCGGTCGGGTCATACCAAAAGATGGGAGATCTTGCTTCCTTGCTTGACACTCAGCATTATAAAGGACAGAACAACGCTTGAACTGGCGCTGAAGAGCGGCTGACGGGTGCGAAATGCACAAAACGAATTTCCTATGTACAATGTATATAATATATATATATATATATATATATATATATATATATATATATATATATATATATATATATATATATATATATATATATTTAAAAGAAATCCGATGCATTTGACCATTGAACGATACAATAATACTTATCTGCAGTAGTTTGAATAAATTAATTGGCGACTCTGGTTAAATATCTTTGTTTAAATCAGGGACCTTATGTATATAATGTCCCTGTTTTAAATGAAGACAGTGGTAGGAAATGAAATTTACACCAACATGACCCCTTCCATGATTAAAATGTTGTATAAATGTGTACAGAATTAGGCACATTTACTAATTGTCACTTAGAATATGGCTTGTATGTCGATGAACAGTTGTGTATCATCAAAAATATTTTTTGAAGAAATTTAAAATTTAAAATACCATTTAAAAAAAACAAACATGTAGGCCTACTGTATAAGTATTAATTCTTTGCTTGCTGACTATAAACACCTGTAATTTTCAAACATATGATAAAATCAACTTTGTTTCAAATGGTAAAGCTCCGCACACTGTTTTACCCGTTTGCTTGAAAGGAGCTTACAATCCCAATTTTGTATACACCCACTAAAATGGCGGCACTTTCAACATTTTGAAAACGTCAAAAGAGGTATTGTTGCTCTCTCTTTGAGCCATCGTGTACTGAATTTATATCATGAAACACTTCATCTTCACAATAAATTGAACTTTCATCTGTTAGGGAATATGTAAGTGTTTTTAGTCGTTCGTGACAAAGGTTTCTATATCACATTACAACTTTTTAATAAAATGTTTGGATTCAGTTTTCGTTCACTCTGTCAGTTGACAGTTTACTGACAGTCACCGTATTTAATAATGATCAACATTGTCGCCTACTTAATATTACATCTTGGTGATCAACTTCTTAGTAAATTCTATTACTGGTTGAAAATATGCATATTATTATGCAGTGATTAATCTACAAATATGAATATCTCACAAAGAATCTAATTTATAAGTGAAGAATATTGATTACAATTGGGCCTATACAAGCAACTTGCTTTCCAAACGGCCATCAAGTCAAGGTAAATCAAGGTAAATCAAGGTAAATCAAGGTAAATCAAGGTAAATCAAGGTAAATTTTAGAGTACACTGGACTCACTATCACAAGCTTTCATGAGTCCCAGAAAATAAAAGCGAGTCCCTCCATATAAATCCTATTAGTATAAATAAAAACCTTGCATCTCAGGGACCCGCAGTTTAAATTTCTATGAGTCCTTTTCAAATTTTGTGAGTACATGAAGCAGGACTCGCGAGTAAATTTATCCCTGATTATGCATAATATTGTAGGAATGAAGTCCCAATTGAATGATTCAATTTTTGTTGATAAGATTGATGTAGAAAATTCAAGCAACAAAGCTTATGTCTTAACTCTTAGTTGATTATAACTGCAAGTTCAAAGAAAATGATGCCCAATCTCTGTAGGTCAGCAAGTGCAAGCGAAAAATTAGAGATTCTGATTGTAGCAGGAGTGAAAAAATACAAATTTCAACATCCAGGGTAGACCAGCATGCTAGATGTCTTCCTGGGTGCGCAGTCATCGCACATAAACCGACGTTTAGATTATCTGAACTACATCCAGGGGTAATCGAACCTGGGACCTCTGGGTGACCCTCTACCAGTTGAGCTAAAGGGACATCCCACGAGTGATATCATCCTGCCACATAATTATCACCGTACATATCTCCTGTAAACCTCTGTTCCTACAGCTAGACTGAGGTGTACAAGACCATTGAGCTAAAAGCTTGCAGTTTGAATATTTTTAACATTCTAAATGACATTATGTTCATTGATAATATATTGTTTTCTGTCAGCTGAAGATGGAACTTGTCCACCATATATAGATATAAGAAAATTATTTCATGAAGACCTTTGCAATTGCTATGATACAGGGTTTATATTAGATGAACTTAGAATTGGAGAAGCTGTTGGCAAAGGTTTGGCGGTTACTGTGTCAGGAGGCAAAGCATTGGATGACAGAATTTTGTTGATTTTGAGTTGTTTACCATTATCTTTTGTTCAAGTAGGTCTACTTTTTTGAAAATATTTATTTTCCACAGACTAAATAACATCATGCAGAATGTCCAAATACATGAAGAAAAGAATTCATTATCATGCTCCTCATGCTACGCTACACTGATTGTTATGTACTTATCTTTATCCTCTTTACATTGGTGTGAGTATTTGGTCCCCCTCTTAGTTATATAATATCTAGGTATGTATATGTATATTAAAGGTATAATATTATATTAAAGATCTGGTGTTAATGCATACCTACGTGACAATTTGAACGTCAACATTGTACAGAAAGGCTGAAATAGTTGAGTAGATCACCTATAAATTGATTTGTTCGTAATTGGGAAGAAAATGGGTTATATCTAATTACAAATCAGAAATAATCTAACAGAGGGATATACTAAGATGTGGTCATAGTTATTCTATAAATAAGTTATTAAGAGACAGATCTCCCCTTATTTCAGTAAGACACTGGAAGACACAAGATGAGTGTTGAGAAGAAACAGAAGAGGCGATCCAGCTTCACGGCAAACCGAGTCTCTCTCGTATCGAGAGAGGTGTCATCTGCGACAGGTACAGTAACATGTTGTTAACAAAATTTTAAAATTCCGTGTGGGCTCATTTAGAGTAATTAACTTGTTTGATACTTGTGTTGAAAGAGTTTTGCAGTACTTAAAAATTAATCAGAGCAAAGCTTTATATTAGATTTTTGTTTTGCTTTTTGTCCTAACTCACTTCCACAAGTGACATTTACATTTTGCAATGACGTTTTAGGACTATTTGAATATTTATCGTTTGTTGTTTTCTTATTTATTCAGATCTCCACAAGATGGTTGAGGAAGAATTATCGAAGGAGGATAGGCTCACTAAACTCTCTCGTCTGGCGCTACAGGTGCCAACATTCACTTCCTTATCAGCAATACATGCCATATAGACAGTGAACAAATGTAACATTGTTGAGGTCTTGGTGGCTGAGTGGGTAACCTGTTGGGGCTGTTAGTACTGCAGTTGTTACCTTACTCAAAGGGTATTGGTTTGAAATGCACAAGGGTCTCGTCCCGAAAAACAACAAAAATTTGTATCATTTCAGATATTGATAGTGTGATCTCATCATGTATAACAATGCTACATTGACTTGCCTAATTTTCTTTAATTTGTTCTTGAAAATGATGAATCATTTTTGAGTATATTACATTGAAATTTTACATAAATTGCTTATTTTGAACTCCTGCTTTTAAAACAAGTTTAAAATCAATTTATTATTGCATGTAGGCCATAGGCCCATATACAAGATAATTTGATAATAATAATAATGAACAACATACATTACAATGAATTTCTTCTCAATACGAGTGCATGGTGGATAAATAGGGCTACATTATATTGTACTGTGGATGATGTACAGGAGAGTATTGAATACAGTTTTGTAATATTGTTAAAGGAATGATGACATTGTGGAAAATACAGTTGCCGTAAATCTTTATATACAGGACAAACAAATAAAAAGTGTAATTCATTTTCTACGATATTACAAAATGGACAGAGCCTCAAGGTTTTTAATATACATGAGTATCTTCCTTGATTGATGGATAAATCATTTAGGCCAAGTCCGAAGCGTATGAAGACATTTCTGAGAGTTTTATTACATAGGTTAAACAGATATGACTCGGGTTCTAAAACAGATTTAAAATTGCGATAACAATCATATCGTGAACTTTCATGCAAAGATGAGTGCCAGTCTTGTTTAAATATATCGATTGTCCTTGCACGAAAATGTTTGATAAATGCCTTAACGTCACCAACTGTTTGAGATAACCAAACAAATCCATAGCATGTAAACAAAATATTACGAATACCTGATGCCCAAGTACTTTTACCCATATTATCAAGATGAACAGTCATATTGTAGGCTTTTTTGGGCAGGCATGTTCAGGCATATTTATTATTTTACACCAAAACCTTAAACAACGGCAATAAGTAATTATGTACAAAGGGAATCTCCCGCATTCACCGTTAAAAACACTGGTTTGTTCCTTAAGGTTTAGATTCTAAAAGTTAAACTCTAACCCTGAAAATTATGTTGTGTTTTGAAACAAATTAGTACTTATAGCTTTGTCATTGAAACCAAAGCAAAAGTACTTAGGATGTCCGCTCCTTCCGGTTGAACCTCAAAAATGAAATATGATTAAGTAAAGATTTTTTCTCATCTTTATTTACTTCATGATATTCTACATCATCTACATACTTTTAAAAAATATATGAAATAAAGAAAATGTGACTTTAGAACCTCTAAAAAGTGTTTAAACAGCATAAATGGCCTAAATTTGACTAAAAAAGGGGGTTTTCAGGTACATTTTGTGTCAAAGCTAAAAAAAACCCACACTACCATATATATTTTTTCATTGATTTCGGTAGGGTAAAATGAACTTTGTAACATATCAAAAAAGGAAAAAAAGTTTTATTCTAGAAATGTAGTATTTTAAAGTTTTTAGCAGTTTTTTTCTCATTTTCCCATAGACTCCCATGTTAAAATTGTACTTCTTACAGGCGTCATATCTCGAAAAAACCCACACTGCCCCCTATTTTTTAATGCTGATTTTCCAATCATATACTTTGATCTTTTAAAAAATATAAGTTAGAAAAAAAGTTTCATCCTATAAATTTGAGGAGCGAACATCCTTAAGTACAAATTAAATAATGAGATACCTCTGATATTCCTTTTCCAGTATACATTGAATTTGATGGAGAAGGAAGTCAAATCTGCAGAGATTGATGGATGGTACGACAAGTTCAGGACTTCAGGTAGGAACAGATATGAAAAGATACGTTTAAGCAACAAGGCTCAAATTAGTTCGTGATAGAGGCTTAGCTTGTTGGCTATGTGGTTTAAACATTTTTATTTCAATAACTTGAAAATAGGATTGGCGAACAAGCCAAAAATGGCTTATTTCAACACCGCTCCGGAAATATATATCAAAAAGCTGGTTACAAAATCAATGAGATAGAAAATGAAAAATAACATCTGTATAACATCAAACATGATGATTTTTGACTATGTGATAGCGTTATTCTTCTTTCTCTACTTCAGTAGTTAGTAGAATGATGATATCTCATATAATCTTTCCCTTTGAAGTAAAATGTTCATGGTTAACACTCTCCTTTCTCCACATTCTGTCAATCGTTGCGTTATGAATATGTTTCATTGACATTGACATGGGTTTTCTTTTTCGTTCTGTAGCGGAGGAGGGTGTGAATGATGTGATATCACGGCTACAAGACGAGGATGTGTTTCTACACGCCTGCTCCCAGAAACAGTAAGATTTGGAGTTACAGAGATACCAAATGATATAGCAAGGCCTGTAGTGCTAACAAGTAACAACTATACAAGTATTTTGCTTTCTGTTCGTGTTCGGTACACCACGCATCAAAATGTGTTTTCTGTTTGTACTGCATACCATATTTAATGGTATTAATTTCTTAAAATCATGTTTTTATTTATTTATTTAAACTATGTTTTGCTGCATACTTGGTTCTAAACAAAACCGAAAAAAAAGAACCATTGACTCTCTAGCTCATTATGCTAAATAATAAAAAATATTAATAATTGCTTATATGAGATATGGTAAAAGTTACAAGAAGTTGTTTTTACAATATAAATATTGTATACAATTTTTGTTAGACCCTCAATTCTTAGTTTTCAAGTCTCAGCTTCATTTTCTCAACAATCATTTCTCAAAGAACATGTTAGAACTCACATCAAAAAGATTTCTCTCTCGGCTCTCCCCAATTTCCTTCTACCGATAGCTTTCTTTCTTTCCTTATCGAATAAAGTGCTCTCTCAAAAATGTAAATTAGTTCTACCTATCGCTAAATGGTACCCCTCAATCAATAAAAAGAATTCTGAAACAAATGTACATGGGTCGGTTGGGCAGTGTGATTTCATTTTCCTTCGAGCGGCCATTTTAAGGTCTTCACTTTAAAATGGCTGCTCGAAGGTAGTTCAAGTAATTTGACTACTGTAGCAAAAGCTTAACTTCAAAGTAGAGTTTTAAATATGGTACAATGATGGAATAGTCAACCATCTTGCTTATGAACTCTCAAAAATCGTATGATACCTACAAATCTACCTCTCACGTTGAAGAGTTCCACAAAAGTGTCGCTTTATACTTTGCACCATTTTCTTCCAATACTGATAACAGTTTTCTATGGATACGGCTAAGTGGGTCATGTAATGAGATGTGTTACCATCTAACGTAACTATATATTGTATAAACATTAATAATTTTGAAAAAGCTGTACATCAAATAACCAAACAGTGACTCTTGATTGAAATGGGTTTGTATGAGAGAATCTATTGAGTCTGTTATTCTGAAATCTTCAGATAAAACACTAATCAAGAAACTGCAGATCCTAAGACAGTACTTACTTAATTTTACAACTGCTTCAATCAATGCTGATTTCAAACTTGGTAAAAAACCGTGAATAAAGTAAGCTTGAAAACTTGCTAGGGTAAATTGTAAACTTAGCCATTAATATAAATATTAACCGCAGGCAGGTTCTATCTACTCCCTAAAATTCACAAAGGCCTAACACCAGGCAAAATACCGGGTCGCCCAATCATTAGCGGCAATAACACCGCCACTGAGAAAATCAGTAGCTTTGTAGACGAACACATCAAAGGTTTCGTCAAACAATACCCGAGTTACATCAGGGATACCACACATTTCATCCAAAGGTTAGAAAATGTCGACCTAAGCAATAAAGATGACGTCATGTTAGTCACCATGGACGTCACAAGCCTTTATACCAACATCCCCAACGGTGAAGGTATGAAGGCGGTGGCTCAGGCCATCAGAAAGTTCAAACCCGACTGGACTCTCAGTCCCACAGGTCTGCTCGATCTTTTAAAATCGGTACTACATAAAAACAACTTCGTCTTTAATGGTCAAAACTACCTCCAAGTGGGAGGCACCGCCATGGGTACCAAGGTTGCACCCTCATTTGCCAACATTTTTATGGGCGAATTGGAGACTTCACTCCTTTCAAAATACCAAGATAAAACTGACCTTTATGTCAGGTTTATTTATGATATCTTCCTCATTTGGACCCTAGGTCAAGAACGCCTAGAACGCTTCATTAAATACCTTAATGACGCACATCCAACCATCAAATTCACAGCCGAATTTTCCCGCCACAAGGTGGCATTCCTAGACACGTGGGTCATACACAATAGAGAAACTCACAAATTGGAGTTCACACTCTATTGTAAACCCACTGACACTCATTCCTATTTGTTGTATACCTCGTGCCATCCAAAGCACATCAAAACAAAAGGGCCATTCAGCCAATTTCTGAGACTGAGACGAATCTTTTCTTCTACTACTGAGTATGAACGACACAGTCTCTACCTCATACAATACTACCTCAAACGAGGGTACCCGAGGAAACACAACAAAATAAAACCCGGGCCGATAGTACTGACAGGAAAACACTCCTGAATAAAACCAAAACCAACACAGTAGCGACCCCGAGGGTTGTATTGGTTAGCGATTACAATCCTCTCTGCATGGAGCTTAATGCCATTATCAGAAAACGCTGGCATCTCCTCAGCGGCTCTGACACTTGCAAAGAAGTGTTCAAATCACCGCATGTAGTGGCATACAGAAGGAACAAAACCCTCAAAGATCACCTAGTTAGGTCAAGTTTGACTTATCCTAAAACGTTGCCTCAAATCAGTGGCAAATGTGTCAAATTTATTGACAAGGTTTGTGAAAAACACAATTGCAGAATCTGCATGAAGATCAATGCCCAGAGTGAATTTTCCAGCTCTGTCACACATCAAGTATACCGCAAACGCACCTATAGTTGTCAATCATGCAACGTAGTATACCTCCTCACTTGCACAATTTGCAAAAAACAATACGTGGGTGAAACTAAGAGATGCTTCTCAATTAGACTCTCTGAACACTTTGCCGACATTAGTCACAAGCGAGACAAACCAGTCGCTTTACACTTCAATTCAGAAGGACATGGCAAAAATGACCTAAAATACGAGATCATTGCACAACTCAGAGAAGATCCTGAGATTGCTGCAACCACCACTAGGAGAAGATCCCTAGATCTTTCAGCTCCACTCCTTTCAACCGCAAGGGATCAATGATAAGATTGTAGGCTGAAGTATCCACTCCGGTCTTCACCTTTTTCTTTTTATTTCTGATACATATTCAGCACATTCTTAGTGGACAAACGGGCTACACACCTCAAACACAATCACACCGCAACCACGATGTGATCACTATACACACAATACCGTGACGTCATAAACCTCATGACGTCACAGTGCGTATCAGGTTACTTCAGTTGTAACCGCCGTACCTAAAAGATGTCAGCCTTTTCATGCGCCACATGTTTCCGTTGCTTTTCGAGAAAAGATGCACTCGCTCGCCACACCAAAGGCGTGCATGGCAACATGGTACACACGTGCACCATCTGCGACAAGGACTTTACCCGTAAGGATGATTGCTTCCGCCATATCACAAGCTGTCATAAACTGACACGCGAGATGGCCGTGTCCTACACCACCGTGAGAACACGCCGGATTCAAGCAAGAAGACGGGCTACAACTAGTCACTCACGACTAGCAGCGTCATCGCCAGTATCTACAGCTGATGCTATTCCCGCCTCACCACCCAGGAATCGGGAAACCAGTCCTGTTATCCCGCGACAGAAACCTGGCCAGTCTTCAGACCCCAGAACAGGGATGACGTCCCCCATCGCCTCCAACCCGGTGAGCAGGGCTACTTCCCCCTTCCGTGGCGTCCAAGAGGAGTTAAATCAAATCCTCTTGGACTACCAGGCCTTGCTGCCGGGTTCCACACATGATGACATCATCAGGACTTCGATCATCCTCAGTCTGACAGAACCCATCGACCCCTAAGTGTTTGAACTGTACTTTCACCACTGGAACTCTATCTAGTTGTTCTTACCTATGAACTCTCTCTTATGTAAACTCCTGTGTGCATACTTCACTCCACTGGTATACACCATGCCAATCCATTGTAACTTTTCAATTCTTTTAAAAGTACAATTATATACCTCTTCAATTCACATCTGTGTTGTTCAATTATTCCTCTTCTACCAAACCGGTGGGAGAGGACCTAGAGTCTCTAATAACTAGAGGCCCTCCCCGTACGTAATAAGAACATAAATCTGTGTTCATCTCCTGTCATTTTAATGACTATCCTTTAGAATTTAACGATAGGCTTACATCAATCTGATGTATAAATTCCGTTAGCCTTAAATTAGTCTCTTCAAATCTGATCGACTAAATTTTATAAATTCTACTATATTCTACACTCAATTTAATGTAGACAATGCGTCATACAACTCTTATAAGCCTGTAAACAATGTCCTACGGCTTACACCGCCACCGCAACCTCAATTCCAGGTCCCTGGCACTCTGCCAACCCGGGCACAATGCTCATGACGTCATAAACACATGACGCCGCCGCACACACCGTTATGACGTCACAGTACCCCCGCAACACCGCTCACACCGCTAGAATAGGTATATAAAGGATTGCACACAGCCTACCCTTTAGTCTGATGAGTCCTAATTCATAGGACGAAACCGGTCACTTTTATATATCTCCCGTGGTGCGCCCCCACCGTACCTATACATTAATATAAATAGTTAGTACTTTTTAAAACGATTTCTAATGTTGCCTCTCTAGTCCACATATATTTTTGAAGCTTGCCTCATGTTTAGATAGGTACAAGCAAATGTTAATGTAGAGAACTTGTGTCTGTCTAAATACAAAGAGAATTGTAGACATTTTTGGTCCTAGATTAAAAGTTACAAGGTAATGGTTGGTTGACGTACATTATTTTATAAATACACTGCCATGATGATATGACAACTCTGCTAGATTGAGATCCTGTGTCCTGTCTATGCTTTCAGCCAGTTGCCAAACCCGACCAATGAAGCCTTTGATGCGAACATAGCAGCAACAGAGCTTCGCATACAAGTGTAAGTTGGTAACAACATTCAACAGATCAGTATATTCATTACTTTCTCTAATACTGTTAATATCTGCTTCTTGAATGTCACCTGATTTGCAATGTATGAAATAAGCCTGAAATGATTGCATGCAAAAAGCAGGATTTTGTCAATTTTCATGGTGGGAAACCTGTACATAGCCTCAATGGTGTTGCAGGATGTCTCTTTGCAATAATACTAACAGTTGTGATAAAAGTGAAGTATTCTTGAAAGTGGCATTAAGCCCAACTCACCTCACCTGAAAGTAACCAGCCCAGATCAAAAGTAAACTGTGCTGTCGGATTGGCCTTATTTCCTACTCTCTGATTTGGAAATCTAATCGTCTTGTCCCCTCAATCTTAATTTCCAGACTTGAAGAGGAGTGCCAGAAATGGGACTCGTATCTAGAAGAACTGAAGGAAGACAAAGTTGCAGCAGAAAAGTAAGAATAAGATGAACATGTCCTAAAAACTTACAGATTATCACAATATAATAAGAATGAGTTATTGAAAGATGTCCATTACCAAATTGTGTTTTTCAAGCTCACAGTCTCAATATCTGAACATCAAATGTATATTTGCAACTTTGATAGATTTGATTTGAACCTCCTGAGCCCCACTGGAGCCGCCACTGTACAAAACATGCCATGTGTCATTTAATAGGAATCACAAGTCATTAAGAAAGGAAAAAACCCTTTTAAGAGACCAGACTTATGCATACTCACATCTTGCCTACCCAATAGTAACAGCTTCAATATCTATAAAGACTTATTTAAACAACTCACAGTTTCTAACACAATAATATTCTGAGTTGAGCTGAGTACGGCAAACCCTGGGCTTTTCTCCTTTGTTCATAATATGCTCTGTGTAATATTTCCACTCAGAAGTGTTAGACAATAATTAATCAGCAGCTAAAGTGTCAATGTTTGTTGTAGGAGAGGTGAGAATCTTGAGGTGAAAGCCTCGAGCCTGTCGGAGCGGGTCAAGGACGTGGCGGTCTCAAGCTACGTAAGACCGAGACCGGACTACGAGGACCTGATACACTCCACACAGGACACTCTTAACCAGGCAGCACTACTGGTACAGCACCCTCTCAGAGGATTCATCTCGTTTAACATCAAGGGCCCATATTTCGAAGCTCTCTTAGTGCTAAGATTGTCGTAAGCCAATGTTAAAGTTCACATGAAATGCATTTTTCAAAAGAATGACAAATTATTACCTCTACAGACATTATATATCGGAATCAATTGAGCATAAAATCGAGACAATATACACTCGCAATTGATCATTAGGACGGTTTTAATTTACCCATTTTAACAATGCAAAAATTAGCACGCCGAACACTTTGAAAAATCAGTGAGGCGTGACTGTGATTACACATAGACGAGGCCCGCCAGTCAGCTGGCGCCCGTGGGACCTGAGTAATTAATTAATGATGATTATCACTGCCGCTAAATGATTTTATGAGGTGTATTACATCGCCGAAAAGACATGTTTATGTAATAATTGTGTAATTGTCATCTGCGGAATTACATAGTTGGATATCTAAACATTCGATATACGGTAAATTCAAGTTGGTTTATTGAAGATTTCTTTGTGAAATTAACAATCAAAATGTTGCGAAATTACGTTGAATTATGTCTAACGCCGTAAATCAGACTCCTCCTGATACGTCACAGAAGTCATCTCTTCAGGGGCCACACCCCCGCAGACTTTCATTCTGGTCGCCGGGGCTAAATCAGGCGTTTTTTTAAAGAGCCGTATTTAAGTAATTTATGGACCGATTTCAGAAATTTAAAATCGACCAATTGTCAAATTGACATCCCATTTTAACGAATCCTATTTTGACCATATGTCATTTCATCTATCCTTTAATGTATGGTACTTACGACTATCTTAGCGTTAAGAGAGCTTCGAAAATATGGGTCCAGGGCCCATATTTCGAAGCTCTTTGGTGCTAACATAGTCGTAAGTCAATGTTAATGTATGGCACTTAAGATTATTTTAGCGCTAAGAGAGCTCCAAAAATATGGGTCCTGCTCTATCAGTGTATTTCTATCCTCTACCCTTCTACGATACCCTGATTCCCTAAGCCTAATAACTCTCGGTTTGCTGTAGGCTGGTTACTCATCGCTATATATAGAGTCTCACATATGACAGTCTCAACCAGGCAGAACCTCTTGTACAGCAACACTCACATAGAGTTAATCTCATTATAAAGAAAAGAAAAACTAGGTAACATTTTGTAATTGGTGCCCAGACATTTTGGATTGCTAGATTTTATAAACCTTGTTCAAAAGTGGAATACTCCAAGTTTATGTATTTTTAGTTAAAGGAGTTTGGTCCATTTGTTTTCACTTTGTGATAGGATAAATCCAAGTTTTAAAACTTCTCTTTCAGGCAACAGTTGAACACTTATGGTATCATCACTACATTGAAACAAATCATTGTGTATTTCCGATATTATTTCCTGTTCTTTTCAACCACATGTTATAGTTCCTAATCTTTTAGTACTTACCCTGATGAATTTATTAGTACCAAAACATTCTGAGTAACCAATTTACAGGATTTTGATTTTATTATGCCCCAGAATCGCAGATTCCGGGGGTATATTGTTTTTCACCTGTCTGTCTGTCTGTTTGTGCACAAAAACCTTGGCTCTGGATTGCTCAGAGCTAGGGCTTTCATACTTGGCATCCGTGTTTAACAAACACATCTTTCTTGTTTCTAATCTGTCAATGTGTTGTGTTGTACTTGTTCTTGCAATAACTTCTGCTAGAGAGTATGAGACTGTAAAGAAAGAGAAAATGTCATTGAATGAAGATGTCCGTGTTGCAGATGGAGTGGTACCAACAAACTGCATCCCTCGTACAGAGAGCCAACAAGCTGGCCGACACAGTGGAACAGGGTCTCACTCAACAGCTTTGTATGTTCTTGTATATACAGCAGTTACTCTTTGAACAATTTATATTTTAAGAATAAATGTGTTTTTGTGGCATCTAGTTTGAAAGAGGTTTTCATGCTGATTAAAACAAAACACCACTTGATATGATTTCTCAAATGTTCAAGATTGAGAACAAGTTCAATTAAAAATTTGACCAACCTGCATAGATTGGTTTCTGTTGTGGTTATATCTGTTCCAGCTGGTTTTACACAAGGTTATACTGTCAAGAACATTCTGTAATGCATGCTCAGGTTTTTATTTCCCCAAATTGGAGGGGAAATCATTCTCTTCCCACAAAGGATACTCCCTTCAGATTTCAGATCCTAAGCACTGTTCTATGACTTTTTCATCTTGAAATATAGTGTCCTGATTGGTTGCATTTGAAACTTGTTGTGCAATCAGCGCCGCTGTCAAATTCTATTTTTGTAGACAGAAACATTTTATGTGTTTTCCTCAAAATACATTATTTGATTTTGTGAACAGTTGATCCTAAACATGCTGATAAATAAAGAAGACCAAATCAGAGACAAAAACAAAAATAGTTTATGTGTGTTATTTACATCAGACATATTTGAAGGACATGTGCTAATTAGCAAGACCGTTCAGTCAAATGGTAAGATCTTTGTAGTCACTTGGTCGACCAAGCCTATGAGAGCTGTTTTCATTGGAGAAAAAGCAGGGATACAGTATGAGGTACTCCTTTTCCCTGCTAGGGGATTTTGCTGGAACTGATATATATGGCCAAATGCAACAGAAGTTAGGAACCAGAAATCTGAAGGGAGTAACCTCTGTAGGAAGAGAATGAGGGGAAAATGTTTTTTTGTCTGTCCATCTATATGGAAACTTTAATAATGGCCTTTTGATAATTTGAAGACCTTTCAGAGATCATTTCTGACCTTGTCACCTTGACCTTGTTATAGGAAGCATTTTTTTGAAAACTTTAACCTCAGCCATAATTTTTTATTGGTTAGTGATAGGCAATTGATACTGCACATGTGCATCCATTGTGATGAGACCTTTCAGATGATGTCATTATGTTTCACCTTGTGAGCTTGTCCAATGTGCAGGAATCATTTCTCAAAAACTTTAACCTCAGCCCTAACTGTTTAAGTGCATCCCAAATGTGTTTACCTTGTGTCCTTAACCTTGACTCAGGTAATTTTAACCTTAGTCTTAACCTTTGATTAATAACCTTTATGTTTGATCATTCACATGATATAGTAGTACTTAACATTTTACATTTTGAGGACGTAATATGATTATAACTTGAGGCATCAGTGTTTAACAAACACGTTTTTTTAAATCTCATGTTGTTGAACCATTGGATTGATATGATTGAGATCTACTTTTGCAGACAAAGAATCATTCAATGGCATCACGACACACAACACGATGGAACAAATCTCTAACCTGACTTCTCTCCCCTCACCCATAAAGAAGAGGAAGAGTAACTGACTAGCGACACACAACACGATGGAACAAATCTCTAACCTGACTTCTCTCCCCTCACCCACAAAGAAGAGGAAGAGTAACTGACTAGCGACACACAACACGATGGAACAAATCTCTAACCTGACTTCTCTCCCCTCACCCACAAAGAAGAGGAAGAGTAACTGACTAGCGACACACAACCCACAAGGTGTAGACTAACTTGTACATTAAGAAATAAATATGTCTGCATTACTTGGTGTTTGAGTATTTTATATACAAATAGTGGTACGAGCCTATCACCCTCCTGCTAGATTTTTGTTCTGCTCAAAACTCAATTGTTCAAATGTTACAAAATTTGACACGTGAGATCACTATGTGTATATCTGCCTTTTGTATATTTCGTACCCTCATTTGTATAATATATTTAAATTATTCAAAATATATTCTTCTTTTTTTACTTCCATTTTCTAGTTACACTAAAGCACTCATAAAATCTTACACGACTTAAGGAGGACCTACTGTTTCAAACAACTTTGACACACATGGCAACAATGATCCCTAGATGTTCCTTTTGTTGGTTAGACCTATGAATTATATAATGTTTTTCATGGAAACAGGCCTTAAATAGTGACTCTTAGAGGAAGTAATTTTTCTTGAAAATCATATCCCAAACTATTCTTTAAACTTGATATATGTCAACAATTATCCCTAAGGTCTTTTGATGGTTAAATGTGGACTCTAATTCTTGCAATTTTAATAGAACCATGACAGGAATAGTGACTATGAGGAAGTAATTCTGTCCTAAGTAATTGTGCCAAATATAGATGTCAGCTTTATGAAACCTGATACCTAGATCTGAATTACCTGTATATTTCTGTGGTTTTGATAGAGTTATGACTCTGTAGGGGAATATCTATAAATTGAAATAGTGTCCAACAGCAGTGGCTTGTAATCAATATCCATTGATGTGCCGTTTGCCATTTAAATCAACTTATCTCGCAAGTCACATCTTGCGCCAGTTCCCATCGTTAACTAATTTTAGCTCTGCTGCTTACTGATATCTTTTCTGTGCTAACATAGCAGAAAACACTAAAGTTTAGGTGCAACACACCACTATGCTAGCACAGAAAAGTTAAGAACATGCAGCAAAGCTTGTATTAGCCAGTTATAGAATATGGTGTGAGTTTTAACATTTAACAAGTTAGAAATACTTGTCTTACTCTGAGGGTGTGGGTTCGAATCCTGCATGGGACTCGGCCCGATTTGTACTATTGAAGGTAGTGTTATCCCAAATATAACAAAGTTGTATTATTTATGTCGGAAGTCTTGGTATTTGTAAGAGTTGTTTGCTTATTATCTTGTTCATTTTATCAACTGATAAGAATTTTTTTTTCACAACTGGTCAGATGGCTAAAACGAAAATCCAATTCTTTTAACACATGATCCTATATCTGAAAAATTTATTTTCACCCTGTGTATACCCTGTACTAAGCTCGCAGGCGTGTAAAAGAAATTTCTAGAGGGGAAAAAATGTTGAAAGAAAACAATTCTGAAAAGATGTATTTTTGGCCACCTGACTACACAGCTACAAATAAATGACTGATGGAAATCTTGGTTAATTGAACACGAACCTTCCCTCCCTTGCTACACAACCTTGGTTACAATGCACTCATTCCTCAAGACAATTACACCTTCAGCCGTGAAAATAACCCCCTTATTTCTGAACACTAAAAAATTGTCTTGATCACTGAGCTTTCTCTTACAAGAGATACTACATGTGCATCACACTTGTTTGAGTCAAGTCCAATGCATGATTTGCAGTAACACCCTCAGAGTCAGGCACCAGTCACCAGATTTTGGATAAACTGTTACGAGGTCAGTGCCTGACTTTTAGAGCCAGACTAAGTGTATGGATTTCAAGGGACTTGTCCTAAAACCCTACAATAAGTTGCATGTGATCTAATTGTTTGCTGTCCCCATGTGTGATGATTTGTAACAAAGTATCCATATTCATCTCAACAGAAGGCTTCTTCTAACAAAAAAGGTTTATTTATACACTAATTACAAAAACAAAAGTATCAGCTCTTCTTCGCTTTCTTTGCTTGCTGTTTTAAAGTGATCACTGTCATCAAACATCCTGAAATAAATCAAAAGAAATATATAATTTTCGAAATTGAAAAACACAATATTAAGAAACTCAAGCCCAGTTCCACTTCACCTATGCAAGGCATTTCTTGCCAGTTTTTATTACTAGCTGATTACACCTTGCAGGTTTCCGTACAAGGAAATCCGAGCCCACTATGCGTTTAAGATGCAGCGTTCCAATATCTAAGCACGGAAAAGCAAGGAAAATACTGCAAGGCTTAAATCAGCCAGTGATAGAGACTGGCAAGAGTTATGCCTTGCATTGGGAAGTTGGTCCATTTCAAGAGCTCTCATTACTTCAAGTCAGTAGAATATATCATATGCATAAATATCTCTCGTTACGCTAAGGTAAATTTTGTACTGAGAATTTTAGACAGAAATACCTTTAGATAATACTTGACCAAGCTGTTTAAAGAATTTTAAGCTCTATAATAATTGTCGGATAAATCAACATTGGGTTACAGTGCTAAGAGACTTTCGAAAATCCAGTTTTCCAGACAACACATATAAATTTCATATTTGACAACATTGGTAACATGATCACCATTCAACTAATGAACCTTATTTTATGTTAGAGTGAGTACACTTTCTGTGTAGAATTTAGCGCTATATTATATAAACATTCTTATTATTATTGTCAACAATGTTATTTGTGTAGGTCTGTATTTTGCTCTGATTACCTATAAGTAACAAGGCGACGACTCCGGCTATCAGGGGACCAGCGATTGCGTAGATTCTGTCGGGGAAGAAGTTGTGTATCAGCTGGTCTGGCTCCACAAAGGGCTGGGGAAGAAAGCAATCTTCAAACCAAAAATATGATAATACTTTATAACACAGCTGAAATAGAAGCATTAATACAAATGATACCTGCCTGCTTGGTAATCTATGTTCTGTTACTGAGATCGGTTTCTTTTTCTGTTTGTAGAAATTATTTTTTGTCTATTTAATGATATATAAATCCAATGAAGTAAAACATTTAGAAAAATCTGAGCAGAAAGATAAATTAATAGTTCACAACAGGTTCACATTATTTTTTACCTTTTCAGAAATTCAAAAACTTACATTGTCTTTTGAATTTACCACAGGATCTAAAAGTTAAACTTGTTTGACCCGTTATGTTGGAGTACAACCCTTTCAACTTAACAGGTAAGGAAAAAATAGAGAATACTAATCGATGTCCCGTTTAATAACATATTTATGAAACGAGTGAGTGGTTTGGTATTTAACAAGCGAAAGTATTTTATTTATTACTCACTGATTTAAATCTCACTTAATTCCACAAACTCGTCGATAAATGGGATATTTATGCTATTATGACGTCACGTCATTTGACAACATGCGATGTTATTACTACACAATGTGTAATAACATTGTAGATTTATTAAACAGTGATATCTTCAACGGGCGAGTAATAGACAATTATCATAATGTTGGAAAGTGTAGATATTTATAAATGAATACATTTTTCAGGAATGTCAAATTGTTCATATTTGATAATTACTTACGAATATATATACCGGTAATAAACAAAGAACTTACCAGAATAATGACCCAGAGAGTATAGTATGTGAAAATAAAGCCAGCAAGACCAACCATCCCCATCCCCGCCACCTGGTCCGTCCCTGTAGCCTGTACAAGAATGAATTATTAGAACAGACTTGAGCATTTTAAACATTTGTACAACTTCCTTTGCCAGTCATAAGTCGCACAAGTTTCCATTACCGGATAATTTAAGCCTTGCTACATTTCTATAACTTTTCGGTGCTAGCGTAGCAGTGTTCTGCACCTGAACTTCACAGTGCTCTGCTATGCTAGCACAGAAAATTTAAGGAAATGCAGAAAGGCTTAAATAAGCCAGTGATGAGGTGAGGTGAGTCGGGATTTAACACCGCTTTCAAGAGTATTTAATTTATATCACGGCTGCTAGTATTATGGCAGGGAGAAAGCCCGCAACACCATGTGGCTATACATTGCAGTGAAACCTGTGAGCAACGGCTGGAACTAGCAAACCATGAGTGGTACTACGCTGAAATTCAGTGTAGCATTGCACCCAAACCTTACTGCGTGTAGAACAGCTCTCTACTGCACACAAAGGCGGGATTCGAACCACGGACCGAAGCCGAACTCGCTACCCACTGCGCTATCCCGCCCCCAGCCAGTGATGAAATTTGGCATGAGTTATGACTTGTGGGATGAGCTGCCTATTGTCTTTAATGAGGAAACTGTTATGGAAGAATTAAGTATTTAATGAAATGTTGCATGAATGCATTTGAGTTTTATTACGAGGGGAGGAGTGTGCAGTAGAAAGGAGTCAGTGCTCTTTCACATAATAGTAGTTACAACAGAGACCATCAAATAAATTATTTGATGGTTTCTGGTTACAATGGCTAGTTTAATTTTCAACATACTATTTTTAAATTAATAAATTGCACTTTCATTAAACAATATCCATTTCAGTGTTTAGATACCTACCATGTTGACTGTTTCTTTCAATCAGGAATGTCACTGGCTTTTTTTCTGTCAGAAAAATAACACATGAAGATGAATTATTATTTAATTATTTGACAAAAGGAAAGCTGAAAGATAGTATTTCAGCCAGTTATGAAATGAAAGATAAACTCATAAATATCATGATAAAATAATTGAATAGGAGTATCATTTACTTGCATAAGAAAAATAAGACTTAGTAGGAAATAAGTTACTCTACTATCTGGGATATTTATCTAACTTTAATGTTAGATATATATGATAACAACTCTTCCCATAAATGTTGATGATATTATTTTCATATCAAGATATGGCTATGAAAAACACATGTTTCAGAGAAGAAAAGTTGCCTTACGACGAGACAGCTACCAACAACTACTTTTGGTAAAATAAACAAGTTCTTTCTTACGTGTTATGACGGAACCGGAAACAGGAGGATACTACACATATGAAAACTATTGAACATGTATTATTAAACCTACTCATTCTTCATGTTAATGCTTTTGAATATCGATGGTTTTTGATTAATGAATATTCAATATATGTAACTACTTTAATCTTATGTTGGACTTGTACTATATGCTTCAATTTAACATCTATAACCTTTTTTTTTAAAGCAGTTTGTAATAATTGTCGTACGGTATGTCGCACTACTTTAATTTCCGGTTAAGTAAAAATTTGGATTCACGCACCTGTTTTTTCTAAATTAAAGAAGTTACGTTACTTCAATTCAATTATTATAATAAATCGAATACGAGGCGAATATACAAACTGATGACAGTATACGCACGATGGTATTTACATAAAAATCACGATTTTAAATTAGTCCTAAAATTCATTATTCGGAATTGTATCCCATTTCCACTTTTAAATGTAAAATGCGGTTTCACATGTTGCAAAACAAAAGTTGAAAATGATGAAAAAATGAAATGTTCGGTGAAATGTGACAATAGATGATATGATTATTATAGTTCACGGTTTTTGGATTTTGCTTCGATATGTTATAAGATCTGTCACCAGTAAAGACACTGCTGACAAAGCGACTCAAGTTGAAGACATCGACTCTGACGATTTAGTCCCATCTGCAGAATTTTCTGTTTACAGGGCTACAACTGAAACGAAACACATTAACATCTCATCAACAAGTTTGCCTTGCTCATGCCAGATTATTCCTAACGGTATAAATGTGGTCATTCTTTCTGACCTTTCTTTCTTTAAAAAATAACTGGGTGGCACATAAGGGAGACTTAATTTATATAAAAAAAAGTAATTTCTAAATGTCATTGTGTTAACATCCATTCTGAAATTTACCTATATGTCACCTCTTTCATTTATTTTATTAACTAAAAGTGATTTGGTACCATGAATACTTGAATAGATTTAAAATGCAATGTACATCTGATTGGTAATACCAGGTATAGTATTTTACTTTACTGATGAACTAAATGTAATGCTACGCATAATTAATATTTCTTTATTTCTTATCTATTAGGAAAAAGAACAACTATACAAAACAGTATAGAAGATTTACCAGTGCAAGCATCAAAGAGAAGGCGGCTGAAAATGGCGGAGGGACGTGTAAATTTTTCAGAAATACGCAAAAATGCTCCAACTAATTCAGCATGGCTAATGAATGCAATGAAACGACCCGCGGTGACATCGACCAATGAAATGAAAGACTGGCTTGAGAAAATAGAGCTAACATGGTTTGATCCGTCAAAAACAAACCGTGCTGTTATAAATGGACATGTCGCTGAAATGCTTTCACAAAACTTTGTTGCTTCAACCAATCCTTATGTCACCTGTATTTATCTATTGGAGCATTGCCGTGACTTCTACACAGGGAAGACAACAACATTGACCTTTTTCATAATGAAAGAATTTGAAAGATGGGTGCGGCATTCCAAGAAAAAGATTGACGATTTGTTAACTCAGGATCTACGATTACATGCATTCCTTGTTGCAACAGAGCGTCATATGACTTTATTTGATATGGCTGTGAAAGCATTCAAATTGAATCATCTTGGAAATGAGTATTTTCTTCCAGAAATTAAGAAAATCTTAGAGAAAGGAAAACATAAGGAGGTGAGATTAAAAATAACGTCCTCTTCTATATATTAAAAGCCAATTTCTTTTGTCATGTAAAAATGTAACAATTGTTGAAAAGTTTAATACATTTCATTCAAAGATGCCTAAAGTTAGAACTCAAAACTTGACAGATAAAACATATTTTTTTCATAAATGCTATCCTTTCATTACATACAGATTTAAGATGTCTTATCCATTATTATTTTACTTGAAGGCGTGTCACTGTGCAGGGAAGCTGGGTCTACAGCATCACTTTACAATGGAGGAGGTAAGCATGTATTTCTCAACATTGGAGTGAGACTTTCTCTCTTTATGACCCAGTGTCATACACATAGCCTTTGTTCCAATAAGTCATAATTATTAATGCAGATTAAATTAAAGCGAGAATAAATATCTATTTTTACTGAGGGCTACCCATTTACAAGAACTGTCATTCTATTCTGATAGCATTCTCTATATTATTATTTTGCAAGGGAGACAACTTGTTTAAAACTTGTCATCATCTCATTCACATGGCTTGGACATCCTGCTCCATCAGGGTTTTTAAATCCTCAAGCCTTGAAGGCTTCTACAATCCTATGATTGTATAAGTAGCTTAAGTCTTGTATCCTGATGTAAATGACTTTAGATCAAGCAATATTGGCAATGCCGCAGCCTGTTACTGTATGATAGCACCTGTGAGCGATCATCCAATACCCAGTTCATTGGCTGACAAAATACATTCTAAATATAGCGATGAGTAGCGAAACAAGGTGAAATTTGCATATGAAGAAGCAGATTCATAAACTTTGAAGGAGCAGGATGGGTTTTGGTTTCTGATCAGTGATACCACTTTCCTGGTTCACCAAATTGTCTTGCATGTAATGAAGAGTTACCTCCCATGTGTTGCAGATAGTACTCCCACTGATTCTACAGGACAAGGTGAACATGGTCGAGTCGTACGTTATCGGCAAGCCGGAGCAGCAGAGAGCTGTTGTCCAGCTGCTTGACCACTTGTGTGACCGCGAGACCGACATCAACGTAATTATCGAGTCAGTACAGTCTCATACTCAGCATAAACTTGTTATAAACTTTTATTATCCACCGGAGGTGGTTTAATAAACTACACTAGAATCTTGTTGCAAAGTGATGGTTGGAGAAAAGTTTGGATCCTATTCAAGAAGTGTCAGAAATAAAGACTAAGATCTTAGATCAAGTATCCCAGCAAACATGACTGTACTGGGCCAGTACTGGCTTGGTACTGGCTTGTAAAGTTGATAAAGGCATACTGGCTAACGGTAAAGAACCAGTACTGGCCCAGAACCGTTTTAACTGAATTGGCCCAGTTAAGGTAAAATTGTACTGGCCCAGTGCTGGCAATACGGTACTGAAGTACGGTACTGGCCCTGTACTGGCCCAGTAAAGGCATATCATTTCCTGTCGAAATGCATTATGGGATATATACAAAGAGCCAGTACTGGGCCTGTACAGGGCCGGTACAGGCCCAGTACAGATTATATTAGGTTTATATACTGGCCCGGTACTGGCCCAGTACTGGCCCAATTCAGGTATGACACTTCCTGTTAGGGAATTATGGGTAGTATTTCAAATTGACGTCTGCTTCAGAGAGACAAGAGGAGAAGGCAACGATTTGGTATCCTTTGAATGTGAGTTCAATTCATGAGTTAACTTATGTTTATTTATAAAACTTTGATTCATTCTATATTACTATCTATCTCTGGTGTGTTTTACATTAACAATTGCTGCTGTATATATTAATATCATTAGGAAATCTAAGTGTGAAAATAATCACAAGTTGCTTTTTTATCATTGTCTTGTACATAGGACTAGCTACTTGTTAAAATAAATTCTGGCTTGTTTTCAAATAACTTATACATGTATCTGACTTCATATTTGACAATATTGACATTATTAAAAAAATACAAACAATATTTAAGTTTCATTATAAAAATCAAATTCAAAATAAAAAAGCTAGAAGATTTCAAACTGATATGATTTATATTGTTTACTTTAAGAAAAGTAACAATTTACAAAATGAAAGAGAAAATGACAATAGCTAAATCAACCTTCATTTATCAGCACATTTGGATATTGAAAATTTACGGTATACACAATATATTTAATGTACCGGAACGGTAAAGGCTAACCTAAATTGGGCCAGTACAGGGAATGGTATCGTTTTAGTACTGGCGTGATACTGGCCCAGTGCTGGCCCAGTACCGTTTGCCAGTACTGGCCCAGTTCCACGCCAGTGTGCAAGTTGGTACAGGGCCAGTACCGGATGCCTGAATCGGGCCAGTACCGGATGCCTGTATCAGCCACTACTGGCCCAGTACTGGCCCAGTACGGTCATGTTTGCTGGGACGTAACTGTATTTATTTTTTGTCAAGAAATAGATAACGAATAGAGGATATTATATTAATGTCCATGTCAGATTTGTTTTCAGAGCGAGAAAAAGAATATACCGATAATTTGGCACCAGAAGTCATAGACACAAATATATTCATTACCTAAGTTGAGGAAAATATATCGAAATCTACTTCCAGCTAAATTTGAACATGACATCTTGTCACCAATACAATGTGAAAAATGTAGGAAAAATATACCTGTATACCCTGTATGATTGATGTAAAATAGGTAATAAATGAAGAATTGTAGTGTGCAATCTTAATGTATTGTCTCTTGTAGCCTTTTGGCGGCTTTTACATTTTTAATGTATGTATTATTGAAATACTTATGAATGTAAGAGATGAGACAAAAATAAACAATTTCTCTCTCTCTCTCTCTCTCTCTGTTATTGTACTCTGAAAATAGGTCACTGTCACATTTCTGAAAACAAAGGAACAATTAAAGTAATGTGAAGTATGGTCATGGAGGATATATGATTAATACCCTCCTCTCCTGTGCAGTCGGTCCCACGTGGAGAACGTGAAGCGAGACAAGCTACAGAAGAAGACCCTCAGTAAGCTGGCGGTGAGGCTGATGAAGCTCTACCAGATACCCGCAGGTAGGAACCATCTTATAGGACACATCCTCAATCACATAGGGCGTCATCTTCATCAGGAAAATTCATACTCAAATTGTCTCCCTTCGAGACTTGATGTGAAAAAATGATAGATGTGATAGATTTAAGTGTGTTGGTATTGCAGTGTTTAAAACCATGTTATTCTGTGCATGCTCTGGGACTGAATTTTGAAAAAGCATATTCAATCTTGTCACCTTATTGGAGTTATAAGAGTTGGAACTGCAAGTAAAGTCCCTCAATGCAAGGCAAAACATGTTGTAATATACATTCTCAAAGGAGATAGTAAAAGGGATGTTTGTTATGACAACAATCAAAGTGCTACTAATTAAAACTTGATTGAAAGATTGCAAGTGGAATGGGTCTCATTTGGATATCGTATTTACTCTGTTTTAAATTCTAAAATGTACATAGAGATTATTACCCGAGGAAGTGTGTCATATGACTTTTACGAAACGAGTGTGAATTTTTGTATTGCCTGAGCGAGAGCGAGGGTTATACACAAATTTGCACGAGTTTCGTAAAAGTCATATGACACACTTTCGAGTGTAATAATTTCTTTATTACCTGTTCTTTTCCATGTGATTCCTGTAAAAATAGTCAGAAAGCGGCTCACTTCTCTTGCGACGGCAAGCCACAGTGACGTCACGAACAATCGTTTTATGACGTCACAGAAACAAGCCGCAGTGAAACAATCGTTGCTAGGCAAACGTGATATGTGCACATGTGCTCATATCAATAATATTAACTCGGTTATTTTCAACCATATGGGTAATAAAAGTATATATTATACTCCTATGTATGGCTCACTTTTAGAAAATTGTCCGAACATCTCCAACGCGAGAGGACTGGGAGCTCTAAAGTACCTGATGTACAAGAGGTATATAGAGGTGAGTTGTCAACTTACTTCTTATAGTTATGTATTGATATATCAATCTGTGTATGTCATAGGTAATGAAGAATACTCAATACCCACTATACCCATAAAATAGTGTTTAGATAAAACTCTAGACGAGTAGTTGATTTGAACAAATTAATGCAGATACTCAAACAAACTGTCCCAGGCCTAGTTTCAATTTTACCATAACTGATGTCATGTACATATGCCATGTTACGATATTGGATTACATTTATAACCATTACCTGGAATTGATATATGTACAAATTCACCATTGTGTTTGTTCATTAAAAGGCCTTATGTCTGGCATACAATTACATTTTCTTCCTTTTCCATATGACACTTCTATATCTTTTCAGAAAACGTTTGGATCCGGGAGCTGGGATGAAATGGTCAAGGTATGTGTAATTGTACTGTTAAGTCATTGTTCTAAACAATATGATAACAATTAAATTAAATTGCTGGTGCTTGTAGCTTCTGTAAGAAAGAAGCTTGAAAAGATTTCAGGCCCAGTTTGCTTTGTCCAGTACAATGCGTCGCGCTGTATCATAAAACACTTCTTGATAATTAAGATTCAGTCACTTGTAAACCTATTTTAATTGGGCTCCAAATAAAACTTTACGAAACATACATAGTAGCTATACAGTTGCTTTGCTATACAGTAACCTGGAACAAAAGAAATCATGTTTGAGCTGGCGTACTGTTCTGCAAGCTGTTTGATTATATCCCAAATTTGGTTAATATTTTCTTTGGTCATTGCGTATTATCATCAGTAAATAATCTAAAATTTGAACGTTTGTCCTATGGTTTTAAGTAACAGCAACTTCTTCTTTTGAAATGTTTACTAATTTTTATGCCCCCGAATCGGAGATTCCAGGGGTGTATTGTTTTTCACCTGTCCGTCTGTCTGTCTGTCTGTCTGTCTGTCTGTGTGTTTGTCCACAAAAACTTGAACCTTGGCCATAACTTTGGATTGCTCAGAGCTACGGCTTTCATACTTGGCATGTGTATACCTTGTGATGAGACCTTTCAGATGAGGTCATCATATTTGACCTTGTGATCTGACCTTGCCGCAGCGGACAATATTAGAAAACTTGAACCTTGGCCATAACTTTGGCATATCCGGGGGCATCCGTGTTTAACAAACACATCTTGTTCAATAAAAATCTTATCCATATGATAAAATCTAAGCAGTGTTAGTGAGCACAATGATGGGGTCGACTAACACCATGAATATCAGGTTTTGACCGGGATGTGAGTGTTCGAGAAAGGGAGTCGATTTATACGCCATAACGAGTACCCAGTTACATCCAGTATAATTTTTTGCCTATTATGCAGAGTGCGGTGGGAGAGAACAGCTATCTGAAGGAGCAGCTCGTGGACCAGCTCATGTGCTACAACGATCTGCTGGAGGCCGCCAAGTGGGCCAATGTCTACCAGCTCCCTGACGATAAGATCCCTTACCCTGTGCGAGAAGCCAGGGAACGACTTGCCGTGTGAGTAGCTTTCTTCACCTAAAAGTTATTATCCAGAAAATCATATCTTTTCTGTGCTAGTTTTGTGGTGTGCTGCATCTGAACTTCACAGTGCGCTTCAGTACAGCAGTACAGGAAAGTAAAGGAAATGCAGCAAGGTTTAAATTAGCCAGTGATTGAAACTGGCGTGAGTTATGCCTTTTGGGAAATTGTCCAAAGGCTTTAAGATAAACGTTCTTTGCAGTAGAAGTTATGAACGTGAAATACACACTAAGGGAAATACTTTCGGTAACAGCAAACAATGTGGCACTGAAAAAAGTTTGTTAATGATCTGTAATTCAAGCTTACATGTGGAATGATTGTTGTATCACATCTTTGAGTGACATTTTGGAAGTTGGTATGATGAAGAATGATGACAGAGTTTATAAGTTATTATACTTCCTCTGTATAAATTGCTTAACCCTTACGTTGCGTATATATATTTTACCATTTTTAGCCCCTGTGGCGGAATTTACAGGCTCGCAGCTCGCAGCAGTAGTTTGGGCTTTGGCACTAACTAGCTCTGCTGGCGGAATTTCCAGGCGGCGATTCCGGTATCGTTTTTACAAAATATACCGCATCTACATGGCGAATAAGGACTATATACGGGCGTTCAATACAAATTCAAGTAGCGAAACCCGTACACAAATGGCTAATTCACACTCGAAACTTTGAATGAATTTTCTATGTTTTTTCGTTTTTATTCTATTACTTTCGAAAGATTGTCTTTTATTCGGGCCTCGTAACATCATAAATACGAAACGAAAAAAATTCCATTTATATACGGAATTGAAGACAAGATGTCTAGCTTCACAATGATATAAAAATTATTAGAATGCGACCTTTGGTTATAATTCTATAGCTATGTAAAGTTTGTCTTTATTCCCACCTATAAAATCGTCAATACTTACAACATGTATGCGGCATTGCAAACGGTCGTTCATCGCACTTTTCCAAGAAATCATAATCTCGAACCAGTTGACAAATAAGCACATGTCAACCCAAATATGGTTATGTTGTTTGACTTTTCAAATAAACGCTAACCTCGAACCATAACTGATGAAAATATGTTGATTAGTTTGTGTGCCGTTTGGTTTCACATGCCTCTCAGAAAGGTAAAATTGTATCTTTATTTCTGTGAATAAATCTGCGCATTTTATATAGAATAAAAGATTATTCTTTTCGGTTTATTGTGATATAAAAATTATGAAAATGCATTCAGTATTTTAGCCTTGATAAATGTTTTAGAAGTTGTGAAAATCGCCGATTGTTTCAAAATTTATGAAGTGTAAACATGACCTTTTTCACGGCGCTTGCTGTGTCTTTATTATTTTTTTGAGATTTTCTAATTTTATATGGGAATGTAGTCCATTGTTTCCCCTTTATTTTGCCGTATTTTTTTTTGAAAACAAACAATTCGCTCACATGATATGAAGTGCGGGAGTAAGGCGAGTTAACGATTTTTTTCCCCGTCTCGCGAGATGCGAGGCAGATAGCAGTCTCGGGCGAGGCAAACCCGAGGCAATACAAACACGTGGGTGAAAATAGCCTCAAGCGAATTAATGCTTCGGGGGCTAAGCCCGACATAATTGGCCTTTTGTAAAGCTAATTATCGATGCGTTACGGGTCAACAATGCACACGCAAATTGGTGTGAATTTTGCTTGATATTCCGACCACACACTGAACAAAGCTTTATTCTCATGTCGGGTCGCGATGCGTAAATACAGCCATTCTCATGGGTCGGGTCGCGGACACAATCGACTCGTGACCCGGTATGGGTGATAGAGTATACTTAGACAGCCGTGAATTATTCTAAGTCTTGTATCCGGGATCCGTATACAGACACCTAGGAATCGCTTATAGCCCGCCCGGATTAATCCGTCGCCCGCATCTTAAGGGTTAACGACATTTGTCAAAACGCGGCCTATGCAGAATAAGAAGCATCATCCCTATGCAAGGTATAACTTGTACCAGTCTCCATCACTGGCTAATTCAAACCTTGCAGCATTTCTTTTACTTTCCTGTGCTAACGTAGTAGAGCTTTTTCACCTGAAATGCATAGTGGGCTCTGATTTGCTAGTGGCAAGGTTTAATTAGCCAGTGATGGAGACTGGCCGTATGCCTTGCATGGAAGTTGAATATCTAGTTGTTTGTTCAATTAATATTGTCTCAATTTGTATTGGCGTAATAATCAATTTGCAGGGAGAAACCAGAAGAGGGCGCTAGTGGAGGATGGGGCAACACAGGAGACGAGAACTGGGATGATGATTGTTACTCTGAGTCGGACCTTCAGAAACACTATCACAATCTCTCTCTGTCTGTAGACCACATCTCAGTGGTAGACACCCGGGACAAGCTCAGTCACTGCGTGCACACGCTAACACAGGTATTGGAACCCTTCAATGCTTCATATATTTAATGCACTGCAGAAAGATATGACCCTTGACTCCCACTCACTCAATTTACTTGTCAGGATTGCGGTCCTTAAACATTTTGCTTGCTCGTGTAGTGATATTACATCACCCTTGATGAATAAAGCTAAACCCCCCCCCCCCCCCCCCCCCCCCCCGAATCTTCACCAAATTTGTTACACAGCCTCCCCATATCATGCCTTTTGGGCCTTTCTGATTTAATTTTTTTTTATTTTGTTCGTTTCCATGGTAGCAATTTGGACCTTGTCAATATGAAGGGTAGGGTTTGTTTCCATAGCAGATCTCCAAAACTACTTCGCCAATCTTCACCAAATTTGGTATACAGGCTCCAAATATCATGTACATATGCCTTTTGGGGGTTTGAACTTTTAAAATCTTATTTTTTCCATTTCCATGGCAACAATTTGGACTTTGTCTTTTACAAGGGTAATAACTGAAATTGATTTGGGAGAAGGGGGAGACGAGTAAAAACACCTTCTGGTTTGATTTTGAATCAGTTTCCATGGCAACAATTTGGACTTTGTCCTCTGGAAGGATAGGGATTGTTTCCGGAGCAGATCTCTAAAACTATGTGACCTATCCTCACCAAATTTGGTACACTACATCCAGATATCATGTAGATGTGCCTTTGGGTGTTTGAAGTTCAAACTTTGAACTTTAAATTTTTTTTCTGTGTCCATGGCAACAATTAGGACTTTGTCTTTTAGAAGGGTAATAACCGAAATTGATTTGGGGGAAGGGGGAGACATCTGTTTTTAACGAGTAAAAACATCATCTAGTTCTAACTCAATTTGGTATTATTTGTCAGTGGAATTAGTTCCTTAAACGCTTTACTTGCGAGTGCAGTATTATAACATAGGATGAACAAGATGTGATGACCCTTGATGAAAAAAGCTCGAACTAACTCAAGTTATTAGTCTAAGTTCTCCTGCTAGAGTGGAGATATTACATAAGGTATTATTGAGAGTACCTGTCTCTTAACAAATGACCAACAAATTGAGATTCCTGTAAATTGTCAACCCAGCATGGTTGAGCACTATTTGATTCATCAGCTGAAGTGAGACAGCACAATAATCCTGTTTTATTTGATAACCAAATGCAATAAAATTAATTCAGTAGGGTAGTAAATATATGTTGTTATTATTTATAAATATTTAAACTGAATGTAGGGTTTCCCCACAAGAAAGATTGATGGTTCTGTTTCCCTTGCAGCGCGGAACTATTATCGGTATAGATTCAGAATGGAGGCCTGCTTTTGCTGCTCAGCAACAGAGGTAAAACGGCCATTTGCATGTTGTCTCAATAAATCATTTGTATCTGCATTTCAACCATTTAAGATATTTATAGCTATATCTTTCAAAACATTTGTGTCCTAAGTATTCTAGGATTTGTTGTAAAATGATATGCTGGATAAACAGTATGTTGTTGGCCAAAAGTGGAAAGCGGTAAATCTGAGATCATCGAATTTGACGTTTTACTCGCTAAAAAAAGTGCCCAAAAGACAAATGTCTTGCATGTTGTTATTTTTTAAAACCAGTAACAAACAAATTGACTTCGCCCATGACTCACTGACACTAATAGTTCTGGGTAACTGTAGTGGCATCTTTTAACATTTCTCTGAGTTTAGCGTGGGTTTCATTTTCCTAAACCCCTTGTGTAATTGACCCCGGGTGGATGCTTACTGATGTTTGATGTTGGTCCACAGAGTGGCGCTGATGCAGTTTGCGGTGAAGGACCACGTGTTTCTCGTTGACTGTGTAGCGTTGAGGTCAGTGTTGACGGACCATGACTGGGCGGAGTTCACCAGCGCTATATTCTGTAATGAGGACACGGTAAAACTAGGTACAGCTTGCGATGAACTGAGAAGTTCGTTTTTTAATATACAGTCAGGCCTCGATAATCCGAACGCTTCCGTTTTTCATCAAAAACGTTCGGATAGTGAAATGTTTGGATAAGTGAGTACTGAGGACTACTAAAAAGATTAATTTGGTTACATATTCCTACCGTTCGGAAACTGCGAGATTCGGATTATCGGTGGCCGGATTATCGCGGCTTGACTGTATATAGTATTTTGATGGTTCAGTGTTAATATTAAATGTACACTTATAAATGTGATACCCCCAAATTAAATGAAAAAATCAATAACGAAGATATATGTAATTCTAATTAGAGCATCTTGGGTAGACCCAGATACCAGCCATACTTAATGAGTTTATTCTTGTAAAATGGTCACTCAGGAATAGTAGGACTTTAGTTGTGTGTTAAAGAGTTAGAACTGATGGTCTCTTGTGTTGTAATTTATACAGTTTAGGGTTTTTACACCAAAAAACACTCAAGAACGCGGCAAACCGAGTTTGTTCAAATAATGGTTGCACAGCAAAAATTACATTAGATGATAATAGCTCCAATTGTATAGCACTTAACTCCTTTCACATTGGTACGCTCAAAGTGCTACGTTTATGTCAAAAAACAATTGATGAAGCTTCATAAAATACGGCTCAAGAACTTGTTCTTAACATTTAGAAACTCCATTTATAGTCTTGTATACAGAAGTATTCTGTGAGGGGTAAATGTCTGTTTGTTTTGTTTCCAAGGTTACGGTCTGGAGTCTGACCTGAGCATGCTGATCAAATCGTTCCCGAGTATGAAAGAACCTCTACTGGCCATGAAGAGAGTCGTGAATATTGACGACGTCAGCAAACAGGTACCATTGCATTGAAGAACGTGTTTCCTTCATGAGCTTCTTTGTCGTGCCATAAAACCTTCTTAAAAACTGCTTAATAATTTTGTTTATCCTTTTTATGTAATTGTGTTTTGAACTCTTCAGTCAGAACATTTTATTCATCTGTTATCACGTTCTTCATTTCTTAAAATATTTCTATTTAGTATTTATCATTCCAACGTTTCAGCAAGTTAATAACTGATCTTTAAAATATTGAAAACGTGTATTAATTCACAGATATTCGGTGATGGACCAGTCTTGTTAGAAGAATCTGCGTTCTTCTCAGACGACGAAGCTTCAAGCAGCCAGTCATCTAAACATCGGTCCAAACGGAAGGAGGAGGAGGAAGGGGAGACAATTACGAAGCAGTTCACATTTGCGAAGAGGGAGGAGCGAGGTTTGAGCGAATTGGTCCGTCAGTGTCTCGGTCGACCGCTGTGTAAAGTGGAGCAGATGTCGGACTGGGAGAAGAGACCTCTACGTCAGGCACAGATGGTTTACGCCGGTAGGTTCATTTCTGGAACTCTATTTTTGATGTTAAGTTTATACAAGTTTCTGTACAGATTATACTATACTATACTATACAAAACAATCCAGGAGCACCCCTATGTTCAACATTGTCAGAATTTAAGGGATGATCCATGTGCAATAATGAATAATGGGATGATTCCCTACCTATTTATTTAAGTATACATGAATTTATAAAGTATCTTGATGACTTCCAAGTACATAAGCATGACCTCACTGAATTCATTCGTTAAGTTTCCTTAGTAGATGGTATGTGAAAGGAACTACAGACCCTATCAATATCATCATCTACAGAAGTCGTTCTATTCCAGCCCTAGACGCCTACGTGCTCCTAGAAGTCTACTCCGCCCTGCAGACCCACGTGAGACAGAACCGACTGAGTGTCGACCTGGAACCCCCCATCTGTACCAAGTGGTCAAAACCTTCCAAGAACGACAAGAAGAAAGCGAAGGCTGCCGGCAGGAAGGAGAAGACACCTATGGTAAGATCGATAGAGAATACACAGATCTGCTCAGGTACCTATGGTAATATGCTCTTAATCTTACAGCAATTGACCTTATAATTCTCTATTGTCGTTGTCTGTGCCTGATGATTAACAACTAGTCAATGAAATGATCACAGAATGGTGCTCTTTTGACGAGAATTAAAAACATTGTCATTAATTTGACGTTACAAGGGGGAGTAATAGCGCAGTGGTCTGGGCGTTGGCTTCGGATCAAGAGGTTTTGGGTTTGAATCCCGCCAGGGGTTTGGCAACTTTTTGAATGTCACTGCAGTACCACCAATGATCGCTAGTTCAGCCAATTCCCGCAGGTTTCATCACAATAAATAGCCACATGACCTTGCGGGCTTTTTTGCAATAATACTATCAGCCGTGATATACGTAAAATACTCATAAAAGCACCGTTAAACCCCAAATCACCTCATCTTGACTGTACAACTGACAATGGACTCTTGTCAGGTAGAAGTGTCGCTACCCGAGCCCCGGACCGGCGCCCCGATATCCCCCCATCAGCTGAGGGTTGTGGTGGACACCATGCTACAGGGCCTGGGGAAACAGTTGCGCAGTTGTGGTGTCGACGTCTACATTCTGGAGGCTGAGGACGACCACGATAAAACTATAACGGTGGGTGATTAAATATTTGTGTATGGAAGGAATTCAAACCTGACAAGAAAAAGACTTTGCTAATATTAGAAGAGAGGCTGTCAACCTTGACTGATCTACTTTCTTGCAGCATAACAGGAATCATTTATAAGGATAAGAATTTGAGGAACTGAAAGATAGATATTTTAAAGTGACAGAATCTGACTAGAGATTACAGACATTCTTTCATTGAACAGTGTTCGCGCTAGAGCGTGTCCATGCGTCTATGCCATGCATAAAAATAAAATGTCTCCATTAAAATCACCTAATGCAGCATTGGCCCGCACAAATAATGCATATAGAACGTGTTAATACTGCTAGAAATAATTTTAATCACATTGATCGGCAATTTTGCTAGCTCTCACTGAGTTTACAACTAAAACTTTCTGAAACCGGTTTCAGTTGCTAACGATCCATGTAGCGGCACATTTAGAGTTCCTTCCCTTTATTACTTAACTGGTTTCGGTTTTATCAATATCCTGTAACCAGCTTAGAAAACGATCTAATGAACTTTGTTCGAGATTAAGTTGCTAAATATATGCGATTACGTTTGTAGATTCAGTAGTCACATGTTCTGTGATGACAGATTACGCGCTGCATAATTAACCTTCGGGTTTTTCCGTAATTCCTGTCAAAATATTGTCACCACGTGATATCAAAAGTACGCTGTCTGCTAGCGTTTATCATTATGAAGTGACATGAAGTTGAACGGTCCTCATTATGCCTAAAAACTGTCTTATTCGACTGTTTTATTTTCTAAAACGAAGCGTGCCAGACTGAACAAAATGACAATGAACGTGCATTTTCAAATGACGGAGAGTCGGACATTGACGATGGCACTGTCAAACCTGAGTCAAACACATCTAAAAAACGAAAACATGACAGAGTTTGTATTGCTGGAGTAACTATCATGAGATGAACATTATTTAAGTTATAACCAAAATATTCAAGTTACCAATGAGTCTGAGACTGAGACAGCCCTTTCTGTGACCTGTCACTTCCAGAAATGTAATGTTCTCATATGGGATTATGAAGAGGATTTCTTAGCTTCATGGCTGTTATGTTTGATCTGATTTTAATGAGATTGGTTAACTCTTTAATTACAGGTTCCGTGATATAGCCTTCTTTAGCAAGTGAACAATCCAGGATTATTCCTTTGTTTACGAGTTGAGGGTTCAGTAATCGAAATGGTTTAACTCTAAATAATCTTTTCATTTTCATAGGAGTATAACAACTTCCAAACACAAGGCATAACTCTTGCCAGTCTGCATTACTGGCTGATTTAAGCCTTGCAGTATTTCCCTCGCTTTGTTGTGCCTAGATAGTGAATCGCTGTACCAGAAATGCATAGTGACCCTGTAGTAGTGGAGACTGGCAAGAGTTATGCCTTGCATTGGGAAGTTGATCTCATCCAAGTTCATCTTGCATTGGGAAGTTGTAGGAGTCATAGTTGACAAAATTTTTTTCCCAAAGACCAGTTCTGGTACATCTTTTTAAGGATATTTTCCAAATTATAATTATATTTAATTCAAGTGATGTTGATATATTTCAGACGGAATTGTTCATTTCTACTTTGCAGATTTGTAAACAGCAAGGTAGAATTGTTCTATCCAGCGGAAGCCCCTACAAGATGGTCAGTATCTTAAACTACAAATAGAATCTTATATTATGTCATCATTCCCTTGTTACATGTTCTTAAGCTTGGTACCTCTATTTCTGAACAATATCAATTAAGTGATCAAATGTGTGAGACCATACTTTCCACTAATAGAAGTAAAGTTACCATGCAGAATGAATTCATGAATGAACGATGCGTTTTAAATTTTTGTCCTTAGATTCGTTCTCACGTTGGAGAGCCCATGTGTTACAATGTGCTCAGTCACAAGGCAAGTGAACAGACCACAGAGATCCTGACCTTCTTCAATGTCAAGGTCACTCAAGAGGACATCTTCAGTCGTTGTCAGGTAAAATAACAGAGGAGCTGTCCATTAAAATCATTAAAGTGGAGATGATAACTGTAATTATTTTAACAAAATATTTGGAATTATAATCAAAGCATTTCTTTATGTTTCCATGAAAGTGAATGAGAGCCCACTATGCAGATGAGGTGCAGCTACGTTATGTTAGCACTGGAAAGTTACGTATATGAGGCAAGGCTTTAATTAGCCAGTGATGGAGACAGGTGCCAGTTCAGCCTTGCAGACGGAAGTTGGACACCGTTATTGAGAGTACAAATACCTTGTTGGTCAACCGTCCAGATAAACACTTTAAAGTGCACATCCCTTTAATCCAACACACCCTGAAAACCAAATGGAGCTTTTTCAAATGACATTTCCTAAATCAATGTTTTGACCACGACACAGTGGATGTCTCTTTATCTATTCTTGTCTGAGGAAGTAAAGCCTTGAAAGTCTCTCGCACACCTTCAGCCATTAGTATTATGTTGCTCTCCATTTCTAATGCAAAATGTCTATACAAATTCTGGGTAAATATGTATCATTTTAGGTATGCAACGGGTCAGATTACATAGAAATACCCACCACAGACTTGAAACAACTGTATGACCGTAAAGTCCTGCTTGGAGCTTCAAAATCTCAGGTGAACTCGGCTCACAAACTTTTGGTTTCCATGCCGTCAGACGGCGCAAGATTCCTACAAGACTACGGCATTGATTGGTCGACTGTTACGATTGCTACAACCGGATCACAGCTTCAGGTTGAGGCTGTTCACAAGTCAAAGTTTGACACAGTTGATTGGTTCTTCTGTTGCGCCACGTGCGGCAAAGTATTCTGGGAAGGGAGTCACTTCAGTCGAGTCTGTGAACAATTCTCCCATGTGTTGACTGTCAACGATAATCAGACTGTATACGACAAATTGAGAAAAGATAAACAGTGAATGCTAGCTGTGATTTACCAGTCAGTATCATGTTTAGTGCTGGGACGAGTGGTCTGATACGGATTTAATACTATACGATATATGAATATATATGAGATCTGATCAGCTTTATATCACAATATACAATTATGGACTCTTGTAGAGGTCAATATCGGTTTTTATTGACCTGAGTCAAACAATATTGACCTCGTAATATTGTTTTACTCAGGTCAATAAAAACAGATATTGACCTCTACAAGAGTCCATAATTGTTTTATTATATGGCTCAAAGAAAATATATCTAGAAGGAATGGAGCTTCTTTACCAAAGGACTTGCAACAATAATTAATGTAATGTCACACAACGCACACATCACTGGCCTCTCACCAAGAATCTACAGTGTTCTCATGTATGATTTTGGAAAGAAACAACTAGCACATGTGAGTTGTGGTAAAAATTACCTTTTGTTCAACATTCACGTTGGCAAAACAATTCATTTTCAGCGCGAAATGCCGACATCAAAGGTGACATAAACGCTACTATGCATTACGTAACAATGGTTGCCGTGACGTCACAAAGATATTACATTAACAATGGGTCAATATCAAAGTTGATTGATAGGTCCATTGCTCCCAAGTCAATATCGTTTTCTATGGACTGTCATGTGACCATCTTTGGACCAATCAGAACTTATAAAAACCTTGGATCATATAATAATACTTTATACAGCATTCAAATAAGGAGATGACATTCTTCAAGTTCATTTTTGCAAAAGATTATAATTATTATAGTGTGCAAAGATTAAATATGAATTGCTATTTGCAGCACTATGCAGTTAAGGTGCAGCGTGTCGCTAAACTAGCACAGAAAAGTTATGAAAATGCGGCAAGGCTTAAATTAGCAAGTGATGAGACAAGCGCCAGTTACGTCTTGAGGTCTAAAGTTAATAACATGACTACTTCACTCCATACCAAGATGGGACCTATGCTGGAATAAGAGTTTATATAAGATGAACTTGGATTAGATAGACAATTATTGTGATTGTTGAGTGTATTGTCCCAGCTGTATTGTTTTGTCATGTTGCTTTAATGAGACTACGGAAGGTTCAAGGGAAGCCATAAAATGATGTGATGAAAGTGAACAGTCCCCAATTTGATAATATCTGTTCAACATTCATATAGGGTTGAATGAAATCTTTTTTATAAATTGATATTTCTAAATATCTAACATAAAAACATGCCATTTAGATAATGAACAAATATAACATTGTTACATTTGGGATAACACTACCTTCAACAGTACAAATTCTTGTACTCTTTCGGGCCAATTTAACAGTTTACCACACGACAACCAGGCCTCGACAAACATAGAGGTCCAACAATCGATAGTTCAGCTAATTATACATTCAGTACCCCTCTGATAGACGTAAATCGCCAGCACTGACCGTGAGGTAAACTGATAGACGTAAATCGCCAGCACTGACCGTTAGGTAAACTGATAGAGGTAAATCGCCAGCACTGACCATGAGGTAAACTGATTGTATGGTTAGTGCTGGAGATAGTTGCCTTACTCTGAGGGTGCGGGTTATCCCAAATGTAACAATTTAATAACATAAAAATGTAATTCCTATAATATTAAACGATTCTGATTTCAAATTACAAAATGCTATTCAGATCCAAATTAAGCAATTTTAATTGGATTTCACAATGTTTCCTTCTCCTGTTTAGTAAGACGCATGTTTACATTGAAAACTTTATCTATATTAAAAGAAATATGATGAAAAGAACACACCAGAAACTGTTAAACAAGTCATCTCAATCGAGCATATTTGACTTTATCAATTTTGTATCGATTTTCATTATGTATAGTTATAGATATATTATCTGATACTAGTGCTGTATGTATATCACATCAACTTGTGTCAATGTTATGTCCAATGGGCGAACACCATGCAGTACGATTCACTTCTCTTTCAAAATCTTGGATAAAACTTCTGGCATGAGTGTAATTTGTGTGAAGCCGAGCACCAAGATTTTCAAAAATCTCTTTGCCTGAGGTTTTTGTTAAAATAAGGTACTTATGGTGCTAAACGAAAAAATATAATGCAATAATTGTATTGCACAATCTTTATATGAGATTATTACACAGCCCTAAAATTAACACATTCAGGCTTGCTATTTTTAAAACTTAATTCAATAAACTGATGTTGCCCATTGAATAAAGAATTGTTATTTGATGCTTGTTATTTTACCTTTTCTCTATCAAGGGGAAACATTTTGTGGTTGTACATATTGAAAAACCTCCCTGTGGACCAAAGATTTGTAAATGTTACTTTCTATGCAATAAAGAAAATGATTGTTTCAAAATGTTCTTGATTCTTACTTATAAATCAGTATGTTCAACCAGTTTTGTTCCTTTGTGACACTGCTCATTTATATCTGTTGCATAAGTCATTTACACAACTGGCATTTATTGTGAACATACAAATGAAATGAAATAACTCAAGAACTTTTTCCTGGATTCTTTTGATATTTTGCATTTAGGTTCGCTATAGTGAGTGTGATGTTCCCACAGACTTTTTAATTTAGAAATATTTATTTGCTGTGGGGTATCATGTCACCTCAATGACAATAAATTGCTTGTTGAAAAATGTTTTTAGTAACATCTAAAAGTACTATTTCAGACAGATGCTAGACTTTCAATTATTGATAGTAATAACTTGTTGGGAAATTTACCATACTCACTGTTAAAAAAAATAGGATATACATATAAATCAATTTCAAACTTTATGCTTATGCTTTGTCATTTAAGTAACTTGAGTAACTCTACTGTACAGACGAGTAATGATTTCCTGTCAAAGAAACCATGTTTAAACACTTTTCATTCTACGATATTCATTGACAATAATTTAATGAGAATTGAATCTAGTTGTTTACTTATATTTGGAGGGAAGTGACAGACACGAAATTGATGCGGAAACCACACGATCTTTTCAATTACCTTACCAGTTTGGTTGAAACAGAGAAAGTTACTTACTGACAGAAGCGCTCATAAAATACACACTGAAGCTATAGTAGAACATGGATTACGATCGAAAATCTGAAGTGATTAAACTGTGGGAAGAGAATCACCGACGTCATGTATCGTACAAAGTGGGAAGTAACATAAATTAAGTTTAAATTTAATGCCTTGTGGTTGACATTCAACTCTAGCAAACAACTTACATAAAAAGTAAACCATTTGTAAGTAAGTTTAGTTTCTTCAAATAGTGGATAACGTTACCATGTACATAACTCGAGGGCCACTTGGAAGGGGCTCGTAGTCGACCCTTATGCAGACTTCTCAGTTGTCCCTGTGGGATTTAGTAGGCTCCACCCTCAGTTGAGGTTGAAGTGAACTGCAGTGATATTCTAGCGTGTCATCATCCCATGTTAAAGAGCGGTGGGGAGATAGTACAGATACATATAAATCTTTTATGTAGGCCTACATACAGTCAAGATATTGGCGTTATCTTGGGTGTGTACCAGATATTGCGTTTGATGTACAGATTTATGTGAGCGCTTTTGCCGGAACCTCCCAAATGAAAAATGACTACAGACTAGTGCACATCTCTTGACTACATGTATAGGCTACAAGCACAGACCCAGACACGTTCTGGGACGCACCAGTGCTTTTGAAAGTCTGGATGTTTACATTTAAAATACCAAACGAAGTCGAGTTTTTAAAGGAAAATTTTTAACTTTTGAAATGTATGTTTCATACGTCTCTTCCCTGGATTATAAACAGTTGGAAAAGTATAGCTTCAATTAGTATGAATTAAAAAGTTGCAATGTAAGGGATGTTTTAATATATACAAAATATTGAAAATAAATTTGGATGCAAAACATGTACATTGTAAACTAAAAGTTTAGTCTTGTCTTTAAGATCAGGCGCTTAGCCCGATAGAAAGATGTATAGTAGATATATATATTCAAATATACATGTAGGAAAAAGGAGAAGCATTTATATAGGCTATTGTCGCTGTTTGCTTATCCTTTGTTCATTATACTTTTCATAATTTATTGTATGTTATATGCCATTTGGACATAAAATACTGTTTAAATCAGATAGAAAAATAATAGTTTACAACCAAAACTTAAACACCCTTTTACTATCAAATCCTACCACAAGCAAAGTGTGGGAACACAGACTTGCCAAACTACTCAAGGATTGATACATGTAATGTCTATCAAGTCCTGTGACACTTCAATCTAGCCAGTCAAAGCCTCCAAGTCGAGTTATCTGGGAATCGCTTGGCAGCCAGTTGTTAGTGAAACAAGATTGTGTCCCTGATAAGCGAGAGAGTTTATCGACTAATATGTCCTTCGGTCTATCAGCAAAGATAAGCAAGCTTGAATTTATCGGTACTTAGGATGGCATACAAATAAACTCACGACCTTCACAGCTCGTTAAGTAACCTTGGTTAGATTCGACTGGATCGTAAATGATCCAGAATTTAAATAAAATCATCTGGTATTTACTGAAACGTTGGTAAGTCAAAAAGTACATTAGGCCAGAGACAGTTGTGATAAAGCTATATATATTCCGGCATGTTGACAATAAATATACTGTTTTACTTACATATATAGATCTATATATATAAATCTACAAATCTATATATTTACACGAAGTCTATATTTTGAATTACGTTGTGTTTATCATGACCATATTGATGTATTGGCATGTAGCTCAGTTGGTAGAGTGTCCGCTGATCACCGGAAGGTCGGGGTTCGATTCCCCGCCGCGTTATACCAGAAGACGTTAAAAAAATCCCTTGCTTGACACTCATCATTATAGAACAACGCTTGAACTGGCGCTGCACTGTGGCCGCAAATAATTTCCGAACTTAGATCCTAATTAGGACAATAAAGTGTTATTATTATTAATAATTATGTGTATTCTCTATCTTCTTGCAATTCAAGCGATTTTGTCAAGTCGTCAATTGTGTTTTGCTTCTCTTATGTCTCTCAATTCATCCACCCCTCTATAATTAATTCACATCTATGTCTCTCTGAGTCTCCCTCTTATATCAAATATATAAACTTGTGGCATCTTTCGACCATGCATTCCAATTTCTAACTCATGCTATGTTTTGGCGAGAATTAGATGTGATATACGTCTTTGGTTTTGGTCTTTACATCTCAACTACAATCTCCTTTCTTAAAGTTCCATACCCTTCACCAAGAGATTAAACCGTCGCCCAATCGTATATAAAAGTGTCAAAACGCTCATATTACCTTCCTTGGTCCACTGTATGGACACCACCAGATTAAAGGATAGCCACTCAATGAAGCCAACTATAGATAAGAAGCCGGTGATTTCTTATTGAGAAGAGCGAACAATGGTTTAAATCAATGAAGTTTTTCCTCAGCACCAGACGCCTCATACTTCTGGCGTTTAACCCCTTTAAATACAGGGTCATCAGCACTTCGGAACTTATATGGGCAGATAATAGTGTATGGATTAACCTTTTATGGACATTTGGTAGCCTGAGGATTAACCCTATACGTGTATAGAATTGTAGGTATTGAATTGTTTAGGTATATAATAGTGTATGGATTAAAAGTATATGGGTAGAAAATCATCCAAGGCTTAACCTTATATGGGTATATAATAGTGTAAAGATTAACCGTATACGGGTATAGAATAGTCAAAGGATTATCTATTCCACTGCCCCAGGCGTATATTGTACATGGGAAGATATGATAGGAAGTGGAGATTAGGGAAATGATGGGGGTTCAAGATGAGACGTTAACCCTTGAGATCCTATAGTAATAAATACTACGTTTGTATGTGTTATATCCATGCATTATCCGTGGGAGGTTTTATTTACCTCTGAAAAGACCCACGGGTTGTTAATTTCATAATCTTGAAAAACGACCATTATCAATAAGACGTTAATTCGAGCTCTGAAAGTGGCGATTGTCTATAACGTTATACCCCTCAAGGTGTGTTCAGTGGCTTTTGATCTATATTACATTGTGGTAGCAAGGAGGTGGTGACCACTGGTCAGTCCTTCATCTCATGTCCAGTTATTATAGTATCGTCTTCTAAAGGTCAATCGACTCTTCGGAGTCCACCTTCACGCCCTTCTTATTACGGTCAGTATACGATATCCAATGTCCAGCCACTCTATTGCCACCGCTATACGCTGTCCGATATCCAATGTCCAGCCACTCTATTGCCACCGCTATACGTTGTCCGATATCCAATGTCCAGTCACTCTATTACGGCGAGTGTGCTATCCTATATCCAAGCTCTCGTATTGTTGTCGGCCTTCTATCTTATGTCCAAGCCTCACTATACCATTCCATGCCTGTTTGAAGTCAGCACCTTTCTGGAGGGTCACTTAGCTATTTGGTGACCAGTTACACGGAGATGTCTCGCCGACTATAAGGCTATCCGGTAACAAGGGCAGTATTCATAGCGTTATAAAGCCAAGAGAACTATGTTAATTTGTACCTTGTGAAATGAGCCGATATCGGGTAACAGGTAACTCAGTTTGCTATGTACCGTGTATGTAAAGGGAATGACCCTGGTTAAACTATCATTGACCCATTGACAGATTTCTCTTATCTTCTCGTCACCCTATAAGCTAAATCCCGATAATCTGCGTACGGCGTGTTTGATTATACACCTCAGCTTCAATGGAATACAATGGTCTCGGAGCTCGACGCTCGTTTCAACATCCACTCCAGATTTATATACTAATAGCGTGAGAACGGTTTCCTGAGATATTTCCGTCGCGGCGAAATTTGAAAAAAAAAACCGGTTGAATAAACTTTGCCTCCACACCTTGGAATCACGTATCACAGAAGCCGGAATCTTGACTTGAAACTACTGGACGAGTCTAGATTCTGCTTCCTCTCAGATAAAAAAGATAAAATAAATTTGTTCATCACGAAGTCAATTTTACTTTCAGGAATTATATCCCATTACATTTGGTCAACAGCAAATCTCAAAAATCAATAATTTAAAAGAAATATTTACAGGAAAATAACGTTTCAAATTAAATATTTGAAACGATCCCCAGAGAATGAGTATTTATTTCAATCTATATCCAGACTTTCTTCCAGAGGGATAGTCTGTTTCGGATTTAAGGTAGAGTTCAGGTGAAATTATAGCAGAGAGATGTACGTGTCAGTCTCGTAATAACACAGTGGTAATAAGAACGTGCTATTTTCACCGAGGAGAGTATAACAACATGTAAACCATATCACTTCTTAAAGTTCAATATGGTGACATCATGAAAGTCTGACATAATGAATTAGCTAATGACATTACGCTGTAATTATGGCGACCTCAATTTTAATTTGAAATATTGACTTTACATGCATAAACACCCTTCTTCAGAAATAAGAACTTCCGCCTGTAATCGATCACATTTTCGACTTGAAGTCCAGGACTGTTGCACCCCTAAGGCTGAATGTTGTGGGGAGGTACCGTGCACTAGGGGACCACAGTTTGTATATTTGATCCCGAATCTCCTCGAATATGGCCGTGACGGTGTCCACACTCAAATCTTCTTTATAAGTTTTATATTGCATTGCTATTTTAATTATATGTGCTGTATATATCTATTTAACTTTTTCTCATTTAATATATTTATGTATATACATTCCATAGTCTCTCATAAAACTTATTGGGTGGCTCATGTATTTTATGTCAGTTTTATGTTTTATTCCATATTATGTATGTGGAGACTAAAATATGTATCTGTCTGTCTTCTCTCAACTTCTCTCCAGTACATAGTATCTTCTCTCAACTTCTCTTCAGTACATAGTATCTTCTCTCAACTTCTCTCCAGTACATAGTATCTTCTCTCAACTTCTCTCCAGTACATAGTATCTTCTCTCAACTTCTCTCCAGTACATAGTATCTTCTCTCAACTTCTCTCCAGTACATAGTATCTTCTCTCAACTTCTCTTCAGTACATAGTATCTTCTCTCAACTTCTCTCCAGTACATAGTATCTTCTCTCAACTTCTCTCCAGTACATAGTATCTTCTCTCAACTTCTCTCCAGTACTTAGTATCTTCTCTCAACTTCTCTCCAGTACATAGTAATGCGAGGAGGCTCCAATGTTGACTGTAGTTTCATCTAAGTTCAATGGAGATTTGAAAATGTCATTGTCCAACTTTCCAAAAATACATTGTTATATATATATATATATATATATATATATATATATATATATATATATATATATATATATATATATATATATATATATATATATATATATATATATATATATATATATATATATATATATATATATATGCCTACGATATGTCTTCCCACAAATCACACAAAGCCTAATGTGCTACAGAGCCAATGGCTCTATTCCCAATATTCAATATGAAATCGATATCGATAGGGATCCAGAGAAGCAACTGAACCAATCTAGACGAGCCAAATTTTTCTAGACTTGAGAAGGTTTCTTTGATTCCTGGGGGCGTGATAGCGCAGTGGTTAGCGCGTTCGGCTTCGGATCAAGAGGTTCGGGGTTCGAATCCCGCCAGGGGCACGGCAACTTTGTCTGCAGTAGAGAACTGTTCTACAGGCAGTAAGGTTTGGGTGCGATGCTACATTGAATTTCAGCGCATGGGTCGCTAGTTCCGGCCGATGCTCGCAGGTTTCACCGCAATGCGTAGCCACATTGCGTCGCGGGCTTTCTTCCTGCCGTAATACTAGCATCCGCGATATAAGTGAAATACTCTTGAAAGCGGCGTTAAACCCCAACTCACCTCACCTCACTTCTTTGATTCCTCTAGCCCAAGCGTCTGAATGACAGGCTAGTTTGGAAACATTAGGATGCAGCTTTAAGTATGCCTCCCCCCTCGCAAGGCATAAGTCGCCTCAGTCTCCACTGGTTAATTCAAACCTTAGCACATGTCCGTTACTTTCCCGTGCTAATGAGCGCTGCACTTGAACCTCAGAGTGTTCTCCGCTACACTAGCACAAGATGTTATGGAAATGCGGCAAGGTTTGGATTAGACAGTGATAGAGACTGGCACGAGTTATACCTTGCTTGGGGAAGTTATCAGTATATGCGACAGTAAGCAAGTCTGGCGGAACCTCTCCACTATAAGGCTGACATTGGATCAATATTGTTGTTGATATTTCCTTGACCTGAGCAAGTTTGGACAGCTTTGTCCGGCAAACTGTGCTGTTTAGTCTGGTGCAACAGTTACTGAAACCCGAGTCTGACTGTGTAACTTTCTCACCCGTCATCGCTATACCTGTTTCGGTCAGACATGGTAACTAATTAGAGCCACAGCAAGTCTATACAGTCGCCTGGTGAGCATTGAACAGAGGTTTATTTCTTTCTTCTTGTATTGTTAAAAAATGTTATGTTCATTTCAGAGAATAATAAAGTAGGATATATACTGATAGTGTTATTTTACATTTTATAATTAAGATAAATGTAATTGAAATGAGTAGCAAAACACTTAATTTTCTAAGGCAAATCATGCTTAGTTAAGAAAACATGATATTCTGGAAAACAACTTCTTTATTCTGAGATTCGCTAGTTCCAGCCGATGCTCGCAGGTTTCACCGCAATGCATAGCCACACGGTGTTGTGGGCTTTCTCCCTGCCAATATACTAGCAGCCGTGATATTAGTGAAATACTCTTGAAAGCGGTGTTAAACTCCAGTTCACCTCACCATACCTCTTTAATTTGAACATACACGACGTTTCGGAGTATAAGCTTACTCCATCATCAGGTGAAATGATGATGGGAGTCTGAAGCGTATAGTTCCAAACGTTGTGTGTGTTCACAATAAAGATGTTTGTATCCAGAAACCTTGTGTTTTTATGCTTTCCACTTCTAATGCCCTTCGAAGACTCCATACCTAGCTAGTTATAACGAAGGTCGAGTGCTGTAACATCGTCAGAGTCTGCTGTGCTTCGTTGATATTAGATATATATACGTTAGTTGATATAGTCTTTACATTTGATGAATTAAAATTACTGAATCTTCTTATCAAATTTTCATGTCTTTTGAGTCTTTTTTTTTAGAAAATCGTCAAGGTACATTAGAATGTATTGACAACTGGTAACAGTTTATTAACTTCAAATTGCTAATGCCCTAAGAAAGAGTATTTCAGGATTAAAACCAGAATCCTTTGTCCCTGATTTTCTCACAGTGAGTGGCCAGCTATATAGGGCTTGCATTCTAATCGCCTACACCCCATATCACCTGGTGATGTAGGCAATATGGACTGTAGGCGATACGAGGACAGACGAGCAGTGGTCACTACTGGTCTGCAGCCCGGACACTTAGTGATTACTGTTTCACTCCGATAAGTTCTGATCCTTATCAGGTCACATGACCTACGCATGCGTAGTGATTAATTTCTGCTGTGGTCACTTGTTGACATGGGTCGAGGCCGTATCCGATTCCTAATTTTGTAAACAACCGTGAGAAATTACTGCGCGAAAGTGCCATTTGCTCGCTGCGGGATACGGTATCAATCCGCTCTCACTGTATAGGTCACTATCATTGACCATAGTTCGCTTTAGTATCGCCTGGGGATATCGTATTCCAAATTTTAGTAAAACCCGTGAGAACTGCTTCACTATAAACATACGATGTGTATTATAATTTCATCTGCAGGATGCTCAGCCACTTGTTCATTAGACCTCGAACGACCACTTTCCTTCTTAAAGATCTGATGAAATGCATTTTTCTCAAGAATGACAGATGAATATCTCTACTTATATTGTATATCGGAATCAATTGAGCATAAAATCGAGACAATATCCATTTGCAATTGATTATTAAGACGATTTTAATTTACCCATTTTAACAATACCGCGATTTCTGCCTGGAAACGTTTTGCGAAGAATCATTTAGGCGTGACTGATTAACCACAGACGACGTTAATTAATTAATGATGATTATCACTGCCGCTAGATGAATTTATGAGGTGTGTATTAAATCGCCAAAAACACATGTTTATGCAATAATTATCTGTCATCTGTAATTAAACTGTCATCTGCGGAATTACTTAGTTGGATATCTAAACATTCGATATATGGAAAATTTAAGTTGTTTGATTGAAGATTTGTGAGTGAAATTAACAATCAAAATGTTGCGAAATTACGTTGAATTATGACTATCGCCGAAAATCAGGTAACTCCAGTGACGTCACAGAGGTCATCCCTTCAGAGGCCACACCCCCGCATTGGGGCTAAATAAGGCGGTTTTAAGAAAAGCCGTATTTAAGTAATTTATGGACCGAATTCAGAAATTTGAAATCGAGCAATTGTCAAATTGACATCCCATTTCTATGAATCCGATTTTGACCATATGTCATTTCATCTATCCTTTAAAGCAGAGACCGTCAACTAAATTTATTTTATGGTCTCTGCTTAAAGGAACATTTAGAATTTTTATAATATTTTATTTGGTTTTGATACTTCCAAAACAATGCTGATTTCAAATAATGTCACTCGCTTTCATCCAAGATCGTCAAATATCATCTTCCCACGGCAAGGTGAATATGTATCGAGATCTCCACATTTTTACCTTGCCTTAAACCTAGCCAGAAGTGGTGAAACAGCCAATGAAATCGCCATTTACATTCGGAACCAATTCAAAATAAGCGACGATCGACACAGTCACAGAGGCAATACAACTGTCTTCTGATTGGCTTATCCGATTAGCCTGCAATACGTTAAAATCTTAGCAATGAAAATGAGAGGGTTGAGGTCAAGGGCGGAAGGAGAAGATATGGAAATCTTTTCGTTACGCCTGTGACGTGGTGAAGATGGTCAACTATATATGAAAAATACTTGTTTTCAATCATGTTTGGCAATCGAACAACAGTCTTATACGTGTGCAGAAATCGAAACTTCACGTCTCATTTACATGCACATATTATCAATTAAAAATTTACCAACCCAAACTTTTCCTTTCATCTGTTGTAGATCTATAAGTTTATATAATTACATTTACGCGGTGCATTGTCCGGTTCTATTTCAGAAATCACTACTTCCACTCATATCGTTACTATAATGAATCTTCTAGCATTAAAACGGTAATTTGTGATAAAGTAATAACATTTAACATAAATTACCACTTCAACACACTCAACCTCATTAAAATCATATCGTTATTAAGCTCCACTGAGTTACACATTATACGTAGGTATTGCTTGGTTTGGTTCCAATTGGAGGTCGTTCAACAAGTCTGAGGTCATCTGCTGCTTGGCTTGGGTTGCAAATAATTGATTGGTTGTGTTCGATCCAATGAAAACCCTTGTTTGTAAGCCTTGTTTTAAATCAGGGTTCCGTTCAATAACAGCGAGCGCTTAAATTGCTCATTGATCGCTTAATGTAGCGCTCAAGTAGCGCTCAAGTAGCACTCACTCTCTCTTGAACGATACAAATTCCTCGAAGTTTGCTCGCCTTGCTACGTAGCGCTACATTGAGCAATCGCGTTCAAGAGAGGTTTAATGTAGCGCTCAATGAGCGATTATAAAGCGCTCGCTGTTTCTGGATGATATGGAACAGAGCCCAGAGGTCATAGATTGCCCGATTTGGTTACACTTGGGTGCATTAATATCATTTACTTTATACTGTTTATGCCACAGAAAATTTAGGATACCCAATGCCTGAATATAAACAATGCATATAAGAGTATCCACACCCCTCTATAACAATAGTCTTAAGTATCGACACACGCCATGTTGGATTCGTTTCCAAAATTTAGACTCTACCACATTCGTGGCTTATATCTCAAATTATACACATTGTTATCCAATATAACTTACCGCCGATACATTAATCGGTTATTTGTAACTTTATCAACTCGCGTTATTTTATATATATTAGAAGACACTTGGTTGAGATTCTCCATTTAGTAAAAAGAACATTTGAAAACTGTTAATGCCTCGGATTGTCAACGACTTTACTGCAAGAAAGCGACATGCCAAGGGAGATAACTGCAACGACCCGAATACATGTATTGCATTAATTCAAGCAACAACTCATTTCCCGATTGGAAGCGAACTGGAAGCGGGTGCTGAAGCCCATAGCCCTCTGTGCGACATTTTGCTTGTCTTAATATTATCACAGGTGGTTTTCATTCCAACGACTGCATTACACATGCTATGTAGCTCTTACTCAGAAATTATATACCCGGGAATTGATTCCCGAAAAGGATTTTCAAATGCTGATGCCTGATTATGCCAATATCATTTTAGAGGATTAAATGAATAGAATTACATCAAAAGTTTCTTAAAACGGGGTAAAATTAATTACGCCAATTGAATATTTTGCAAATTTTATCTATTAATAAACTAATTAAATAAACTAATTAATTCGTTGTGTGAATATATTTCCCATCCAATACATTTATCTAATAAGTTAATAACCAATCTATAATATCGGCATTGAATTGGATATGTATGTAAATTACATCTTGAAAGTGGAATTTTACAGAGTTCCTCCAGTCTGATTAAAACCGACGGTATTCCGCGGAAAAAATGTGCAAAATAGTGCATCTACCGGGATACGAACTCATATCGTTCGGAGATTTCCACGCCAAACCGTCTGGAAACAGTCCGTAGACTAGCGTGTTCGAGCGCAATTTAGGTAGCCAATCAAAAGATGCCCAACAAATGCTTTCGATGCGAAAAGTTAGGGGCAGATAACTCCAAACAGCTATCCTTTTGTCTGTTCCAAATGCTTTCAAAACAGCGACCGTTTAAAAACTATGATGTGATTGGTCAGCAATTTGACTGGGCTTTGGATGCGCTAAACTGGTTCGGAACACACGCCTATACGGGATGTTGTCAGACCTTGTGGCGAGGAAACTACAGAACCTGTTCGTATCCCGGTAGATATATTATTTTGCAAATTTTATTCCTCGGAACAAGGTCGATTTTAATCAGACTGAGAGTTCCTCAAAAGAATAACTTTTCGTATTTAAGTCCTCATAGATTGAATTTGTTTTTACTAATTTAAAATGAATCGCAAGGAGTTTCAATATCCGTGACAATTGGTCAAACTAAAACGAGAACATCTAAATCAATTCACATTTGATTTCTTCATTAAATATAAAGCCTTTTCATTTACAGCATTCCTCATCAAATGCCTTTACAAACTAAGTGCATAAAAGCGGAAAGAAACCACTTTAAAAATAACAGATAATGAAGTTAAGTCATACTTTGTAAACTTCTCGTTACAAATTATTTTTGGGACATTTGTTTTGTGAAAATTGTATATCCTTTAAATAAAAAATTATGAAAATTTTGTTTGGTCAGACGTTGGAACCGAGAGAAAAGAATCCTCATTGGTTCGTATAAAATGTAATATGTCTACTTGGACTCCGATGTTAAAATTGAAGCTTTTACCGCCTTCTTTTAATACGTTTTTAATATTAAATGTTTAATGATAGAACTTAGATACCATTTTTTCAGGGACTATATAATTATGATAGTTAGTCGGTGTATTCTCTCCAGAAGCTCGGTGTCCGTCTGTGTGTCAGTTTAGATGAACCTCTCTCAGCAGTTCGGCGGCAGGGGGGTTAACCCGAGAATTGATCCTATCGTGTAACCACATAACTTAGGGCAAATGATGATTTGTGGGTCGTGACACTTTGTTTTTTCACATGAACAATGTCCCATGGGTTAACTCCACGACAGGGTGGCATCGCATACAGAGATGTAGGAAACGTCGTAATTGGAAGAGATGCCGATAATGATAAGAATGCGACGTTCTTGAAATACTGCCGCCGGTGTTTTTGTGTTATATATCGTTTCGTAGTTGAAATATACGGAGTAATAGTGACAGGCAGAACTGTTGTGGTATACCCCTTTCTTCCAAATGAAAAATGACGAACATTAGGTCTATAGCAATCAAATGCATGTTTGTTTGTAACTTAAGCATTGAATAAATTTAGATATTGAAAAGTAATAAAACACGGTTTGGTATAGAAGTGGCAGGGAAATGGAACTTATTCAGAAATATTTTTTGCAGAACTAATAGTGTGGAAAACACATTTTGAATAACAAAATAAAGAATTAAGGAAAATTGTTGAAAATGATATTAATAATACTGTTTTAAAATCGAGAGGAGGAAAAATAGCTTTAGAACGTATATAACTAACAAATAACGGTAGTAGGCTATATAATGCGATGTGAAGAACTTTTACTCAAACTATATCAGTTTGAATATTGGATATATGAAATTGTCTTTCAATGATATATTAAAAATGGTAAAATAAATCATTGAATGTCCTATATTTTTGTCAAAATCTGTCTATTTGATAAGTCCGAATATGTCATGTTGTAATATGTTAAGATATAGATTTGGCTAAATTCAGAAAATTAAAAAAAAAAAAAATGTAAATTTTACCTGTTTTTTCTTATTGTATATCTTCTTATAAAAGGCATTGAAGTATATCCACGAGAAATATATTGATTAATGGTAAGGTCATTTTTGAGGCAGGAATTTTGATAGTTTAACAAAGTTGAATTTAAATCTTTGACGTAACCTACGACTTGTAACACGGTATATTGTGTTGTAAACGAACATACACGGTACAAAGTGAAAAGTGAAACACGCCGTTATGTTTATTTCAAAAACGTTTACTTAATTAGAATAGATAAAAATATATGAATAATAACTTCTGCATTAATAACATGCGACGTTTCGACACAGATTCTTGTGTCGTCATCAAAATGATATGCTTAATAACGACACACGAATCTGTGTGGAAACGGCTCATATCATGAACAAAGAAGTTGTCGTCCACAATTTCTCAATAATTAATTCTTGTTATTCAAACTTCAAAAATGTCTCTAAAAGAAGTTTTCTAAATTGTTTACATAAACATTTCATGTTCATCATTATTTTTTGCAAATGCTGACCAATGGTCACTGATGAAGTCCTGTACTAAGTCCTAAGATTCCCCAGGGGTTCGGGGTAACTAATCAACAAAACCTCGACATTAAAGTACAATAGGAGCTTCGCCCCGTCATAATTTGCTCATAATTTGCCAACATTATAACCTTTTTGGACTTAAATTTCTAACTTTTGACTCTTCTGTCTCCTATCCCAAAACAATGATTTCTTAGAACCCATGCATGCTTTTTAGAAATATGAATGGATAATTCAAAACAAATCAAAGTTAGTTTAGTTGGCTTCTGCATTATGTAAATCTTATCAGTCGTATTTATCACGTGCGATTAAATATTTTGTATTGTGTATGGTGATGTTTCCTTTGCGGTTGAGTGTCTACTTGTTCACAGTCGTACTATCACCACGCGAACACCTTCTATGTTGTGTAACGCAAATTAGTTTTATGAAAACCTTTTGCCGATTTTGTCTATTATTTTATCCTAAAACATTTCTCTTGTCTATAAATTTGATAAATATCAGTTGCAAATGATCCTTGCCCTCGAAATATTTATCATGGGATTATTGTTACCCCGACATCAGATTCTGGAAATATACAAAACAAATACTTTTATTTATCAAAAACATCACAGATTCGTAATAGGGCGCCGGTTCGAATTTCGTAGCGTGACAGTTTGTAATTGTAATCGACGAAATGAACAAAAGGAAATTTATAAACACATTTTAAAGAATGAAATAAAATAAGAATAAGCTTTTATCAATCGTGTTTAGATATATGTATACTGAACAATATAGATATGGGATAAGACAACATTTTACATTGTAGATTGACATTAAACTTTCAAAATGTCGAGTGTAAATGGGATAACATTTTATTTTATTTAGATGTATTACATTGTTTAAAATGCATAATTAAACATGAATTTCATATTTAGTTTGAGTGTTGTGGTCTCGATCAGTCAAACATAAACAAATTTCGTTATTTACCAAAGATATATTATCGCATACAATAAAAGTTATCCTCTAGTCAGCATCACTATCAAGTTATTCAGCTTTAAAACGTTAAAACGTTGTAAATACAATTAACTACGTGCATCTGTATTACATTTTTCTTCAAAAGTTAAAAATACGATTAAAACATTACATCAATTTAAGCAGAAAAAAACCCCACTTTATCCACGACATACAGTTGCAGTGTTCCTCTGAAAATCCAAATTACTATTAAACCTTAAAATATTGTAAAAAAAAAGAGAAACATTTTCACATGAATTACAATGTTCGTTAAAAGATCAAAATCGTGCAAAACGGAACCCACGGACCAAGTGCAATTGTTTATCAAAGTATGTAAAAGAAAGAACGAACCTCACGATCGACATTTTGAATTGTTAAACAAAACAACCTCCGCACAAATGTCAACATAATATACATCTTGACATTTAAATAAACCTGGTAATTTGTTGAAATATCTCTATAGAGCATTTGTAGAACGGCCGAATTAGCCTTCTAAGGCAACTATTGGGAACACAGGAACATTGTTTTTTCAACGAATTTAAGGAATGAATTCACAGTGGCATCAATGTCACTATTACGCCAAGATAGACTTTGTGGGAAAGTCGGAGAAGAAAGGAATTCTCTGGGTTGACACAAAAACCTCACCCTGGGGTGACACCGGAATGGCAGTCATGGGAACGAGCTCGTAAAAAGCGACCCCTCAACTTCTGACGACGAACGCTGGCCTCTTCACTGGGATTTGTTACCACCGAAGATTTATTTTTTTAATCTAAGAAAAAGTTTGTCTTTACCGGTTTGTTTTATTGATTTAAATAGTAGGGAGAAAAAAAATGTTGCACTGAGATCAAATGATATTGGAATGATCTACGGCATATACACAATTATGTTCTCCCTGGAAATTATATTCTTATTTGTAGAGTTTATAAGGTTAATAATTGCCGAAAAGATAACAAACTTCATAAACATTTATGTAAATATGAATATATGACTTTTGAATCATCACCATCCCAATCTTAATCATCATCGCCATCATCGCCATCATCGCCATCATCATCATCATCATCATCATCAACTTCATCGTTATCAAAGTCATCATCATCACCACCACCATCATCATCACCATCATCACCATCATCATCACCATCATCACCATCATCATCATCATCATCATCATCATCACCATCATCACCATCATCATCATCATCATCATCATCATAACCATCATCTTTATCGTTTCTATTATCATTTCTATTTTCCAAAACCGCTGGTAACACGTCCATTAAACGTCATAATAATCATCACAAATAAACATCACAAACTCCTTCTCAATTTGAACTGGTAATGAGAAACGTAAGAGGTGAAGCGTATTTAACGAGCGAGTGTCAATAACCGTCAACCCTGGCTCCTACTACTTGATCCCGGCTCCAACCTCGAGTCTGCTGATTCAGAGAAACCGGTGCACACCATTCATCAAAAGCCATTACAAGCGTTTAGCATCTGTCATACACGTTAGGCAATGTTTTATTGCCATTCAGAGCCAAAGCAAAATTTGAAATGATTACAGTAGTTCTACATCTGTATCCCAACACTTGCCACGATCCGTTTCTTTTACGATCCCACATTTGTAAGGTTCTCAGACGTTTCAAGAAACACGTGGTTATCAATAGCGTTGTAGGGGTCAGGATAGGGGTGAAGAGAAGTGGAGGAGGTGAGGGAGAGGAGGGGCGTGGGAGGATCAACAACCTGTTGATTCAGCTCTCTACTCCCCCTCCCCCTCAACCCCCGAGGCCACGTGGTACATTCTGAGAGTTGCACAGACAGACGCACTCAGTGGGAATATCGAGTGAAATCAAAACTGCAGAATTCTCACAAACATTGTATATACAAGCAGTCTGTGAATACAGAAATAGACTGACTTTCAGTCGTTTAAGACATATTTATCAACAACCTGTTGATGGAGAACTAGATGTTCAGGGCACTTGGAGATGGTTTGGGACTTGCCAGTTACAGAAAGCCATGGATTACTGGGAAACCTGCGAACAACATACATGTATATATAAATCCTTGCTGTGCTACGAGTAATATAGTAACAGTTAACCCACGAGTTTCAGAAAATCTTTGATTAACAGAAAGCATTCGTGTAACAGAAAACTTTCAAGTAACAGAAAACCCTGCATTCTGCAGTGATTGTAATTTACAGTAAATATAAAGTTTGTTCTATCACGTAGGCAACCACCAGTTCCTTTTTAAAATAAGACACCCACACTCAAATTCATACTTTGGAATATAGTTTGGGAATTCATTTCAATCAACGTCGCATATTTTATATTAATAATAAAATTAAATAAACCAACCATCGTAACACAAGGGAAATATCCTCGAAATCTGCGATAACCCCGATAAGTGTTAGATTAGGATGTTGGTTGCAACAGGAATATATTCCTACAACAGTCAGCACGACCGTCTCTTTTAATGTCATCTCTTCACAGTGAAGGGATGACATGACATTAACGTAAGAACGTTGTTTAGACCAAAGATTAGAAAAAAAAAGTAAAATAAATTTATAATCCTCGTGAAATTATGTTGTTATAACCCCTCGTCATGACTCGGGACACACCAATTATGTCACTTGGTATATAAACTTGAAATGAAAGAGGAAGCTCGTTAGATATCTACAAATACACCATATAAATACTTCTGTCAAAGATATACCAACTATAAGGGGTTCGTTTATTTTTGCTTTTAATGAACACATTCATCCATTGGTTGAAGATGGAATTATCCGACAGAGAAGTCGGGGACACATGGCTTTGTTTCGTCGTCACTCTTCACCAGAAGCATCTCACAGCCTTTACTGATCACCTTACACCCGGGTGGACCAGCAACTACACCGGCGTTGATACCGTACCTGGAATCATGTGTAATATAATACTCACAGAGAGATGCAACAGCGACTATGCCTGTGAAACGTACTGTCTGTCAACTTTCCCTGCAAGGCGTAACTCTAGTCTTACACTCAGACTATGAAAAAAGTATTTATTCTGAAAATATCACCATTTTATTAAATATTGATAAGGAGACTTTTAAATTTATTTTTAAATTTTTTTGTTTAACAGTCTAAGTGTCAGACTAGGCGTAAGTCGTGCCAACCTCAATCAGCTAAATTACGTGTTGTTGCATTCTGTGCCAGAGATTTCTGATTACACAACCAAGCCCACCGGCGGCATGCTGCTACGCTGACACAGAATAGTTGATGAAATGCAACAAGACTTAAATGAGACTAGCGCGAGTTTTGTCTTGCGGGGAAGGTTTACTGTTGACAATACAGGTGGGGGAACTGATGTCATGACTTCTAGATTCTAGATGATATTCGATTTATTGAATGTATTGTACATGGCAGAGGGTCTGAAGAGTTCACTTTGCATATTTGATTATCTGAAAGTTGTGTATAGTTATTAAATGGTTCATACCTACCCACAACATGACAGGCCGGAATCTCTGCACCAGCAGTCGACACATTTGGGGGCCGGGAGCTTGACGTGTCCCCCAAGTGCTATCGTCACACCTTCATACGTGCACGCACCTGCACAGGTGATGTCTCAAATGCATTATGTATAATACATTACCATAATACATAAAAGTTTAAACATAAAGAATTAAAATATACATGTTTATGGTTTATCTGAAACTCCCTATTCTCACAGTCTCTTTTTCATTCAGAGTGTAATACTAGTGGGCCAACCACATCATAGTTTTTAAAAGGATCGCCATTTTGATGTATTCGGAATCATTCGTTGACACATTCGGAATGTTACGAACACAGCCGGTAGGGTGGCTATTTGGAGTAACTTAGCTTCACGTAACGATAATTACTGTTGGAAGCTTTCTGGTTGGCTAACTAAACAAGCTACAGAACATGTGCGACTTGAAACAAAATCAGATCGCGTGGAGAGAACACCCCCAGAGAATTATCGCGATAGAGAACATATTTTGTACATCTTCTATCCCGGGACAGAGTTGATTTTAATCAGACTGAATTATGACACACTTACTGTTACTGTTGTTTCCAGTTTTTTGTCCAGCGAAGCAAAATGCCTGAACAGACACAACTAACCCCAGAAGAACATAAAACGTCAACACGTTCATGCTCGAGTTTATATCTAATGTATGTGCTCTTATCACCGTAATGTCCTTATCTACATATATCTATTGCTTTTAAACTGTACAGCTAGACCTATATTCTCATAACATAATATTTTCATAATTAATGAAATTGACAACATTCATCGCCTTCTTCGAGCAAAAATCCTTGCTTTGGATTTAGTTCTAATGGTGTCGAGTCTGAATAATTTCTGACAACTATGCCGGTTAGGGTAGCATCGACTCTACGTATTTTAGGTTCAACTCAACTTGCCTGATTTAGGCCTTGCAGTATTTCCCTAAGAAATCTGTGCTTAGAAATCCAGGCCCACTGTGCATTTCAGGTGCAGCGATTCACTATCTATAGGCACAACAAAGCGAGAGAAATACCGCAAGGTTTAAATCAGCCAGTAATGGAGACTAGCAAGAGTTATGCCTTGCATTGGGAAGTTGGGTTCAACTATGTACCAGAAATTGGAGATCAACATTCTTGATTTCTTAGTAGCTGAGGGAAATCGACTTTGTCAAAGTTTAAAAAGAATACCGGTAATTACAGATGACAGGATGTCCTCATAACTGTTTACAATCTGTAATCTCCCACCTTGTAGTTTCCTGTATTTAACCTGATGAAGGAGTAAGCATATACCCCGAAACGTTGTGTACGCTCACAATAAATTTTTAAAGTTACTATACAGAAAATCAATAGTCCTTATGTATGACCGCTGACGTAGATTACAATCTTGTCTCTGGTATGACATTTCCAAATATATAGTTTTCTCTGTTTCGCTTCCAACTTTTATATTTCTTACTGTGTGACTTTATTCAGACAGCATGCACATGAACCATATACTTCTACAGCATAAAACCCTACAAACTTAAATCTAACTAATCGGGTGCTCCAGAAACAGATGTAGTTTTATCCTATACTTACACGTTGATTAAACTGCGCATACAGCTAACACTAACATGCGCATGTCCTCTAAGCTAGCGAGCCCGAAATTCTTATGAATGGTCGACACGGTTTTTAACTTTTTGACTTAATGTTAACCTCAGTCAGTGAAGGACATAAACTAAGTGAAGAGAACAATGCAACACTCCCGATCCGCACTTGGTGAGATCCATGTTTTAATAAAACCCGACTGTGAATGAACACATGGACAATGGACGGTTACGCAAGTTGGGCGCTTTGTAAGTTTGAATGGCAGGGAGCGTCTCCAAATGTGCTTCACAGGAATTTAATCCTCCAATTCTTTGTTCAGAAGTATTTATACGCATAGTATGAACTGTTAACCACCAGCAATGTTGTATACTGCGATGTCTTAACCTTTGACTGTTATTTAATCTCTGGTAAACTTAGGTTTGTATAAAAACGCATGACCGACATTTACTGGTTTATGTATGTGGTCCAAGGAATTAGATGTGATATACGTCATTGTGTGGTCAAAATGTGGATCGGAGATAATTCGGACCACACCCGGGAGACTATAAAATGTATATACATCAGTTCACCTCAATGCAGTGAGAAATGATGATGAGCATTGTCCATTGCTAACTTTTACAGTTTGAGGACTTACATTTTTACCACACAAGTGTACCAAAAGAAATTATAATTCAGTAAGGGATGGTATTTTAAATGAATTTCTAATTAATTTACTTACTGTTAGGCCTCGATTCGTGGTGGTTAAACCGTATGGTACATCGGTCTACAACTAATAGCACTATCCAGGCGCTACGCATATTCTTACCCTGATGTGTTAGAAAAACAACAACAACATCGCTATTGTGCATTCTGAACGTCCTGAAGAGTTTATAAGTAAAAGGTATGTACAGTTATTAGCGAATTCAGTACCAAACCATTGCATAATGGACATATACAGTGGACAGTCACATCAATTGTTAATGAACTTGATCTAATAAAGGATTCCTTTAATATATTTTATTTAGAGATACATGCCATTTATATAGTGAACAAATGTAAACTGCTGTATTTGGGACAACTATATCTACAATGGTAGAATATTCTGTATTTTGGAGACAAGTAATTTGAGGGATTCGAATCCACATTAACACAGCCATGCTGCACTGTAGAACTGACTATACCAACAACTGATCCTATAGGCCACCCAAACCTTGACTTGATAATTCGCTTCGGCTTAAACAATATGATTTTTTCATAGAAACTAGTTTTTGTGAGTAAGCCAGATTTCACAGACAACCTCCAAATGGCGGTCACCTGCTGCGCATATCACTCCATTTATGCGAATACAGAGCATATGTTCATAATATAACCATGCATTTTATTGCTAAAAATATGATAAATATTATTTCTATCATAGAGATTCCAATTTCATTCCAAGCCTCAAGGTTCAATATCAAGAACAGACGTGACGTCACGATTGAAAACGAACCTTCCTTGGATCGAAGACGTGACTTTTTGTCATCGAGATTTTATTCACAGCCTTGTAAGGGTTTAAATGAATGATATAATGTGAAGATACCGCCTTGTAAGGGTTTAAATGAATGCTATCATGTGTAGATACTGGCGTCGATAACGTTTGATGAGTTGTTGAACCCGCTGAGCTGAACAGATAACTGACAACAGCGTTAGACTGATGGCGAAACAACGTGACAAGCTCTTGTTTCCAGTAGACTCCTCACATCGATGTAATAGGGTTCGCTGATATACAGTTTTTCTCATCTTTTTAAAAGTGTTATAGGAGTCCATCAAAGACCCTGTCTTGTTTAACTTATGAAAAGAGTCAGATGCGAGTTTGATTAATTCACTTTGTACCAGATTGCACCAAAGAACCGCGGTATCTGGATATGATGTAGAAAAGAGAAACGATTGAGATTATATATTTAAGGATGAGATGCTAGTTAGACAGTGATGAAATGTAACTATATTGTCGAGGTGTCGATGGCTGAATGGACATGTGCAGTGCTTGGTATGGGTTCGAATTCCGCAAGGAACTCGATCCGAATAAAGGTAAAATAATTCGTACTATTGAACATTGTGTGATCCAAAATATAACATTTGTACATTTTAAGATTTATATCAACTTCAAAACGCAAGGCATAACTCTTGCCAGTCTCCATTACTGGCTTATTTAGGCCTTGCAGCATTTCCTTAAAAAATCTGTGCTTAGAAATCCAGGCCCGCTATGCATTTCTGGTGCAGCGACTCACTATCTAGGAATGACAAAGCGAGGAAAATACCGCAAGGCTTAAATCAGCCAGTATTGTAGACTGGCAAGAGTTATGCCTTGCGTTTGGAAGTTGGGATTATATCGACAACATATGAACCGACACCGGCAAAGGGCCACATGTAGATAGTTATCATCGTGTTTCTCTATTTTTTAGCTGTACCCAATCTTAAAAATATTCCTTACGTGCATCAAAGACGATGTCGATACTTAGCCATTAAACTTAAAGTCTAAGCTATAATTTCACAAAAATCAAGGAAAATAGAAGACAAGATGATTGGTACTAAATAATGTCGTTCAATGATAAAAGTAGATAAACAATATTGTAAGGTAATCGATAAAACTCTTTACACAAAGTTGATATTAAATGTGTATGTGCATGTGCATCCTGATCAATTTCAACGTTTCAGTGAACTCTAAACAACACGTTTATTGTTTGGCTATGATTTGAAATGCGTCGTAAATGATTTGTTTAAAACCTCAAAGGACATATGGATATTCTGATATGACATTCAAGCATGACATGGACAATTAACATGTTCAATCCACCTTTATACACCAATTTGATATATTTTAGTACAAGCAGACTGTTTGGAGTTTCATTTGTGAATGTTAAACCTTTTTCACCAGTGAATTTTAAAACTTTAAGTTATATAATCTAATAATCACGACCCTTGTCCTTAGAAAATAGCGTGTTTAGTTAGTGCCAAATAGTATGTATTTGCATATAAAAATTGGCAATGGCGTATACTATCGATGTGACAGTGTTATATTATCGATGATGATTGTTGTATTCTCAATAAAACTTTGTCGTATCTATGTTACAGTGATATATTATCAAATTACCATTGTTATATTTTATGTGTTATTTATCTTTAGGACATGTACCATGACATTAAGTGTTACCATTAGAACAGACAAAATTGTATACATGTATACGTACAAATATATCATGAAAATGTTAATAAGTTTTGATGAATTATTGATAAATTATTAAGATTTGCATAACAGAAATTAAAATGATTACAATTTTGAGAGGTGTCAAATTAAAACAGCATTAGTGTTGTATTATTTTATTATACAAGAAAGGATTCAGATTATATCGTCCATAGGCTAATATTCATATTATGAAAATATAGAAATCGCCTGATAGTAATAGTCAGGAGCAGTATTAAATGGACGTGTTATTTATGACAAACTTAAACTGAAGCTGTACATCTGTCTTGGACCATCTCGCCAAACAAAAGAAATGTCATGTTTGAAGAGGCGAGAATTAGACCGATTAAAGGTTTTAAGACAAAATTTACAAATTTAACACTTAAACAATACATTTTTTTCACCAGTCGAAGCTTCCCGTTAAAACTAGGATCGACTTCTATGGACAAATGTTTACTTTCGAAAGCATGTTAAAATCAAGAATAAACAACAACATCAAAAGTAAACCGCAAACAAACAGGCGAATATTCGACTCTATTTACCTAAAATTTCACACTATTTGCAAAATAGTTTATCCGTCTGATAAAAGTGGGCAAGAGAGTTTACTTCGCGGAAAATCTCTTCCCGTGTGAACCAGAGTCACATCCATATTAGGAAACCGTTACGCCGCAGTTAACCCCCCACCTCGCCGAAGTCCGATTCATGGGACATGAGCATATCACTGGGTCTCAAGGGGGTTAAGAGAGACATAACTTGGCCAATGGTAGATTGTCGTATGGGAAAAACTAACCGCACAGCTTGAGGCGAATGCTCGATTAATATTTGTATTTGTTTTGCCGTATTCCGCTGTATGATGTAGTGTTCATGAGAAAGAAGGTTTCACATAGCGGAGACGTGATGAAAATAGAACGAATGTGGTACATGGGAAGAAAGGACGAAATCAGTTATAAAATATGAAGACATGTGACATTAGTTATGATGAAATCAGTTCAACATTTGAAGAAATGTGATATAATTTATGATGGACTGAAAAAATTAGTTATAAAATATGATGTAACGTGATAATTATGATGGACTGAAAAAATTAGTTATAAAATATGATGTAACGTGATAATTATGATGGACTGACGAAATCAAGTATACATACGAAGAAATGTGATAAAGATTATGATGGACTGAAGAAATCAGTTACATAATTATGATGAGATGTAACTTTTCAACAAAATAAGAAGAAACGTAAAAATATATTATGATGACCTAAAACCATCAGTTAAAATATGAAGACATGTGATATAAATCATAATGGATTGAAGAAATCAGCTACAAAATATGAAGAAATGTTATATAGATAATGATTGATTGAAGAAATCACTTACAAAATATGATGGCAATTGTAATGGATTGAAATACATATATTGCAAAATATGAAGAAATATTATATAGATTGTGGCGGACTGAAGAAATCAGTTATAAGAAATTTGACATATTATGATGGAATAACGAAATCATTAACATTTACAAAATATGAAAACATATGATATAGATTATGAAGGACTGAAGAAAATCAGTTAGAGCATAAAATGTGAAATAGTACACTGACCAAAAACAATCAGTTACAAAATATGAAGAAATATGATATAGATTGTGGTTGACCGAAGAAATCAGTTATACGAAACGATGACACGAAGAAATATGAAGTTTCAATATTAAAAAGGACGATATAGTGAGTATTGAATTCGAAATCTGATTTACAACATATAATGAGGTAAAAAAGGGACCAGATTTAATCAAAAATAATCTTAGCAAGAATTATAGGACATTTTAAGAAAACAAATAAATAATGAACAACAAAGTATATGGATAAAAACCCAAATTTGAACAAGTTAATTAATTACAAAGAAAAGTGTAAAATGTAAATATATAAAAATGAATGAAGAATACAAACACAGTGTACAGTCTCGTCGCTTGAGAGAGAGAGAGAGAGAGAGAGAGAGAGAGAGAGAGAGAGAGAGAGAGAGAGAGAGAGAGAGAGAGAGAGAGAGAGAGAGAGAGAGAGATTATCGCTTGGGCAATATAACAGCCATTAGCAGAATGCAAAATGAAAAGGAAATGTAAGTTAGAATAAAGTAACACGTGTTTTTGAAAAATTGATAGGCAAAGGTATTACTTGTTCATGTAATTAAATTCTAAAAACTCTGTTGGCTATTTACTTTTTACAGTGAATATTGAATGATAATGACGTGAAGATCAATTTAAGAGATGCATCCCAATGAGTAAATATTTCATCTAAATTGACAGTTCAGGGAATCAAGTTCATATAGTCATGTTTTGTTCCAGTCTGTTATAGTAGGATGTTCCAATGACACATAGAAAACAATAGAACCTGTAAGTTACCTTAACTGCATGTACCATCTAGGTTTGGACCACGAGATCAATCCATGACGTTTCGTAAACACCTACTAAATGGTTTACTATAACATGAAAATATGAATAATTTTGTGTGTGTTTATTTATTTATTTATTTATTTATTTATTTATTAAACGATTAACAAAACAGGAAACATTTAAGAGTTGCAACAGGTAAACTCACGTGCAAAAGAAACGTCCCCATACAAAATACAAGATATTTCAATCGACGGGCGATAAATGCGACTGAAACAGCGTTACACCATGTCTTCAGAACCCAACAATTCTAATTTGAATTTTCAAAACATTATCTATTCATAACTCTGAGAAACACAAGTTTTAAGAAACGGTCGTTTTGGAATCTCCTCAACTAGACGAGATAGAAGCCTCAAAAAGCCAGTTTTGGCTTGTTTTGTGACGTTCTACAGTAATGACGCGTCAACAAATTTAAATAAAAGAAGGTTATTTATGTCGAGGATATCTTTAATTAATTATATTTCTACTTTTTCAATGTTTTAAACTTAAATACCAAATATTGTGGGCCAAAAACATTTTTAAAAGAGATTTTAGCACCCGATGTGTATTTGAACAGATGTAAAAATAAAAGAAGCATACTCTAACTGATGTATGAAATTGTGAATACTTCTATACAAAACATGTGGCTACCAAATACATTCAAAATCTACTTTCTCCGACATCAATATTTTATTTTATACTGTTTTCAAAATGTGGGGACGTTTCTTTTGCACGTGAGTTTATATACAGGCATTGCTATTTCAACATTTTGCTTTAAACAGAATGCAGTACGATTAATTTATTTTATGTGTTATCAATACGTTCAAGCTCATTTTGATATTGATTTGATAGCATAACGTTTTACCAATGAAAATAATTATAATATGTTTGATAATCAACGGACCGGAATACGACAAGGAAACCGTATCATCCCGATTAAATGGTAAGATGTTGGTAAAAATATTGGTTTTTAAACATCAAACGTATAATAATTTGATGTATACATATTATCTGTCTTAAAATTTGGAAACTAATTGTACTTCATTTGCATTTGATTAAGTTTGTGTTTTAAATGAATTACATGAGTTATAAAACTCGAATTGAAACTTTGGAAACAATATAAGGCCTCCATAAAATGTAGATAATAAAGCAATAGGTTCTTCTCCTTCTCTGGTTTAAATACAAATAATTCAATTCATGATTTGTTAATGTTCTAGATGTTTGCAATCTCATTAAAATCAGATCATTGATTCGTTCCCTAGGCTTATTTGCTAATTTGAGTTGTCACCAATTTATGATCATAGATGAGTGACAACTCAAATTAGCAAAGACACCTAGGGAACGAATCAATTAATTTGATTTTAATGAGATTAACATGTTTGTACAGTGAAATCGAACGTATCTGGAAATAACCAGATAAATCAGAATAAAAAAATATATTTTTAAAAATGAACAGTTACAATTTGTATTATCAAATATAAGAGTCGCTGAGGGTTTAAAGTTATTTCGAACATATTAAAATAAATCGCACATACTTTGTTTGTTCATAATATAAATATACGACAAAATGGTTGTTTCTTTGTTAAATGATAAAATGAATCAATATATTGTGGAGAACTCCAGATTTGAATATGTAAAAGTTCATGAAAATCGTAGTCACGAATTGAATTGAGACAATAAAATGAAATCCATTCCATGTGTTGTCTGAAAATATTTGTCTGAATCAATGTAAAGTTATATATATTACATCATCTTCAATATTAATGATGATGATCTTACCAAAACATATTTGAAATCATGCAGATGAAATATAACCTTTTGTCCCTTTATTCAAACAGTACATTTTTGTTGTTGTTTTTTTGTTTGTTTGTTGCATTAGTAACATAGTTTTTCATATATGTATATGTTAATAAATTATCGGCAGCAAGAAATTATCAAAGTCAAATCTATATTCCCCTAATCAGTGTTCTAAAGACACACATGAACTGCATATAAAGCAAATCATCTGTGAAGAGGACTGATTCAACCTGAAATAGAACCTTCCCACAAGCATTCGGAATTTATTAGGTCCCTTAGGAAAACAATTTACGTTTTTGATAGCCTCGAAGAATCAATCGGAAAAGCTCGGCGGTGATCTCGCTGTATATATACAACCCAACCCGTGAAATCAAATGCACGAATTTCTCGTGTGAACTGCTATCGTTCAAGGCGCTCCCTCGAAGTTGGCGGGTCTCTATGGTGAAGTGCAAATACGGAAAACTAATTATAAATTATGAAACATTATAGCCATGCTATTTTCATAAACGTTCACTTCAAACGGGAAATACGGATTTTAAAAACTGACACTTGAGCTTAAGGATCAACTTTAGAATAAGGATGATTATGAATAGTAATGAAATTTATTTTAATTGGTACACGGACCACCCGTTAAGAGCCCCCAGTTATCACGGGTTTGTATTTCATATGCCGTGCCCCAAATGGTTGTCCGTTTAGTTCCCATGTATTACACCGCTACACAGTTATAGCGACAAACAAACCACACTTTAGTCAATATTTAAACTGATCGATATGTCAATAAAGACCAAGTTATGAATTTATGTCAATATCACCATGTCCGACCAATGGATGTCGATACAGTGTTAATCCTATTGTTAGGATCTGACGCTGTCGTAAAAAATATCATAACCACTTTAGGTATTTGTCACTTAAAAGTTGAACAGAGTTTTATGATGTTGCATTTGTCAACTGATCTGTCTCTGGAGTGGAGGGAATCTACATCTACAATAAGGGGTTCCATCTCATCGTACTCCATAGGGGTAACATCTAAGAGGCTTTTGACTCGCATCGCATCGCATTTTATAGCATGTATATTATTATCAGCCAATGCGATGTTGTTATTTCAAAGTTGATGATCGTTCATTGGTCTTGTTCGATGTTAAGTAAGTCTTTTCATTATTTATAACGTTACGAGTCAAAAGCGTCTGCGACAGTCAGGGGACTTGTAACAATAAACCACCTATGATGGAGTAGGATGTGGGTTTCTGTACTTAGTATTAAAAGAAAGAACTTCGCACTGTGGTTCATCTATCAATACTCATATGATTGCTATGTATCGTCAAGTTTTACTACTGAGAGAGGTTAATTAGTTATTTGTTCACAATCTAAATAAAATCAGATCTTACCTAACACATGTACCTTCACCTTTCATTAATTCAACCAATCTAATGCCCTCAAATCCAAACGTACCAACGATTTCCTAGCAACGTCGCTGATTGGCTGCATAAACTAAGATATTGTAAAGGTAGATAGGAAGATCTCGGCACTATTCGTGGCTCTCGTAGTGGTAGAATGGACAACGGTGTTTATATATTCTGTTAAATTTTTTTGTTTAATCTTCATCCATCGGATTATAAATTTATAATTGTACACTATGCGTTCTTTTTTGCAGATAATGATCGATTTCAGATATACTAAATTTATTATTATTATTAATTTTTGTTAAATGAACATATTTCTATTATTTGTTACCGAGATGAATCTGGGCGTTTGAGAGTAATATAATATTTGAAATTAAAATATAACAGTTTATGTTGATAATACACATCCAAAAATACCGATATCCCCACAAACTAAATCTTTTAAATACTTCTCTAATCTCAACACATGAACTAACGGCACATAGTTTCCTATTGGTACGCTGTGAATGAACGGAACATTTGAACTGAATGGCAGATACCTGTATCTCAGAGATAGCTCTCTGATCTACTGTTACACTCACACGGAGCTTGTGTGAATGACTTGTGTGAGGTGGTATTAGGGACCATTGTCGCTCGGGAATCGAACCCAGACCGATCCCACAGCAGGCAACCAACCAGAAAGATCGGCTGTCAAAAGGTCAAAGACAAAGGAAATAACGCATATTTATAATACCGGAATAATGTCCTTCCCTTAACCGTTGAGTGCCATTTTAAAAAGTCATTGTCAGTTGAAAAAACAGTTCAGTCGAATGCTGAGAGAGTATAGTTCTTTCAATACGGACGATGTTTTCCAGTGAAAGACTGTTAAGTGTTGGAGATATAAGATGCAATGTGACACATAGGCTAAAGTGCAATAGTCTGGCGGCGGTGTACCACAAGAGACGTGTTATTACATGAATACCGGTGTAATACCGTTTCTATAGGTGAAATGACCGCTCTCAGACATCAGCAGTGAAAATGTGTTTTTATCGCCTAGTATAGAGTTAAAATAACATGTTATTACTTCTCAGAGTAAAATGTCGCACCATAAAATTATGATGAAATTTCCAATTGGGATCGCTTCTTTTATAAGTGATATATATCTTTGCAAGTGATCGTCACAATATAATAGGTATGAATATATACTTCGGTTACAAAAATTACATTTCTTGTCGAATATCATTCACTGTCTTTGTAATATTCAACAAAAATAAAGAATTATTTCTTGAAACTTCAAAACAAAATATTAAATGGTTTCACAAAATGTCATTGTCAATCACTGTTCAAATACGTATATAGAGTTCGTTCTCATAAAGCATTTATCGAAAAGATTATGACGATCAAACAAAGTAGGGAGTAATCGCCAGGAACAAACAACCCTTTCACATATCTGTCAACTCTTCACATGTCAAAGACTCGACTGTCACATTCCCGGTTAGACTGGCTCAAGGTCCCCTAAATCAATATATATATCAGAGCTTGAAGACATCGACCAAAGTAACCTTTTTAAAGGTACCAAAAGTTATGAAAATGCTCCTCTTTTTTTATTATTGAAATAAAGCTTTTAATAATTTACAAATATGAAATAACATCTTGGATTTATAATGATAATAGCATGCTTATAATACACTATTTTCCATTTCAAAATGTTCAAAGTGGTTCTCTAACATTGACTGTATTATATAAATAGACTATCGTTTTACAACACCCAGATTTATGAAAGGAGCTTATAGCTATTGTTCATAATGTATTCAAAGCAGTGAAGTCAGTTGAAATATCACATGTGATGACGTCACGCTATACTGGTATGATGCCACTATACTAATCAAGCTTACATCCCGATTCAACTACGGAGACTTCATATACAAATAATTACTACTGCAGGAGATCTGTAAACTTGTTCTTGAAACGTTCGTAGCCTTAAGAATTCTTAACTTTGATCGTATACCACGTGTTAAGTATAGGCTAATACGAACTTTTCGAGAATAAGGACCCTTGGGCCATAATTTCGAAGCTGTCTTATAGTGCTAAGATAGTCGTAAGTCAATGTTAATGTATGGCACTTACGACTATCTTAGCGCTAAGAGAGCTTCGAAAAAAATGAGTCTTGGTCATTATAAATATAAGAATGTTACAGAAAACAGACACGGAGAAACCGTCAGACTTAAATCAATAACATGTTTTTATTCTATTGATTAATGTTCTTCCAATCAGATCGAACGTATCACTCGATCTGAGTACTGTCCCACAGAGGTCATGTCACGTGATATTCACTCTTCTTCTTCACTTGGAGATTTTACGAGCGGTTTCCAGCGGAGCTGATTTCCCACTCGATATTCACTGTGACCATTCACCTTTAAATGGTCAGCCAATCAGTGGCCTTCTGAAACATGGCATTGAATGCGGTGTTTCATATGTAAACTCAAGTCGGTCCGATGGTTTTATCACCTCGTCGCTGATTGATTGGAGTGAAAGGTCACCTGACATGACCTCTATGGTGCAGTACTCAGATCGGAAACTCAGTGAGGTACGAGTGTTAAGTTCGTTCTGATTAAGATGAGATTGTCTATTGCTAAACTATGTGTAGAGACCGGTGTCAGTCTAGTTCTGGTCTGTACAGTAGGTTGTTTAAACCTGTCACTTTGAGTCATAAACTGTAATCGTTATTACCACACTTGAACCTATTTCTCGGTTTATGCGACTTAAGGAGATCTGATTTGTGTGAACGTGCATTTAATGGATTTATTTATCAGTTTATTCTCTTATATGATTTGTTTCACGTTGAACATTTTACAAAATGAAAGCTTTCGTTTTCCGTGAACAAGCGCTGCTACTGCAAACAGTCTGATTAAAACCGACGGTATTCCGCGGAAAAAATGTGCAAAATAGTGCATCTACCGGGATACGAACTCATATCGTTCGGAGATTTCCACGCCAAACCGTCTGGAAACAGTCCGTAGACTAGCGTGTTCGAGCGCAATTTAGGTAGCCAATCAAAAGATGCCCAACAAATGCTTTCGATGCGAAAAGTTAGGGGCAGATAACTCCAAACAGCTATCCTTTTGTCTGTTCCAAATGCTTTCAAAACAGCGACCGTTTAAAAACTATGATGTGATTGGTCAGCAATTTGACTGGGCTTTGGCTGCGCTAAACTGGTTCGGAACACACGCCTATACGGGATGTTGTCAGACCTTGTGGCGAGGAAACTACAGAACCTGTTCGTATCCCGGTAGATATATTATTTTGCAAATTTTATTCCTCGGAACAAGGTGGATTTTAATCAGACTGCTACTGCAAAGACCCTGTCGCTAAAATAATAATCTTGTGAACAAAGTTTGAAATATATCGATAAAAATTATATTTGAAGGGAAAGAATTTCTTAACGTTTATCATATACAACATAAATATCAAATCGAAGAATAGCAGTTTTCTTGTTTATTATGTCTATAATATTTATTTAAACATTAACGAAAAACGTCTTAAATTAATGGCAAATCGTTTTCAGGGGTTCTTAGGCCACGTAAGGGTCTGAAGCTTTATCGGTTTGACCAAGGATAGGCCTACTTCAAGTTTGGTACAAATATACAATCAGAACCAAAATCGTCGAAATACCAAATACCATTTAGCGGTGATACATATTTTGTGAACATGTTTTATAATAAAGCTCACCTTTATCAAAAATGGTAGGTTTTGAATGAACATGAACCACAGGAGCTATTAATATGTTTTCATCTCTGTCATTTTGGTATCTATTGAAAAAAAATAATCGAATGGTATAAATATCCATCCATTCGACGTTACCTGACCATAAATAATAATAATTAAACAAATTCCTACATTTTAGGTGAGTGACAAGTTCCTTATTGAAAAATGCTATGTTAAAGCCAATTATTTTACAGTTATACTTCATTGATCAACTTAGACATTTCCTCTTAAAAATGGAAACGTCTAGGAGGAGATCAGTTATCGGTTTAGACAAACACTGATCCTGTAGTTTGCCGGTAAGAGAAGTGTGTCGATGGTCTCATCACCAACCTGTTGCTTTAGGACGAGAGTGGAGGAAGCGTCCGTAAATAACTCACTGTTGTCCAAGTGTCGAAGTGATTGTGTTGTTTAGTCCTGCCCCGTCACTGTATGGATACGAGCCTTTAATGCAGTCTAATTTCTTATTTAGTAAGACTAGACAAACTGAGTATATGGAACTGAAAGCTAAAAGAAATAAAATCCAAGTGGCGACGTACAGTAATTATTACAACCCAATAGACTAAACTTTCGTCTATATGTTTGGTACCAGTCGTTTTCTGAATATTCCTCTGCAACTTATCAAAGTTATAAGTTAGAGTACTGCACTCGATGTGTGGTGGTGTGGATTGCCAACTTTTTTTTTATTGCTATGAATGGGTAAACATCCCTTACAGGCTGAAAACGCACACCACATATATGATTAAACAGTTTGTAGTGAGACCCGTGTATATCGACATTAATCTGTCAAAATAAAAGAAAAGAGTATTTCAAAGACGTCCATGCGTAGATATATCGTACAGATGGCCGGCAAGGCTTTGGAGATCAGTTGGGTTTAGGATTCGACCTCAGACCTCCTCCATACTCGTCGCAACCATCATATGATCGAGTGTTGTAAATATGCAGTGAATATTGTGTGAATAAATTGCCAATGTGGATAATAGAGCATTGACAAAACAAACAATTTACGTAAAATAGAAACTGTATTTTGAAGTTAGGCCGTGGTGATGTTGCATAAAGTTACACACGGGCCTATTAACAGTGGATGAATGAATATACAGTATGCCTGTATAGCAATAGGGGTAGCTCCCGCCCGTGACGTTTAATCAAGGGGGCGGGCGAGGTGGGGCGGGGGAAGGTGATGGTGGTGCAAAGGGTAGGGGGGGGGGGGGGGGGGGGGGGGGGGGGTTGATGGGGCGGGGAAGTTGATCCTTGGGAGCTGTGCCACTCTACATCTATCAGAGGGTACTGCTTGTGGTAACAGCTTGCATGGCTGCTTGTGTATAGTCGTTTTGTCGAGGTTACGGTGGTCGAGTGGATAAGTTGTTGGTTCAGACAGTGTTGACGATTATGGATAACAGAGAGTAGAGAATTAGATAATGGTTAAATATACGCATCCAATTTTGTCACTTCCGAAGTGAAAACACAAACCTAACGGTTTCGTTTAATAAATTATGATTTTTTTTATTTCAGCGATTGAATGTTTTTCTACTAAAACTAATGCAGTTTTATTATTCTAAAGAAGTTGAAACGTAATAAGTTGTAAGATTCTACCATTTAAAAATATTCTTCCGATTATTCAAATGAAGGAGATTGTCATCACATGAGGGGTTGAAACTAAATCGCCGAAGCTAACAAGACATTGTGTTGGTCGGAATATCGACTAACATTTAAGGAATGTTTATAGTTACTGTACCTTCATCCTCATGATTATATTGTTTAATATTTTCATTTCCATGCATGTGTATTCAGCCTATCTAGACTTGCTGAATAACGGTGAAAACTGTATTACGGCGCAGTCATGGGGCAGGACTAATCGGGAAAGAGCTATTACAGACCGGACTCGTAACAACAACGATGTTATTGTTGACGTGGCCTTCACTTACTGCACGAGCAGACAACATACACGTTGATTTTATTAAGCAAATGTGTTTAAGGGAAATCAAATATTTTCAAACGTACTTACAATTTCAACCACGAGTATACACAGCAGCAAAAGAAACGTCACAATACAAAATACAAGATAATTCAATCCACGAGTGATAAACACGACTGAAGCCACAGAGATACATCATGTCACCAGAAGGCAACTAATATAAAACTGAAATTCCAAAACATATTTCTGAGAAACACATACTTTATGAAATCGTCGTTTTTTTAAACTAGATGAGATAGAAGCGCCAAAAGGGGCTTTTTGGTTTGTTTATGACGTCCTATAGGAAATCTACGCGTCAACAAATTGAAGTCCAAGAATGTTATTATGTCGATAACATCATGATTTTTTAAGTTAAATGCCAAACATTCTGGCCAAAATCCATTTTGAAAAAAGGATTTCAACACTCCAAGCGTACGTCAACAGACATAAAAATAAAAGTATTAAACTGTAAAGTATGAAATTGCGGATACCTTGTTAAGAATCAAGTCCCTATAAAAAAGCGACTTTCTCCGGCAGCAGTATTTCGTTTTTCAGACTGTTGAAAATGTGTTGACGTTTCTTTTGCGGTTGAGTGTTGTGTCGAAATAAAAAGGAGTGCCTTTATTACAAGTGGATGTTCAACTGGTCGAATGGTAGTGTTTGTATGAAGGCATAAACTTAAACATTTATTCAAATTATGTAATTCTAAGACCAAGAATGGATTTTTAAAACCTGCCCAACACGAATGACATGGCATTGTGAAGATGACTGTGCAAGTTACTTTTATAAATTGCCTTGTTTCGCCCAGTCGGAGGATAACATCTTTTGTAAAGTTCACGCGTCTGCTTTTATATGTTTTATGAAAACTCCAGTAAACGTGGTCAATTTTCAACTAAAAACTGTTTCGATATCTTGCTAACTTTTAAAAAATGGAGTCGTTTTAGAAGAGTTCTAAAAACGAAGCCTTTATATAACCAGACTAAATATGCATAAAAAGAATCACAGTGAAATAACACCCTAGGCACTTTCATAACATTTGGTATTAATGCTTACTCAGCAGTTTCTTCTATGGTTTTTATTGGAGCAACTTTCAAAACATTTCAAAAGTTGATGCTCTCATTCATCTATGTGAGAGAGTTACTGAAAATGGTTTCAAGTTATAAAAAATTCTTTTTCACAAAGAGAGACGTGAAGTGCATGCTTCGATGGTCTAGTAGATGAAAAAACATGAATTGTGTGTAGCATACATGTATATAGCAGTAAAAGTCATGTCAGTATTTGTACACCATTGAAATGTTGCGGAGCAAACCACAAAAAACCACAATGTATTGTACATCTTACAACATGGCAGATCAAAATGATATTCAAGAAACAAGTTTTACAACTCCTATACAGATTTTTTTAATAATAAAACACTACAGTGTTAACCTTAGTTATACTGGTGTTGTGGGCTTTCTCCCAGTAGTAATTAGTGAAATACCCTTAAAGCCGACTTTATTAATTCAAAATTAACTCCAGAACTTACTTCAACAAGTAACCTCCCATCCACAGACAATCCCGCAAGCCATGGAGCAGTCACCTTTAACGGTTCAGTGAACAGCTTAATTACCTACTGTTACCCCTATAAGAATAATGGAATATCAAAACGTAATTAACCAGGATGTCATGGATATATGTATTGCTTTCAGTTCCCTGTAAGATTTATTCAGATATCCTTAAAGGGACACACCGTCGAGGATAAAAATGAGTCCCATTTTTATTTTAACTATGCTGATAAGAGTGTCTGCTAACGTGTAACGCTTCGCTTCACTGTCAACATGCACAGTTTGTATTACCAATTACGTCAATTGTCTGAAATTGGGTGTCTGTGACTTGTTAGAAGACATATTAATTAGCATAGGTAGATACACATAATCTGACTTTTATCCTCGACGCGGTGTCCCTTTAACTCCAGGTTTAGTCAGTGGCTAGAAACGCATGATATTGTAGTTGAGGAACAAAACGGTTTTCGGGCCAAACGGAGTACTCGTATACGTAGACCATATATACAGTTCATATTTTATCATTAATAATAGGAAGACTAAAAAGTTTTCAACATTTGTATGTTTTATTGATGCTTTAAAAGCATTTGATAAAGTTAATCGTGATTGCCTTTGGTATAAGCTGCAACAGATTGGTATAAGGGGTAGATTTCTATATACAAGCAGTTAAATCTATGTATGATAGCACTTTTGCTCGTGTACGTGTTAATGATAGCTTCACAGATACATTCGGTGTTCATTGTTTTCAATCTATATAAATGACCTTGCAAAAGAAATCAATAATTTGTACTGTGGCATAGACATTGATGGTTATATGTTAAGTTAGTTGTTATATGCCGATGACGTCGCCCTGATTGCCCCTAATGAGCTATCATTACAACGTATACTTGATTGTGTTGATAGCAATAATTGAGCTTTCCCATATCAGAATTTGGATGAAATCCCTTGATAGCCAATGCTGGTATAACGATTTATATAATGACAGAGGTCAACAGAATGGTAATAAATTAAGTACTTATAGATTATTCAATAAACTTTTGATCCCGGAATTACATGTTACTACTATGTTAACAAGATGTCAACGTATCGTACTGAGTAAGTTACGCTGTGGCACATAACCACTGGAAATAGAAGTCGGTATACCCGCCCTAAAACACCTTTAGAAAATAGGATTTGTAAATTTGGAAACAGCAATGTAATTGAAAATGAAATAAATTTTCTCACTGAGTGTGACTTTTATTCTGATCTAAGGTATAATTTATGGCAGGATATTTCTCTTGTTTACCCTTTCTTTATACAGTTGTCAAAAACAGCCCCATCTGTATTCGTATTACGCAATGAGAGGTTTGTGAAGCCTCTTGCCGCTTTAGTATTAAACATGTATAATAGGCGAAAACATGCAATCAGCACCTGCAATATATAAATATCATAACAATATTATCGCTTGTACATGTTTGTGTTGTAACGTGTAATATTATTTTATATATGCATATTTTAGACATTAATGTATCTCATAGGCTGTATGGCCGAGTGGTACTTTCTTTTATTGATATTGTGTTTTTCTAATGAATATATATATTGTACCACGTGACACAGCAATAAAACAATTATCTTCTTTCTTTTTCTTCTGTATTTGATAAAAAAAATGTACAGATATGAGAGTCATATTAATAATACTAGATTATTATCCAGTTCAAGTTCAAGTTCAAGCTGTATAGTTCAGGCAGATCACTTGTCACAAAAGCCATGTGTTGTTCTTTTCTGGTAGTTAGTGTGTTCTCTTCCATTTGTCTTGTACAGTTTAACTTTGTATCCTTGAACAAACATATGTACTGTTTGATAATATATATCTTACTGGATGTTACAACTACCGAAGACATTGATGGAAATAAACAGCATTCATTCATTCATCCATACATGAATGTGTTTGTCTTAGTTCTTCCTAGTTTAACCATGTTGGTCACTACAATTAGCAGTACATTATCGGGATATAAATGTACGGACTGGCGCCTGGTCAAACCCTCTCATACCCGTACATTTATACGAGTCCTCTATCTATTACATAAAACATGATCGTGATTTTAGACGTCAGTTAGAACGTCGCTTAGCAAATGACGTCATATTTCACGTCAATTTGATTGTTCAATGCTAGTGAATGTGTTCTACGACGGGAGTCATTAATGTTTTCAAAATATTGTTTATACAAACAACATAATATATCCACGGTTTTTATATAAAGGTGAGTAAGTATTTAAGGGCATCTCATATAAGAAATACAAGACTCGTTGTTTTACTTTATTGTAGAATAAAACATAGCAGAGAGTATAAAACACTTTACATATTACATACCCTATATGGTATATGGTATGGATTATGCTATGGTTTATGGTATGGTATATGGTATATGGTATATGGTATATGGTATATGGTATATGGTATATGGTATATGGTATATGGTATAGTATGGTATATGGTATGGTATGTGGTATGGTATGGTATATGGTATATTGCATGGTATATTGTATAGTATATGGTATATGGTATATGGTATGGTATATGGTATATCGTATGGCATATGGTATATCGTATATAGTATGGTATATAGTATGGTATATGGTATTTAGTACGGTATATAGTATGGTATATGGTATATCGTATATAGTATGGTATATCGCATATAGTATGGTATATCGTATATAATATGGTATATAGTATGGTATATCGTATATCGTATATAGTATGGTATATCGTATATAGTATGGTATATGGTATATAGTATGGTATATCGTATATCGTATATAGTATGGCATATCGCATATAGTATGGTATATCGCATATAGTATGGTATATAGTATATAGTATGGTATATAGTATGGTATATCGTATATCGTATATAGTATGGTATATCGTATATAGTATGGTATATCGCATATAGTATGGTATATCGTATATAGTATGGTATATAGTATGGTATATCGTATATCGTATATAGTATGGTATATCGTATACAGTATGGTATATCGTATATAGTATGGTATATAGTATGGTATATGGTATATAGTATATAGTATAGTATATAGTATGGTTTATAGTATGGTATATAGTATGGTATATGGTATATAGTATGGTATATGGTATATAGTATGGTATATAGTATGGTATATAGTATGGTATATGGTATATATAGTATATGGTATATAGTATATAGTATGGTATATCGTATATAGTATGGTATATCGTATGTAGTATGGTATATAGTATGGTATATCGTATGTAGTATGGTATATAGTATGGTATATAGTATGGTATATCGTATATAGTATGGTATATGGTATATAGTATGGTATATAGTATGGTATATGGTATATAGTATATAGTATAGTATATAGTATTGTATATAGTATGGACTATAGTATGGTATATCGTATATAGTATGGTATATAGTATGGTATATAGTATGGTATATGGTATATAGTATATAGTATGGTATATCGTATATAGTGTGGTATATAGTATGGTATATGGTATATAGTATGGTATATAGTATGGTATATGGTATATCGTATATAGTATGGTATATGGTATATAGTATGGTATATGGTATCAGTTACCAACATAAAATAGGAAGGTCAACATAAAACATTAATGTCAATATATTTCATATTTCAAACAGAAATGTGATCAATCATAAGCAGGTTTTATGTTCTAAACTTACCTCAGTGTCAATTTAAATACACATAAGACTCAATTAAAATGTGAATATTCGAAAATCATATTTACATTCAAAAGAGAGGAGTAAATACTTAAAGTTATTTTCACCCTTCCTTTCGTCATATCTCGTCAATGTTAATCCTCCTGACCCAAACACAAGCAGAGAGTCACTGCGCTGTCTCCTAGCCAAGTTCACTGCCATGGAAAGCACTTTACTCTGACATATTTCTCCAAATACAAACACAAATGGCTACCATTAAGGCTGACCTTTGACCTATACATCTGCGGAACCCGCTCTTGCAAACGACTCTCTGAATAAGACTGCATAAAGCACCGCCACAGCTCATTTATCTTACAGGGGAGTACATACCTATGTCCCCTTATTATGACTTAATGCAAATAGTTTCCTTTCAGTCATTCAAGGCCCAAGTGTTTGATTCAATACTTTAAACATGGAATCTTCTTCCGTACCAGTGGAGCCACCCCGGGTTTTGTATATGTCACCGGAGTACGAAACTGGCAACAAAAGAGTGACTTTGTATAAGGGGACACCGCGTGCACGACACTCGTACCATTTAGCTGGCAAAGAAATGAAAATAAAGCCAATACAGCGATTTGAGCGATCGACATGTGTGTCTGTTTGCGGATTGAATGCTTTTGCCACACACAATATTATGCTCGGTGTGTCTCCGTGAATACCCCGTGCACCTGATTGTAAGCAGGCCTCGCTAGAGGGCGGGCCAGTAAATATCCCCATTATTATGAAATGATAAGTGCATTTCTACCAATAGAAAGTATTCAGTGCATACGACAAAGAAAGGGAGAACGGAGATTAATGAGACTATTTAGAGTATTATCTATCGATTCGGTGCTATGCGTGTTGGAAATGGTTTACATACCCAGTTCATGTCTAGGCAAACAAGTAGCTAATTTTAACATGTTTTCACAAATTCGAACAACAATGGATGTTGGTTGCGGTGAACAACCTCGGGGCAGCATGTGAATATAATATACCAGTGGTTTGAATGACGATTTGACCGTGTTCACAGAACAACATCGGTTCCAGAGTGGTTCCACTGTCAGGCGACTGGTGTTACGTGTTATCGTTTCTTACGTCACAATGATAATTGACTAACGGTTGATGCGTATGTTACGATTGGTACGTGGTCACGTGACTCATACAGGGATTGGGGCGACCCACCGGAACCTGTACATGTAGCTATAATAATAATAATAGTATATTTATAAGGCGCCTTTCCATGCGCAGTGCATGCTCAAGGCACACATAGGAAGAAGAGTTGAGAGTTTATTTGGAGTAGGCAAGTCTGTAGAAATGGGTCTTGAGATAACAGCAGAATGAAGAATAGTCTTGACAGAGTCTTATTTCTACAGGAAGACTGTTCCAGGCCATTGCAGCAGCATGACTAAATGATCTTTGGTCAAATCGTTTAGTACGGACTCGAGGGACAACAAGGAGCTGCTTGTTCTCAGATCTCAGAGATTTGGTGGGCTGGTAGACATCAATGAGGCATTTAAAAGACAGGCAACATAGCAAATGGCCGTAAATTGTTCATCGTTACATTGTAGATGTGTATGTAATAGCCCTGTGTACGTATTATATTAGTTGTAGTGGGAGTAGTGATCTACCCCTACGTATTTACAGCGTGTGTAAGTGTGTATGTAGTAGTATTTAGTTATAATCGAAAATGTGATCTCATCATATTTAGTTACAGCGTAAGTGTGTATGTATAGTAGTATTTATCAATAACCAAAACAGAGATCTTACGCAACGTACTGTAGCCACAGCGTAGTTACGTATGTAGTAGTGCATACCATTTAGTAGAAATGGAAGCTGTGATATTTCACTACGTATTTACTGCGTAGGTGTACATGTCGTAATACATAGCATTAAGTAGTAATGGAAGCAGTGATCTTTCACTACGTATTACCTGCGTAGGTGTACATGTCGTAATACATAGCATTTAGTAGTTATGGAAGATGTGATCTTTCACTACGTATTTACTGCGTAGGTGTACATGTCGTAATACATAGCATTAAGTAGTAATGGAAGCATTGATCTTTCACTACGTATTACCTGCGTAGGTGTACATGTCGTAATACATAGCATTAAGTAGTTATGGAAGATGTGATCTTTCACTACGTATTTACTGCGTAGGTGTACATGTCGTAATACATAGCATTAAGTAGTAATGGAAGCATTGATCTTTCACTACGTATTTACTGCGTAGGTGTACATGTCGTAATACATAGCATTAAGTAGTAATGGAAGCATTGATCTTTCACTACGTATTTACTGCGTAGGTGTACATGTCGTAATACATAGCATTAAGTAGTAATGGAAGCTTTGATCTTTCACTACGTATTTACTGCGTAGGTGTACATGTCGTAATACATAGCATTAAGTAGTAATGGAAGCATTGATCTTTCACTACGTATTTACTGCGTAGGTGTACATGTCGTAATACATAGCATTAAGTAGTAATGGAAGCATTGATCTTTCACTACGTATTTACTGCGTAGGTGTACATGTCGTAGTACGTAGCCTTAAGTAGTAATGGAAGCATTGATCTTTCACTACGTATTTACTGCGTAGGTGTACATGTCGTAATACATAGCATTAAGTAGTAATGGAAGCATTGATCTTTCACTACGTATTTACTGCGTAGGTGTACATGTCGTAATACATAGCATTAAGTAGTTATGGAAGATGTGATCTTTCACTACGTATTTACTGCGTAGGTGTACATGTCGTAATACATAGCATTAAGTAGTAATGGAAGCATTGATCTTTCACTGCGTATTTACTGCGTAGGTGTACATGTCGTAGTACGTAGCCTTAAGTAGTAATGGAAGCATTGATCTTTCACTACGTATTTACTGCGTAGGTGTACATGTCGTAATACATAGCATTAAGTAGTAATGGAAGCATTGATCTTTCACTACGTATTTACTGCGTAGGTGTACATGTCGTAATACATAGCATTAAGTAGTAATGGAAGCATTGATCTTTCACTACGTATTCACTGCGTAGGTGTACATGTCGTAATACATAGCATTAAGTAGTAATGGAAGCATTGATCTTTCACTACGTATTTACTGCGTAGGTGTACATGTCGTAATACATAGCATTAAGTAGTAATGGAAGCATTGATCTTTCACTACGTATTTACTGCGTAGGTGTACATGTCGTAGTACGTAGCCTTAAGTAGTAATGGAAGCATTGATCTTTCACTACGTATTTACTGCGTAGGTGTACATGTCGTAATACATAGCATTAAGTAGTAATGGAAGCATTGATCTTTCACTACGTATTTACTGCGTAGGTGTACATGTCGTAGTACATAGCATTAAGTAGTAATGGAAGCATTGATCTTTCACTACGTATTTACTGCGTAGGTGTACATGTCGTAGTACATAGCATTAAGTAGTAATGGAAGCATTGATCTTTCACTACGTATTTACTGCGTAGGTGTACATGTCGTAATACATAGCATTAAGTAGTAATGGAAGCATTGATCTTTCACTACGTATTTACTGCGTAGGTGTACATGTCGTAATACATAGCATTAAGTAGTAATGGAAGCATTGATCTTTCACTACGTATTTACTGCGTAGGTGTACATGTCGTAGTACATAGCATTAAGTAGTAATGGAAGCATTGATCTTTCACTACGTATTTACTGCGTAGGTGTACATGTCGTAATACATAGCATTAAGTAGTAATGGAAGCATTGATCTTTCACTACGTATTTACTGCGTAGGTGTACATGTCGTAGTACGTAGCCTTAAGTAGTAATGGAAGCATTGATCTTTCACTACGTATTTACTGCGTAGGTGTACATGTCGTAATACATAGCATTAAGTAGTAATGGAAGCATTGATCTTTCACTACATATTTACTGCGTAGGTGTACATGTCGTAGTACATAGCATTAAGTAGTAATGGAAGCTGTGATCTTTCACTACGTATTTACTGCGTAGGTGTACATGTCGTAATACATAGCATTAAGTAGTAATGGAAGATGTGATCTTTCACTACGTATTTACTGCGTAGGTGTACATGTCGTAATACATAGCATTAAGTAGTAATGGAAGCATTGATCTTTCACTACGTATTTACTGCGTAGATGTACATGTCGTAGTACATAGCATTAAGTAGTAATGGAAGATGTGATCTTTCACTACGTATTTACTGCGTAGGTGTACATGTCGTAATACATAGCATTAAGTAGTAATGGAAGATGTGATCTTTCACTACGTATTTACTGCGTAGGTGTACATGTCGTAATACATAGCATTAAGTAGTAATGGAAGCATTGATCTTTCACTACGTATTTACTGCGTAGGTGTACATGTCGTAGTACATAGCATTAAGTAGTAATGGAAGATGTGATCTTTCACTACGTATTTACTGCGTAGGTGTACATGTCGTAATACATAGCATTAAGTAGTAATGGAAGATGTGATCTTTCACTACGTATTTACTGCGTAGGTGTACATGTCGTAATACATAGCATTAAGTAGTAATGGAAGCATTGATCTTTCACTACGTATTTACTGCGTAGGTGTACATGTCGTAATACATAGCATTAAGTAGTAATGGAAGCTGTGATCTTTCACTACGTATTTACTGCGTAGGTGTACATGTCGTAATACATAGCATTAAGTAGTAATGGAAGCATTGATCTTTCACTACGTATTTACTGCGTAGGTGTACATGTCGTAATACATAGCATTAAGTAGTAATGGAAGCATTGATCTTTCACTACGTATTTACTGCGTAGGTGTACATGTCGTAATACATAGCATTAAGTAGTAATGGAAGCTGTGATCTTTCACTACGTATTTACTGCGTAGGTGTACATGTCGTAATACATAGCATTAAGTAGTAATGGAAGCATTGATCTTTCACTACGTATTTACTGCGTAGGTGTACATGTCGTAATACATAGCATTAAGTAGTAATGGAAGCTGTGATCTTTCACTACGTATTTACTGCGTAGGTGTACATGTCGTAATACATAGCATTAAGTAGTAATGGAAGCTGTGATCTTTCACTACGTATTTACTGCGTAGGTGTACATGTCGTAGTACATAGCATTAAGTAGTAATGGAAGCTGTGATCTTTCACTACGTATTTACTGCGTAGGTGTACATGTCGTAATACATAGCATTAAGTAGTAATGGAAGCATTGATCTTTCACTACGTATTTACTGCGTAGGTGTACATGTCGTAGTACATAGCATTAAGTAGTAATGGAAGCTGTGATCTTTCACTACGTATTTACTGCGTAGGTGTACATGTCGTAATACATAGCATTAAGTAGTAATGGAAGCATTGATCTTTCACTACGTATTTACTGCGTAGGTGTACATGTCGTAGTACATAGCATTAAGTAGTAATGGAAGCTGTGATCTTTCACTACGTATTTACTGCGTAGGTGTACATGTCGTAATACATAGCATTAAGTAGTAATGGAAGCTGTGATCTTTCACTACGTATTTACTGCGTAGGTGTACATGTCGTAATACATAGCATTAAGTAGTAATGGAAGCTGTGATCTTTCACTACGTATTTACTGCGTAGGTGTACATGTCGTAATACATAGCATTAAGTAGTAATGGAAGCTGTGATCTTTCACTACGTATTTACTGCGTAGGTGTACATGTCGTAATACATAGCATTAAGTAGTAATGGAAGCTGTGATCTTTCACTACGTATTTACTGCGTAGGTGTACATGTCGTAATACATAGCATTAAGTAGTAATGGAAGCTGTGATCTTTCACTACGTATTTACTGCGTAGGTGTACATGTCGTAATACATAGCATTAAGTAGTAATGGAAGCTGTGATCTTTCACTACGTATTTACTGCGTAGGTGTACATGTCGTAATACATAGCATTAAGTAGTAATGGAAGCTGTGATCTTTCACTACGTATTTACTGCGTAGGTGTACATGTCGTAATACATAGCATTAAGTAGTAATGGAAGCTGTGATCTTTCACTACGTATTTACTGCGTAGGTGTACATGTCGTAATACATAGCATTAAGTAGTAATGGAAGCTGTGATCTTTCACTACGTATTTACTGCGTAGGTGTACATGTCGTAATACATAGCATTAAGTAGTAATGGAAGCTGTGATCTTTCACTACGTATTTACTGCGTAGATGTACATGTCGTAGTACATAGCATTAAGTAGTAATGGAAGATGTGATCTTTCACTACGTATTTACTGCGTAGGTGTACATGTCGTAATACATAGCATTAAGTAGTAATGGAAGCTGTGATCTTTCACTACGTATTTACTGCGTAGGTGTACATGTCGTAATACATAGCATTAAGTAGTAATGGAAGCTGTGATCTTTCACTACGTATTTACTGCGTAGGTGTACATGTCGTAATACATAGCATTAAGTAGTAATGGAAGCTGTGATCTTTCACTACGTATTTACTGCGTAGGTGTACATGTCGTAGTACATAGCATTAAGTAGTAATGGAAGCATTGATCTTTCACTACGTATTTACTGCGTAGGTGTACATGTCGTAATACATAGCATTAAGTAGTAATGGAAGCTGTGATCTTTCACTACGTGTTTACTGCGTAGGTGTACATGTCGTAGTACGTAGCATTAAGTAGTAATGGAAGCATTGATCTTTCACTACGTATTTACTGCGTAGGTGTACATGTCGTAGTACATAGCATTAAGTAGTAATGGAAGATGTGATCTTTCACTACGTGTTCTTTACTCTTGAAGTAAAAGAGCTGGGTACTGTAGTTGATGACTATCATATCAACCGCCACCATTACGCTGATGACTATCATATCAACCGCCACCATTACGCTGATGACTATCATATCAACCGCCACCATTACGCTGATGACTATCATATCAACCGCCACCATTACGCTGATGACTATCATATCAACCGCCACCATTACGCTGATGACTATCATATCAACCGCCACCATTACGCTGATGACTATCATATCAACCGCCACCATTACGCTGATGACTATCATATCAACCGCCACCATTACGCTGATGACTATCATATCAACCGCCACCATTACGCTGATGACTATCATATCAACCGCCACCATTACGCTGATGACTATCATATCAACCGCCACCATTACGCTGATGACTATCATATCAACCGCCACCATTACGCTGATGACTATCATATCAACCGCCACCATTACGCTGATGACTATCATATCAACCGCCACCATTACGCTGATGACTATCATATCAACCGCCACCATTACGCTGATGAATCGTAAACTGTATGAATTTTTCTACCCGAGCTCTCCACATGTTAATACTCCTACACAGGAGCCCAGAGACTGCTGTAATGACATCAAGTGTTAGATGAACGACAATTAACTAAAACTCAACAGCTCAAAGACCGAGTGTATCATCTTAGGCCCTGTGAAGAGACGTGCAACCTTGAATTGCGACAGTTTCGATTTTGATAATGCAGCCATTTCGTTCTCAGATACCGTTAAAGATCTAGGTGTCATTGCGGACTCAAACTTGTCACTCGATGACCATGTATCTCAGCTCGTGAGAAGCTGTTTTGGACAACTCCGAAACATTGGCCACATTCGCCCGTGTCTGACAATTGATGCTGCTAAAACCCTGGTAGTATCCTTAGTTATTAGTCCCATAGCCTATTGCAACTCCCTTCTTGCCGGCGCAACTAAAGCCCAAATCAACAAAGTCCAACGCATTCAAAATGCCGCAGCTCGTATAGTCACTCAATCCAAGAAATATGATGTTGCCAAACCTCTCCTCAAATTCCTTCACTGGCTGCCAATTGAATTCAAGATATTGTTTAAGCTTCTCTGCCTCACTTTCCAATGCCTCTCTGGATCTGCCCCTTCATATCTGGCTGACTCTCCGACTCTCCACATACCATCCAGAACACTGCGTTCTCAGGACAAGAATCTTCTTGTGCCTCCTACAGTGAACACATCCACCTACGGACAACGATCTGTCCCCTTCGCGGCATCAACAGCCTGGAATCAACTGCCTCAACATCTGCGTGATTGCCAAGAACTGTCCACTACACATGCAACTAAAGACTCATTTCTTCAGAACTGCCTTTCCATTTTAATTCTCTCCCCCACTTTCTTCGTATGCGCTTTGAGCATGTATAGCACATGGATATATGTGCATTATAAGTATGCTATTATTATTATTATTTGCGTAGATGTTCATGTCGTAGTACATAGTATTTAGTAATGATAAAACCAGTGATTTTGCACTACGTAAACTGTCAGGCAAAAGAAAGTACTCAATTTTCAATAGGAAATATCTCAAGTTTTCGTTGTCATAATCTATAACTGAAAAGTACAAGCGTTTAGTCAGCAGTCAAAGAATACTTCGACATATTTTTGATTATTTAAAAACTAATATGAAATTAAAAAAAAAATTTTTTTTCAAAACTTATCTTTGATGATACACAGCTTCATCGACATATAAGACATATTAAATGTGAACATTAATAAATGTGCCTGATACTGTACACATATTGACAACGTTTTAAACATGGTGTAAATTTCATTTCTTACCCCTGTCTTCATTAAACAAAGATATTTCAGCTAAACTTAAACAATAGTCACCAATTAATTCATTCAAACTACTGTAGGTATTATTGTATTGTGCTATAGTCAAATGCATCGATTTATTTTAAATATTGAATTGATCGAAACCAACTTAGGTGAGTACTTTCTTTTGCCTGGCGGTTTAGTTACAGCGTTGTTGGTATGCAATACAAGTTCATAACGTAACGTCGGTTGTAACGCCGGTGTAATATCATAGCAACTATACAATGGTGTATATATTAGTCGTTAAACAGGTAGCGATCGGTCACCTATTAGCACCTGAACAAAACGAATTGGGTGCCGATAGGCATCGTGTTGTCATAGCTCCATAATAAGTGAACATACCGTAGCGACATAGCAGATCATAATGCCAACAACGAGTTCTAGACAGTAGTCGTAACGTAGGAATCGTGATGATTGCGTAAATAGGTAATAGGACCGAGTGCCCTCGTAAATACCATTTGTTTAGTTAAGAAGAGGTTTGTAAACATGAATTTTGAAGAATTCGGTAAACATTGTTTCTTTGGGTTTAGGTTCAGCCATGCGAATACAAGGGAACGGTCTTCTGAACTTTTCTCAATTACTTAATATAGTGTTGGTACGAGATGGATACCATTGACGTTAGAAGAGTACCTTTTATAATAACTGCAGTCACAACAACAGCACTGAGAGAAGTATCAGTATCAGTAGCAGCAGCAACAGCAACAGCAGCAGAGCATTAGTAGCAGATGAGGTTGCAGTAAAATAAACAGCAGTAATAAAAGTAGCAGTAGTAGTAACAACTTCATAACAGCATAACTCTTGTCAGTCTGCATTACTGGCTGATTTAAACCTTGCGGTATTTCCCTCGCTTTGTTGTGCCAAGATAGTGGATCGCTGCACCAGAAATGCATAGTAGGCCTGGATTTCTAAGCACAGATTTCTTAAGGAAATACTGCAAGGCCTAAATCAGCCAGTAATAGAGACTTGCAAGAGTTATGCCTTGGATTGGGAAGTTGTAGTAGCAATAGTAGCAATAGCTGCAGTAAACTCAGCAACTGCAGCAGAAGCACTGGTAGAAACGGTACTAGAAGTAGTAATAACAATAGGAGCAGTAGCATTAGTATGTACAGGAGAATGTCCGAAAACTGGAGATTATTTTCGCACCAGGAAAAATAATAAACATAAAATAATTTACAGTTTGAGGACTTTTTCCTACTTAAAACAAAGTTCGACCGAACAGTACACAATTCACGTGCATTAATTATGTTGAGTCGTTTCAAATTTTTGAGAACGCTTGACGTTGTGCCTGAATTCAATCTTGCACGTGCTAAACTATGGGAGAGTTTCCGGTATACAAGACGATGACGGAGCACATTCCATTCATTTCAACTGTACACTCTGATAACATGCCTTCTGATTCCGACGACAGTATACTCATCAGACATTGCGATGAGCGAAAAGTAATTAGTTGGTCAAAATGAAGTATGAACAATTAATTTTCATTACTGTGAACAACTTGAAAACATACATTAAATGTTAAACTTTGTAGGTGGGTTATATTTTGTGAGATTTTCCTTTTATTATATCCCTTATCTCAGAAATTAGTCATTACAGTTACTATAAACGAAATTCTAAAGACTTTTAGTTAATAAATATAGATCGCACGTTTATTGAAAGTTTAAATTTTGGCTAATTGTGTTTGTTTTCCTGATTTGTTTCGAATAAATAAAATAAATAAATATATATATATACATTTCCTTTTAGAATTTTAATGTTTTGTTTCAGACAGAATAATGGAAAATGCACATCCTTATACCAGCAGGACATTCAGGGGTCCCCCCGGCTTCTTCTCCAACCACTTCTCCACGCTACGACAGCTACCCGTCTCTACGACAGTGACATAGACTAGCGGTTCATCACAGAGAGGACGGGACATAAGTCTGTCGCAATTCGAAGCTACAAGGTGAGTAATAAATAACGCTTATTTTTCATGAGCTAACCTAACTAGACAGTTAGCAAAATGTTTTCTCTGGGTTTTAAAGGCGCTGTAGGACTTTTTTTTCACATTATGTTTTCACAAATTTGCCATCTATTATTAGAGTGTATACAATATGTTATGTAAATGGGTAAACAGTTCATTACACGACCCGATAAGCCATATCCATCGAAAACGGTTCTCTGTTTTGGAAGAAAATGGTGCGACGTACAAAGCGACAGTGGTGTGAAACTCTTCAGCGTGAGAGGTAGATTTGTAGGTCTGATGCGAATCTAAGAGACAGCAAACATATTTGACCATTCCATCACTATACCTTATTTAAAATTCTACTCCGAGTGTTTAGGGATCGCCACAGTCAGATCACTTGAACTGCCTTCAAGTCGTCATTTTAATGTGAACATCGCTCGATGGAAACTGCTCGCATGGCTTAACCGGACCCTTTTCATTCGTTTTTTATATCTTCCTTATCTCCGTCTGTGTGTCCGTCCGTCTGTCAGTCCGTCCGTCCGTCCGTGATCACATCGTTTCAGGAGCAGTACTTGAAACTACTTGACTAATCTTCACCAAATTTGGTATACAGCCTCCCCATATCATGTAGATGTGCCTTTTGGCGGTTTAAGCTTTTTGAAAATTTAATTTGTTTTTGTTTCCTTAGTGACAGTTTGGACTTTGTCTGTTTGAAGGGCAGGGTTAGTTTCAGGAGCAAATCTCTAAAACTACATGGCCAATCCTCACCAAATTTGGCATACTGCTCCCAAATATCATGTAGATGTGTCTTTTTGGGGTAGCAATTTGGACTTTGTCTACTTGAAGGGGAGAGTTTGTTTCCGGAGTGGACTTTTCAAACTGATTGACCAATCCACACCAAATGTTGTATACTACCTCCTCATCTCACATAGATGTAATTTTTGAGGTTATAACTGTTTCCATGGCAACATTTTGGACATTTCTCATTTAGAAAGGTAATAACTTGAATTAAATTGGGGAAAGGAGGAGACATCTGTTTTTACGAGCAAAAACACCGTGTAGTTTTAATTATATACTTCTAAAACTGATTATTCAACTTATGTGAGGCCGGGGGATATGTCATCCCTCCTGATGGCTCTTGTAGAACTCTTTTTATTGATTCGGGAGTAGTATTAGCCGTTGGTAACACTAACTCATATTTTATTGTGACAACATCTTGTTTCAGTAAGAAAAACGTGCTACAGCGCCTTTAAAGAAGCACTCGGTGTATGATTGAAGTTACATTATAATGCTAAACGTTATACATGGTGTCTTTTACCGAGAAGTACGAGTACTGATAATTGAAGAAAATCGCCATTTTAAAGCCAAAGGAATTAGCCGCATTTTGTGCCAATTGTTTTTTCTTTCGTAATTAGCAGCCCCGACTATCAGTTTTTTGCGCAGTTTCCGTCGCCGTCGCCGTCCTCGCCGCCGCCGCCACCGCCGCGTTAGGTATTGGCTGTAACTTTTTTCCTGGAAGGTTTTGAGAACTCATATACATAACTTCTTACTTATACCCCTGGGGAATTTTTTTGACATGTTCTCATTCAAGGTCAAAGGTCAAGGTCACGAGTTTTGAAATCACTGAAAAATTCCTTGTAAACACGATAACTTGAAACATATTTGTGCTATCAGGCTCTTATTTGGTGTATATCAACTATGGAGAAAGTCCAAGATTTGAAAAGGTTTTCGCTAACATCCGTCACAGCGAGGGCACGACTTAAGCATGCCTTTGCGAAAATGTCTTATTTCAACTATTAACACTTTGAATCATTACATGATTGTTATACAAAATGAAAAGTGATCACTGAATGTGTGACCTTGACTTTTAAAGGCCAAGATCACGAAATAGGGTCAAGGTCACCAGTTCTGAAATCTCTAAATAACTTTTTTCCAAGAAGGTATTAACACCTCATATCCATAGACTATTTCTGATATACCTAGTGAATGATGTTGACATGTTCACATTCCAGGTCAAAGGTACAGGTCATGAGTTCTGAAATCACTTCAAAATCCTTGTAAACACGATAACTTCAAAAACTTTTGTGCTATCAGGCTTTTACTTGGTACATGTGAACTATGGAGAAAGACCAAGATTTGAAAGGTTTTCGCTAAAATCTGTCAAAGGTCAAGGTCACAGCGAGGTCACAACTTTTGTGAATATGCCTTATTTTAACTATGAAGAATTTGAGTCATTGCATGATTGTTATACACAATGAAAGGCGATCATTGATGGTGTGACCTTAAGAGGTCAAAGTTCAAGGTCATGAGATATTGGTTAAGGCCACGTTAATCTTTTGACCGAATTTTGAAATCAGAAATAGGTGTTAAGAACAAACTTGTGAAAAGTGGCCCCAGTGATGATTGAACGTTTTAGTAATAACTCGAATAATGAACAAAATATTTTGTTAAACAAAATTCCCATTTTGTTGATGCTGACGAGAAGGCGGAACAGGGAAAGGCGAGACCCTACGTTTTGGGACTGCTCTGCTTTTGCGGTGTCCCGCAAACGCTCATCTAGTTTTCCCGTTTTCCTCTACAGCGAACCTCTTCTGTAATGAAGTCAACCATTGAGCATTACTTCAACCTAAGACGCAATCAGCAACAACGTCAGCACCATCAGCAGTAGTGCCCACGTCATGGACAGCACCGACATCAACGGCAGACCAGGTGTCTCCGACCGATCTTCAAGAATTTAAACTACTTTTAAAAAATAGAATCACACTGTCTCTCAAGTTCTGAACAAAACAAATCGGTGACAATAAAATGTGAATTTATTAAAGTGTCTTGTGATTTCAATCATCATTTACGTTATTGTTATCGAATTTGTCATAGAAGCATGGGTTGTATTATCAAGACAGTGTGAAACCATGGTTGCGTTTTGGTGACAGGATCGGCGTTTCTCGCAAGTAATGTTCCACTGCGAACAACCTGAACTATGGGAGGAAACCATGTACTATGGGAGGATGAACATTAGTTGAAAACTATAGGACACATCAGTTCATTTCGTAAAAATATAGGTCACATTGCGCATAGTCATATAGTCTAACACTTAGACCTTTAAACAAATAATTTTAGAAAAATGAAAAGGAGCCTTTTTTATGAAAATTCCATTTCTTAGTCTCCTTTTCAATATTTAATAAAATGGTGATATTTTCAGAATAAATACTTTTTTCATAGTCTGAGTGTAAAACTAATTTTTACAAAACTTTATTTTAAACCAGTAGTAAAAGTCGTTTTAGCATTAGCAGCAGTAGCATTAATAGTAGTAATAGTGGCAGAGGAGCAGTAGTAATATCAGCAGTAGCATAGGTAGTAGTAATAATAATAGTAGTAGTAGTAACATCAGCAGTAGTATTAGTAGTACTAGTATATGAAGTTCCAATAACAGCTGTAGTAGTAGAAGTAATAGCGGCATTATGCTATAACTAGCAGCGGTAATAGTAATAGTCGTCGTAGTCGTAGTAGCAGCAGAAGTAGCAGAAGTAGCACTTGCAGAAGTAGTATTAGTAGTAGTAGTAATAATATCAGTAGTAACAGTAGTAGTAGCAGTAGCAGTAGTAATAATATCAGTAGTAACAGTAGTAGTAGCAGTAGCAGTAGTAGTAGTAATAATAATATCAGTAGTAACAGTAGTAGTAGCAGTAGCAGTAGTAATAATATCAGTAGTAACAGTAGTAGTAGTAGTAGCAGTAGCAGTAGTAATAATATCAGTAGTAACAGTAGTAGTAGCAGTAGCAGTAGTAGTAGTAATACTATCAGTAGTAACAGTAGTAGTAGCAGTAGTAATAGTAATAGTAGCAGTACTGGCAGTAGAAGTCGTAGCAGCAGTAGTAACAGTTCTGGTAGTAGTAGTAGCAGCAACATCAGCAAGATCAATCGTAAGCCCATCTTCTATCATCTTAGATCTTAGATAGGTTAGGGAAACCGCCACGGCTTCGGTGTTTATTAAATATAAGCAGTTGCTGAAGTTGTACTTGCAGTAGTAATTGACTAGTTAATCGAGAACAAGAAGATGCGCCTGTACTATAATGTTGTTTCTAATCAATTTCCATTTACCATGCACCATTACATAACGAATGTTCCATAACATTTCAGAGAAGTTTGAAATTTCTCCACGTGAAACAATCTACAAACTACGGGCACTAACCTTACCAGTATACTTAATACATGCATACCCAGACCTGCTGCAGATCATTATTACGTTTACATTGTACAATGCAAGGAAGGCGGCAGACACTAGATATAGTGATAGTGATAGTGTTGTACCGGTGACATTTTTTTTCCTTTCTCCGACCAGACAGTTGCAGTTGAGACGATGACGAGGTTGTCTGGTCGAGATGTCAGCTATTTTGATACTCCTGGTCTTCCCTAACAGCTGTTCTATTAAGGTCAAGGTCGGATATTACCCTACCCATTCTATAATAAACTCGTCCGCCTGTTCGTTAGAGGCATCCGCAATCGAGCATTCCATTACGCATCAGGGGGAAGATAGGTTACTTTTAATCTGATCAAGACCAGATGTTTTGTGAATGGTGGATGTTTGGAAGTGCAGTATGGAAACCTGATACGGTCGCATGAATGAATTTGAGAACATCTATTTATCCTGCCGAGGAGATGTTACAGCGTGTGCACTATATTATGTGCTTTTTGCGGCTTTTACATAGTTTATGATGACAGAGTATTTAGGGGATAGCGCATCAGCCCGACAGTGTGACACAATGGTTTGAAACTGCCCCGATACGTCTATGACCCCTGTGGGAAAACTTGAGGCACATTTTCTTGTACTTGGGTCCTAGCGAATAGGATGATCATTGATTTTGATCATAATCTTAGCATTAGAAATGCACCAAGTTTGTCAATATTCTCCAGCGATAATTTACAAATACTGACACAACTTAGGATAACTCTTAAGTATTAAGACCACTTCTTACCAAATATCATAAACTGAAAATGTTATGGTCTCTGTCCTTGCTAAAGCGATTAAGATTACTAAACATATAAAGGCTTACATTTACAGTTGGTAAGCTTATCTAATAAATATCACGGTACATCTTGTGCTGTGACCTCTCACCCCTGTTTGTTTACATCGTCTCGGGCTGAATGAATGCCGCACGTGCGGACTGAAAGTAGGTCAGGAGTGCACGTTTCGCACGAGATTTCCAGGGTGCAATGAACGGCGCACGAGCGCACGAGACTTTCTTTTGTAATATAATATTACACTTTCCGTGCGCATGCACACTGCGGGATACACGGGATTTGGCACTTTACCAAGTAATTTTTATGTTTTTGAAAGAAAGAAAGTTTACACCGCCATTTAAACTGTTCAGTGTTCAACTGTGTACGTTTTGTGTTACATAATGGTAAATGTAGCTCACATGACGAAAGCAATTTAAACAACAGCACCCACTACTATAAATACTGCTACTTATACTGCTACCATTTTGCAGCTGCTGTTACTGCTACTGTTTGTATAATACTACTATTACCTCTTCTGCTGCTGCTACTACTACTACTACTACAACTACTACTACTACCTACTACTACTACTACTACTACTACTACTACTACTACTATTACTACTACTCTGATGTGTACTAATATTACAACTACTGCCATTTCCGTCTACTACGACGAAAGCAAACGACTAAAACTGCTTCAACAGATTGGCAACCTTCTTCCGCTTTTTTTTATTCTCCCCTTACCATTGTGTGATTACCGCATTGTCTGTCAACTGAACCAACTCATTTTGCTACGAGTGCTACAACTGATAACACTACAATTGTTTCGACGCGTGTTGCTCTACTACAACTACTACAACTACAACCGCCAGCGCTACTACTGTTATCAATGCAACGCCTACTACTACAACTACAACGGCTACTACTACAACTACAACGGCTACTACTACAACTACAACGGCTACTACTACAACTACACCTGCTTCCACCCTTGAAGCTACTACTTCTACTACTACAACTGCTTCCACTCTTGCTACTACACATGCTACTACTTCTACTACTACAACTGCTTCCACTCTTGCTACTACACATGCTACTACTTCTACTACTACAACTGCTTCCACTCTTGCTCCTACAAATGCTACTACATATACTACTACAAATGCTACCACTACAACTGCTACCACCATTGCTAGTACAACTGCTACCACCCTTGCTAGTACAACTGCTACCACTCTTGCTACTACAACTGCTACCACTCTTGATACTACAAATGCTACTACTTCTACTTCAACAACTGCTACCACTCCTGCTACTACAAATGCTACCAGTAGTTTGTTACTTCTACTAAGTACGCTCTCTAGTAATGTTCAATAATGGATATTTGCACATGACATCATTTAAAACAAAACCTAGAGACTTTTTTATTTACAAAAAATGGTTTAAATGCAATAATAATTTCGTTGAAGAGTCAGTGCCTGTTGTTGCATCTCCAGGTACAATGTATGAACTTGTCTGTACGGAGTGTTGGTCTCAGCCTGTGGGTGTTTGCTATATCTAGAGTAGGGACAATAGACCGTGTAGCTAGAGTTCGCTTTCTTTCGGCCAAGCACACAAAGGGTCCCCTAGTACTGGGGAATAATTCGAGGTATGTTACTGTTGGGTATTGTCTGGGGAGCTGGGTATGATCCCTCTGTTATCGCCTGCTGTGTTAGCTCATCTCTAGACTTACACTTCGTCTTTAGAACTAAGAAACAAACGACAAATTTTCAAACACACAGGTTAAGAAAGTTACGGGGACTCGCAAGATATTCATGATCCTCAACCGTAGCGGTTATAAGTCAGTGACCTCGTCAGAATGCAGATATACACTCAGCCGCAAAAGAAAGGATCGACCTCCTTCAACTATTGATATATGGAATATGGTTTAAGCAATACTTATTTAAAAATAAAAGGGATTGACATGCCTAAATATGACTATTTGTATATTTAGAAATATACTCAATCGCAAAAGAAACGTCAAATCATTTTCAACGGAGTAAAACACGAAATGCTCTGCCGGAGAAAGTTGATTGTGAATGTCTTTGCGATATTTTTGTTTTTCTCTTAGTTCAAATACACTTGGGTGCTCACGGAAATGGATTTTTCAACAATAGTATTTGGTCAGAAACGTTTGTAATTAAACACAAACTTATAAGATGTATAACTGTAATTAGTAAAAGATGCTGTCGGCATTAATAACCTCCTTGGACTTAAATCTATTGATGTAGCAGTACTGTATAACATCATTGCAAGAAAGCAAAAAGCAATTTTTGACTCTCCAATCTCGTCAAGATAACATGGGTCAGGAGATTCCATAATAACGAATTCTCTTTTTTTCAACGAAATCTTGTTTTTAAATCAGTATGCACAAATATGAGCATATGATGATTTACATTTAAATTTAAAGTCAGTTTAGTTGGCCTCTGAACACATGGTGTAACTCTGTTTCACTTTTACTGGTGGATCGACATTTTAAAAAATTTTGTATGGTGATTTTTCTTTTGCGGTTGAGTGTATTCTTGGTTCATTTTTACGGACTCTGGTTTTGTGAGACCTAGTCTTTTCTATCATCCATTCAGAACAGGTAGGCATTTTATGTAATCGAGTAAACGGGAGAATTTAAATGATTGGACGAGTGCAGACAGTATGTTTACACGGCTGTATGGGCAGACTCCCCGTGTATGGCATTCATCATCACACAATAACGTGGGCCCCAGCGCCAACCCTGTCTTACCCCGAGTGCAATAACCTTGTCAGAATGTTGAACATGTTATATCTTCGTGTTATTTATGAACAGGTATTTGTGGTTCCTTAGTGTCAGGTTTTTCGCAATTGTGTGAATGTTTTGTAGTTATGAAAATCGTTTAAAATGCTTCTGATAAAAATTATACATGAGCCAGAACGTCAAAACTGGGTTACTTTTTTATGCCTGTGAATGATGAAAAAACAAGTAAGTATTAAAAAAACATTAACATGCTGTTTCAATGACTTGACTGGGGACGATATTTTCGTTTTCCAACTGGATGCATAAGACAATTCACAATATATATAACTTCGTATCAAAGTGTATGATTATAAGCTAAGTGCTGAGGAATATATCAGTAAATATAAGATACCTACGGCAATAAAACATAGGCGGTCAATGGGACCGACAGCGTGCTTTATGAGACAATAAAACATGCTCGTGATTTTAGACGTCAGTTAGAGCGTAGCTTAGCAAATGACGTCAGTTTACGTCACTTTGATTGTTCAGTGGTAGAGAATGTGTTCTACGACGGGAGGCATTAATATTTTCAAATTATAGTTTATACAAACAACATTATATCTCCACGGTTTTAATAGAAAAGCGAGTAACTATTTAAGGGCATCTCATATAAGAAATAGAACACTCGTTGTTGTGCTTTATCGTAGAATAAAACATAGCAGAGAGCATAAAACACTCAGGGCTTCGCCCTTCGTGTTTTATGCTCCCTGCTATGTTTTATTCAACGATAAAGCACGCCAGCTCGTCTTCTATTTCTTAAATACAATACAATCAAAGTATGTATCAAATAGTAAATAGGATAAAACATGTAACCTTCAAGAGGAAAGTAGAATCTAAAGTAAATCTAGCCTTTCCTTTAACCTTTAGTTTCACCAGCTTCCAATGGGTATGTAATGGGAGATAAATGGGTACTCGTTTTAGAATATTGGTTCGTTCACAGCAACGATGGAAGGGACTATCAATCTGAACTACATCCAGACTTTCTTCAGTGAGTCTGAAAGGGACAATGAATAGGAACTACATCCAGACTTTCTTCACTGAGTCTGAAAGGGACATGGAATCTAGAGTTGTTACTGACTACGTTTTGGGGGCCTCTTTGAGTTGCAATTACAAGTTGAAAACCAGGGAAGAACGAGTGTAATAGATAACAACTTCTTTATTCTAAGAACGCGACGGTGTGTCGTGGTCAGGCAAAAGTGAGGAGGAGGGAGACACAGTTACATATAACGACATACAAATAACTGATTGACTTAGCAGTTTACAGGGACAACGATATGTGGGTTAGAGATCCTGCACTCTAGACTTGCTTCTCCGACTACTTGACGTTAGCAGTTTACAAGGACACTCTGTGGGTTGGAGATCCTGCACTCTAGACTTGCTTCTCCGACTGGCGTATTAAGATCAAGTGTGAAGTGAAGGCGATTGACGACTCCTGGTAATTACTCGCTCCAATAAACGTCACTCCTGAAGTCAAGCAAAGCGACGTCAAGAGTGACATGTGAATTACAGAGCGTCACTGTTACCGTCACCTAGCCCGGCACATCCAGCATGTGCTGTGTCCAGTGTATTGTCCACTCAACGTGTTGACACCGTGAGACCATCTCCTTTCAGGGCCAATTAAGGGTCTTGACCGGGGTCCTTTCAGAAAGCGTTTGTTTCTAGGGTCAATATGTGACCCCAGGGGTCGCTCTTTCACGCCATCCGGGTAACCTTTCGTCTTTTATTGCACCCGTCAACGGGAACTCTGTTCGAGGTGTGAGACATTACTAGATTAATTGCTAGTTGCTGATTGAAGGTGTAATAGGGACCAGAATAAATACGTGCCACTTGTTTCTGGACTGACGGCCAGTCTCCTATATGACTTTTCATTTTTGGTTTTGTTATTGCTAATTTACAACCCCTTATAGTCTGTCATCCAGAGAACTTACATCACAGCGAGAGATATTGTTTTAATTGTCTTAATCAAGTGAAAGACGAAGTTCATGTTCTTTTTAACTGCCCCGTTTACACCACTATTAGGGAAAAGCTTTTTAACTCATGTCGAAGAAAATTACCAAATTTTAGTTCACTTTCTTGTGAAGAGATGTTTACTTATATTTTTAAATCCCATGATCTAATTTTTATCGTCTCCAAAACCTGCCATGACATTTTAATCAAACGTCGTGATATTTTATAATGCTAAGGTAGTTTTAAGCTTTTTAGAGCTGTTCATATATGTATATATGTTACGACATACACTGTATATTTTATCTTTTATCATGTATTTGTGTATTTATATAAGATGATATTGTCTCTCGTAAGTCGCTAAGCGACTGGTTGTAGGACATCTTATGATTTTTTATTTCATTTTAGGTAACTACAAGTGAGACATTAATAAAATTATCTGTCTGTCTGTCTGTCTGTAGAGCAAATATTCAATAAACGACCAGCCCAGTCTAGAAATCACTCAGCTCTAGGTAATCAAGGTATCTTTAGGGCTCCATTTTGTATAACTATTTGACTTGTCTCCACTGCACCTGCTCTCATGCCTTCCAATTCTGTTCCACTTGTCCAGAATATAGTAACATTCGATACGAATCATGTTTCTCCATACGGGATATACTAAACGGTAATAACTCCATATCAAACGAGATGATTATGAATATTCTAGTTCAACAATTCATTATTTCATCAAAACGATTTGATTCATAACAATATGCTTCATGTATCACTTACTTGTATCAGCCGACCACGAAACAATCAAACAAATTTAGACTATCTAGTACTATATTTATGTGTATATTTTTGGGAGCAGGACAAAAGCCACCCGGACAAAAGTCACCCGGACAAATGCCACCTAGGACAATTGCCACCTAGGACAAATGCCACCCAGGACATAAACCACCCAGTTATTTTATAATATTTTGATGAAAATATGACTTTGTTGAGAGAAATTAGTTGATTAAAATGCGAATTTTGAAAAAAAAAAACTGACTTTGATGAAATAAAATACCGGTTGTTTGATGAAAAAACTAACTTTGATGAAAAAATGAACTTTGATGAAAAAATGAACTTTGGTGAAAAAATGAACTTTGATGAAAAAACTAACCTTGATGAAAAACTAACCTGATGAAAATAACTGACTTTGATAAAATACAATAGTTTGATAAAAAAACATAACTTTGATGAAAAAACTATCTTTGATGAATAAACTCACTTTGATGAAAAAACTAACCTTGATGAACAACTAACTTTGACGATAATAACTGACTTTGATGAGAGAAAATATATTTTGATGAAAAAATGACTTTAGTGAGAGAAATTAGTTGATTAAAAAGCTAATTTTGGTGAAAATAACTGACTCTGGTGAATAAAATAGTTGATGTAAAACAATGACATTGATGAAAAAACTATCTTTGATGATAAGTTTACCCTTTTCTAATTAATGTATAAATGTTTATCCTAAAGTCTGTTGAACTTGTCAGTGATGATGATTTAACATACATGTAAATTGTATAAATATACTTGTTTGTATGGAAGAGATATTATGATAGGATGTTAGCCTGTTTACCAATCCCTTTCTTTTGAAATAAAAATAGCTTAAAACATATATATACAGCCCCGCAGAGATGTATTATGCAGCTAAAGCCTGCAATGATATTTTACATTTTAAAAGCGCATTTTATATAACATTTATAAGTTTTATATTGCATATCTATTTAACTTTTTCTTATTTAATATTGTTATGTATATACATCAAAAGTCTCTCATGACCCTTATTGGGTGGCTTATGTATTTTATTTTTGTGTACAACATTCTGTTTAAATGTGAAGTATTCACATTTCTTTCCATCCCATTAATATTCTCACATTTCACAATGTGTAACTATTGGCGTGTATACAATGCCTTGGTATAAGAAATATACATAATCATCAAGGTTGTCTGGCTTGTTTTTCAGAAACTATTTTGTTTCGGTTTCAACATGAAGTGCCGGGACAACGAAATGTGATGACAATTTTTTCCAAACTGGGTCTCTGTTCACAAAACATCTATATTCGTCGTTGTATGCAGGCCCTTCTGTAGATTCGCCTCCAATAAACAGAGTCTTGTGATAAGGAGGACAGGTGTGACTTATTTCCTGTGACTTGTTCCCGATCACCGGACAGTTTGATTGGGTTGTAGTGTATGTGCGAACTTAAACACCATAGAGACTTGTTACCGTTCTAATTTGTAATGGTTTAAACGTATTTTATTCACGAAAACTTGACTGAATCAGCTTGTACGAGTTAAACGTTTTCGCATCTCCTTGAAGCAACATCTGAATAATGTAACGTTTCAAGTACTTTATTCAACACCAGACTACTCTTTATGGAGTAGATTACGTTTCACCTCTATCTGAATAAAGTTTGAAGAAATATTAACGTGAAATGTAATAAAAATGGTGTTTTACATCTCTATAAACCACACAGGGTATTCCCTGCAACGATTAATTCTACATTTCTCTTGAAGCCTGTCACTATAAACACTCACGCCCGTGTATAAGCTCCCCCTGTAACCTGGCTATAAATAACGGCTAACGTGGGAATATATATTACTGTGCCATGTACCTGTCGAGAAAACAGAGGTCTTATATATTAATGTGTGTCTTTTAGATCATTTCAGTCGTTCTGCAATGCAAAGACAATGCATGTTGTAATTTCGCACAACATTCTTTGAGTGACATGCAGATTCTTATGTACGGCTTAGGTATGCGTGCATTTTCAAAATGACAAGTAACAAGTAAATACAGTAACAGGTCATTGCAATTTCAACTTTTAAGACATATACCTTCCTTTGGTCGGATTGCAAAGTTTTTATGGTTTACAAAATGAATAAATAAGTTGAAATACAAAACAAAAATGCAATGATTCATTTATGAAAATATTAGTTAGATTTAAAATGACGTATTGTCTAACATTGACGGTGTCATGTGAGTACAAGTCTTTTGAAAAATAATTAAAAAAAATGTCGATGCCCTACTAAAAAAAGTAAGGCATGGTGGGGATGAAATTTCTAGTGGTGCATTCCCTTTGATGATTAAGGTATATCCCTTTGATAATCATATTTGAAAAGCAAACGGCTTTCAAACGAGTCCATTTGTATGTCTGTAGAACCAAATCTAAGGAAATTAAAGGAATATTATTTATAATTCACTGACTTCTCTTCATAGTGCATTGTGTATTCGCTATTACCTGGTGAACTCGCTGGAGGGCAGGTGCTAAGTTAGTCTTACACTCAGACTATGAAAAAAGTATTTATTCTGAAAATATCAGCATTTTATTAAATATTGAAAAGGAGACTGTAAGAAATGGTATTTTCATTTATAAAAAAAGGCTACTTTCAATTAATTTTTTTTTTTTTTGTGTACAGTTTAAGTGTTATACTAGTGCTAAGTGGGTAGTGTGTGATATTCTGAGAGTGGGGTATTAGGCTTGCTGTGGCCCAGTTAACTGCTTAACAACCAAGCCCAGTTAGTTTCAACTAATGAGAAGCGGTGGGGATATGGTGAGGGGTGGAAGAGAACTGTCCCTCAAACTGTTTGTGAAGCATTTGAAAGTGAGTGCTACATTGGTAAGGGGGATTAGTTCATGGTGTTGGGAAAGGAACGAAAATGCTTTTATGCATCTATGTGGTGGAGTCTTAGATTGTATTTATGACATTTAGGCATTTGACCATTGTAGTACTTGTTTTAGATCACCAACCTTAGATAATAAAGCTTGCAGATCCTGATGAGCTATAGAGCAATTGGTTCTATTTTTTTACCAATTGAAGGCGTTGATGTTGTTCGGGTAAGTTTAATTAATGAACATCTGTATACAATTAATTTTGTTTATCATAATTACTTACACATTCACGGGTCATCAATCCTCAACATTGTTTGGTTTTATAATGGGTAAATAACCCGATGTCCTCTATGAGTAATACCAATTAGATAGATTCTCTGTAGATATAGTGTAACCCGAATCTAATTGAAGTATTACACTAATTATATTAATTACAATAATCAGACGATTGTAACTGACCTAGTAATTAGGTCAATCTATCGTGGATAATTATCAATTGGCCGATATAACCTGTTCAATTAAATTGTCATTAAACCGTTATCTGAAATAAATAATTGTGCAATTAAGTAATGTGGCAATTGACCAAGTTTCTACTACCATAGGAACTATACAGGGTACTCGATTGTTTGTGGTACTGGGAGAGATCGAGTCAAGTAAGCCAGGTCCAGATTGTCGAAGCTCTGTTAGTGCTTAAGTACCACACATTAACACTGGCTTCAAGCTACAGACCCTTGCAGAATTAGTTACCTGAAAACCGCGGTCTGACTGCATTCTGATCGCGGTCAACTGCATTCAGATTGCAGTCCGATCGCGGTCACACGCATTCAGATTGCAGTCTGATCGCGGTCACACGCATTCTGACTGCAGTCGGACCGCGGTCAACTGCATTCAGATTGCAGTCAAACCGCGATCAGGGATTGAGCGTGATTGTAGACATTGTCTGCACGTCGGCAGTACAGCAGAAGTTTAATCATACTATATTGTGAAACTGAAATCTGCCGTATTTGGTCCAAATTTATTTTACTACCTGATTTGTTATTTGTTTTTCAAACTTTAACAACGTATACTATTTCAATGTATTCCTATGTTCAGATACTTTATGTATATCTTCTACAGCACTGTCGACCACAAAGTCAAGAGTCAGAACGGAACGTGGCATAACTAAACAGTATTAACATGCAAGTTTGTCTGAAGTTATGAACATCGTTATTCATCATTACTTGTATTCTTTGTTTGTACAGGAGAGATTATCCACTTTATGGTGTTATGAAAGTTATTACTCGTTCAAACTTCTCTGTAGTTGGTGGGTGTTTAAATTTTAAGACGGCCGAATCAAATCGTGAAAATTCCCATGTCAATACATGTCATACACATTTTTTTAAGACAGATGATTTGATTTTGTAGAATTTAGGAAAAGAATACGTAGAAGGAATAATTGCTGACCATGATTTGCCCGGTTCTTGGACAACACTGAGTAATTTAGACAGGACACAATGGGAGAAAGTGAGGTTATTGGTATATGACTCTTTTTCATTTTCAAATATTTTTTTTACAAAACTGTACATTAACTATTTGTGTGCACAACCTTCATTATACTTATTTGTGTATCGGCGTATACCATGTGTGTTTAGACACCAACCGATTGGCGATTTATTTTGTTTTTACTTATTGCTATTCATACTCGTTTTTTCGATCAGCTTCTTCTCATGTTGACTACTTTTTTACCCACTTTCGTTCGTTTGATACCGAATTCTATTCACTCGTTGCATAAAAATATTATCACGTTACCATTCTCTCCGCGGCTCAATACTTGAATTCAAAGCTGAGTGACCACTGCGCTGTCGCGACAATAACTAATTACCCCTCATTTAGCAATTGAATTGTCGTATAGACCTGTGTATATATTGTTAAGCGTTTCCCTTATCGTTGTGTAACATTTACTGACTATTGAATTATGTCATGAAGACATTGGGAGGAACCAGGTGTTAATACATGACATAAATTGCGTCATGTTCTGCGATTGTACATGGACGTGGTTATAACTATTCTGTTTTAAACTTTCAGTGTTATACGAATAATGGTTTTACATATACTTGATTTTTTTAATTTGACAAAGCAAACCTTCATGTGATGGACATATATCTTATCATTGAAAAGAGATTGCGTAATCACAGTACACATGAAGTAATTTAAAAGCACACCAGACTTGGAATCTTATATTTGCAACACCTGCCATTTTATTTTAGCCAGAAAGAGCTTTTGTATAATTAAATTATTGTTGTATATATCCGTTTACCTTTATGTATGTTTGTAAACTATCATGGTAATAATGGTTGACATTTTATATATACAATGTAACGAGTCAGTTTCGATTGTTTTCTTTATAAAACATGTTACTACTGGATGTATTTTTGTGAATAGTGAGCAATTGCTATTTCTCCATTTGTACTTTAAAATGGTTCAGATTCATACATGCGAGAATCGACAATTTAAGATTGCGGATTTAAAAATTGGGCAAACTCTTTTCCCCTCCACTAATCGAAAATAGTCGATTGGCTTAGGAGGGTTAACGCATTTATAATACCGACCCTTATGAAAACAATTGTCGATAGTGACATAGACATCTGTACCCGTATAAACAGTATAATTTCAGAGCTTGAGTCATCTAAACAAGAACACAGCGACATAGATATTGCTTTTAACATTTTTTTAAGGAACTGTTTTAAATTAAATGTACACTTCGTTACCAACCAAGCGTGTTTTAATCTCTAGCAATTCTTAACGTAGGAAAGTGAAGAAGGCTTGGTGGACTGAGACTCTGACTGATATGTGGAACGATATGTGTAGAGCGGAGCGCAGTTGGTGTAAAACTCGTGGTCCAAGACGGGTCAGTCTGAAGGCAACCTATGTACACAAACGTTCAGTTTTTGATAAGGCAGTTAAAAAAGCAAAGCGTTCACACAGAAACAAGACGATAAGAGAGATAGAGGATATGTGTGATAATGGATCACGGGAATTCTGGAAAAAAACCGGACGAGTAGGCGTTGTTGATGATAGAAGAAAGAAGATCCCTATATGGAGGTTATGACAGAGGATGGAAATGTTTCAAGGGACAGACATGTTGTGTTAGATTCATGGGCACAAGCGTATTCAACACTTCTTAAAAACAGCGAGAAGGAACAGAATTATCATTGTGACGTCACTGATGTTAATCCCCATCTTAACGACGAGATATCAGTTCAGGAACTACACTATGTTTTAACGCAGGCTAAGAACAATAAAGCTCCGGGATATGATGGTATACCAGTGGACGTACTGAAGAATGAACCTTGTCTTAAATTTGTACATAGAACTTTTAACAGTTGTCTTATAGGTGGAAACGTCCCTACAAGCTGGTCGAAGGGAATTATTAACCCCATACCGAAGTCTGCAACGGAGGATCCTCGTAACCCACTGTCCTATAGAGGAATAACCCTTGCCAGCTCATCTTACAAGCTATGTTGTGGTGTTTTAAATAATAGGTTAACAGAACATGTGGAAGACGCCGATATTTTATGTGATGAACAAAACGGTTTTAGAAAGAAAAGATCAACTACAGAGCATATTTCTACTGTGACGTCCATTATAGAGACACGTAAGAGTATGGGGAAGTAGACGTTTGCTGCATTCGTTGACTTTAAGAAAGCATACGACTGCATCGATCGAGGTATTCTATGGCGTAAAGTGAAGGACATCAGGATTGCAGGAAATATGTTTAACGCTATTGTGTCGCTGTATTGTAATGTTCAGGCATGTGTACGGATAAACGTTTTTTTTTACATCATGGTTTAACGTCAAGAGTGGTCTTCGTCAGTGGTGTCTGCTTTCTCCACTTTTATTTAATATTTACATTAATGACCGTTTAAGTACTTTGAATGCCCTAGAAACGATCATGCGACCGGAATCCAACCAGACTAGATTTTAAAGTTTTCAAGTGGGCAAACACAGAAGCTATATCAAATAAATGTAACTGAAATCTACGTGTCCACAAGAAACTGGGCAAGTTACAATTAGATCATTTTATCCCAATTGAAAACACTTTTTATATACGTTTTATCATCAATGAGGTCGGAGAAAAGATTGCTAAGAGTTTTACAGAGGAGTGGAGAACATCAGTCAACCGGGAGGAAAGTAAACATGGAACTGGAAAAAACAAGCTTCGACTCTATCGGGGATACAGCGTACAGCGTCCCCTACCCCGATCTTATCGCCGTGCTTTAGCGCTATTCCGTTGTGGAGTTGCCCCGCTCCGTGTTGAAACAGGTCGTTAGAACAATTTGCCTTTAAATGAACGTGTGTGTTTTAACTGTCATGAATGTGTTGAGGATGAATGCCATGTTTTATGTCATTGTCCTTCATACAAACATAAATTTATTACTGTTAGTCTTTTAACTAAATGTGATGATATATGTGATAATTTCATATATATATATATATATATATATATATATATATATATATATATATATAAAAATAATATATATATATATATATATATATATTTCCCCCGCTTGCCCCGCTTCGTTTCAAGTCATCTACACTGCCAGTTTGAGAAAACTTTTTACAATTTAGACTCATAGACTTGATGGAGACTATTCTTTTATATTCTGTCTGTAATCGCAAATCGGATCTTTGGGAAAGTTAATCCAGTCTCGCGAAGTCTTACTATCTTCGAGCGGAGATGTAGAGGTATTCTTCTTCTTTGGCTTTCCATAACGCTTTGTGATCTTAATGACTGAATTACATAATTCGGCACATGAAGCACTACGAACCGATGAAGAATACACATTCCCATTCAGTGATCAAAGCTGTGTATCACATACTAATTTTTTTTCAACGCCGATGACCGGATTGTTGGTATTTATTGTCTGATATTGTTAACAATAAGAACTGATGAGGAATGCACATTCCTAATCACTGATGAAAGTGATGTATCGAATGATCATTTAATGTTAACGTCGGTGACCAGTTTGTCGGTTTTCATTGAGTGATTTTGTTACGCAACAATGGCGTCAGCGCCAGTGCGGCTTGTATGTTGTGTCATATATTGAGACTGCGTCAATTAACAATAATGTCTTTTGACCTCAGTCGACTAATCATTCATTGAGAATTGATATACGTTTTAAAAGGATGAGTTAGTGTCAGGATTAATTGTGCAGACATTAAACGACGATCGTTTCTTGTACTTAGCAAAAAGGTTTCACTTAATATAGTTTTAAAAATACTCTTGATACTGTCATTGATAATGAGGCAACTAGTACACCAGTATTGCCAATGAACAAATATTTATAGGAATTAACGTATACTGTCGCAGGTAGAACATGGTAAATACTCTATAATGGTCTTCATAACACTGTTAATATTTGATAATACCTAAATCAAGAATATCATCTATGATGTTTATCATAATGCGTTTGACATATATAATAGTAAGAATATGACATTTACGACTTATCTATTTCTATATTTTGCATTAAATTACAAACTGATCACTGAACATGAGTATAAATAAGTAAAGTATTGGTAATTTTCAATACCAAAAAAGCAAGACTCTGATATCTAACAGCTCTTAAATTTGATAAGTGTGATGTTTCTGAATAAAATTTACCCGTTATGTAGCATAGGGACACAAACAGTGACATTCTAAAATTCATTTATTGAAACAGTGTCAATTGTTCAATAGCAGCATTAACCATAAAATTAAACATAAATACAACCAAATGTTAATCATCACATCTTCATTCAATCGATTCTAAAGTGTTCTCTGATTTTTTTCACAAAAATTCAAACCAATCATGATGTTACGTTACTAGAACACGAGTGATACAAGAATAAACTCGCCGGTCGGCCTCTTCCAAAATATCCCTGATACACGGAGGGAGCTAGCTAATCACTGAGACGTACACATGTACACCTGTTGTATATTCACGGCGCCTGTGATCTGGTCGCGATATACACCTATCCTAACACTGGAACCGCTACCGTTTTATGACCGCACCAATTACGCGACAGACAGATGCAGGCGTTAGATTGTTATATCATTGTGCCAACATCCCACAGTCCCGGAAACACTACCCTTTTGAACTCAATGATTGACATGGCCTGTTCATTTTATTAATATGCTCATATGGCAAGTTAAAGGTCCGTTTTTCTTACTGCAATAAAGTAAGGTAAATACGTGTTTACAGTGGCTAAATAATACTCTAAATCAAAAAATAAATAAATAGTGGTCTCATTTATATATGGTTACAGCAGGAATTGTCAAAAGATTATTCATCAGTTTTTAAAATTTCTTTTAAGACCTTCTTATTAACAGTTAATTAGGGGGTCTCTGATAAACCAGAGAATTATTACCATATCATCCAATGAAATATATTGCTCATCTAAATGTATTATCTATAATTATATTATTGAGTAATGTTCACTGTAATATTATTCCCGCAAATCTATTACATATCATTACATGAAATATGTATAGACACTCCTCTATTATGTCTACTTAGCAGTACTTGTATTATAGGTAGAAACTGAAATGATGAAATAAATATTGCTAATCTCAAATAACTGTATACATATCCTATTATAGACGAATTGATCTTTATATTAGAATATCCAACATATGTTAATACCAGAATACAATTTGTCAACCTTATGCATTTTTTTTATAAATACTAAAATGTTTATTAAAGTCACGCCTCACAACACATAACATAGTTTTATTCAATTCGATTTAAATCAAAGAAAGTTATTTGTAGTGATTACTGATAATTACTTCTGGTTGAACAAGTGAAACGGTGATACCGATTTTGCACATTCAGTAACTTAATGTAGGTTCTACAATTACCATACATAATTATGTCAAACACTTTTCCGTACAGATGTCAATTATCCATAATAGTGTTTATGTATTTTCAAATTATAGTGGGTGAAGAAATATATATGTACATGTCCTCATTAGATCAATTGATTCGCTTTTTATAACAAATTCCAAATCTTTCAATGACTTATACAATAAGGAATTGACCACGGTCAAACGCGGTCTGACTGCAGTCTGATCGCGGTCACACGCATTCTGACTGCAGTCTGATCGCGGTCACACGCATTCTGACTGCATTCTGATCGCGGTCACCTGCATTCAGATTGCAGTCTGACCGCGGTAGATACCGGTAAAGATATCTGCAACCGTCTGTATCTTTGTGCTAAGCGAGTACTGGGATGTTCGAAATAATATCACATAATAACATAAATATTCAATAAAATATCATTGACGTTTGTGATTTGCTTTGTCAATAGAAAGGCTCTAAATAGTTGCATTCGACCATTAATCTGAACACTGTCAGTACATGTTAAGGTAGTAAGTTATCCAGACCCCTTAAATTAAAGTGCCTAGGCAAGTCTAGAACAATACTACAGAGCTTTTATAGATTTTATGAAATAATTCATTTCAGATGTTAGATGTTAGACTAATGTTAAGGTACCAAGTTTCTTTTGGACGTGAGTATATTTTATGTAATGACAAAAAGGACCAAGAACAAGTCATTCAACTTAGAAGTTACCTTCACCCAAGTACTTACAAAATGATAGAGGTATAACTACATATTAGGAATAAAAGGAATAAATATCATAAAGAAATGGCAGAAATATATCTATGTATAATTAACGACACATGCAACAATCAAAAAACGCTTACAATTTGATATAACTAAAGGGGCTGTAGCAAGTCTTTTTTTTAAATAAAGAGATCTCACAAAATGGAAAAGAAATGCTATCAATTGCAAAACAATTGTCCTGAGTTGATTATTGAGTTCTAAAACGCATGGTTGTGGTTCGGTCTACCGACGTGGATCCATTCCCCATCCTCGAATTATTAAAAGGTGTTCACACTAAAAAGCATCTAGCAGTTTTCGTTTAAAAGCGACTCCGTTTTCCACGACTACGGATACTCGGGTCGTGTAATGGCTGTTTTACCTTCTTAAGTAAATATATATTGCAGACATGTTTATCATAAATGGCAAATTTTAAGAAATAAAAAAGACGAAGCTGTTTTAAAATTACATGACTCTTTAAATATGATAGGTTGCCTCCTGGCAGTATCAGCCTGTAGATGTACATTTAAAACATTGAATCTTTCTGTGCTCATCATGATAATGACATTCAATGAATTAAGTGAAACAAATGTTCACACAGACAAACATATTCTCCTATTTTGTCTGATTTAATACAATCTAGTTATACCTAGCTTTAATGTTATATGTCCTCTAAGTTCGTACTGACGGACTTAGGGGACGTATATAACATCATAGTTAGTTTTAACTTGATTTAATATTAACAATAAATAAATCCTATTTCAGCTCACTTATATGATAGCGTAAAGGAGTATGCTTCATATTTCTGCGTATCCCTGTAGAAAAATAAGATGGTACCGTATTGGATTTCTTCAATATTATATAAGGTTTCTGTTGGTGGTACCGTTCGTTTGTCCAGTAAATGTTAACCATTTATACTAATTATGAAAGGATACATATTGACATGGATGGTTCATTCTAAGCGTGTACCAATAATCTCAGGTCTATACAAATAAGAGGGTACCTTGTCACATTGAATATTATGATATACTGCTGACGTTCACATTTCTCTGCGAATTTATTCTGGTTTCCCATCCAGTTTCAAACCAAGGAGAGCGGTGTGTATATTGATAGACCAGTAACAATACGGACTACTTCAAGTTGATGTTGTTCTGGTCGCAATGGTTGTTGTGAATTACAGCCATCCCAAACATCGCAGACATATCCAGATGCAGATGTTAAATGTGGCCTGATAAATATAATATGGATGTTGATCACGATTTGCCTGCTTAATATTATTTCAGTTTACGCATTGAATTAATCATCTTAAAACCATTCCATTCACAAGGCATAATACGCGCCAGTCTTCATCACTGGCTGAAATAAATCTGTCAACATTTTGTTCACTTTTCCGTGCATCCTGAAATGCACAGTGACATCTGACTCGCTAGCACAGAAACCTTAAGGAAATGCTGCAAGACTTAAATGAGCCAGTACTCGAGACCGGCGCGAGTCTTACTTTGCAGGGGAAGTTCTATTAGAAATTTATAACACACATTTTATCAAAATGCTTGTTCCATTTCCACCGCCCGAAAAGTCACGCTTAAATGTTTATGTCCCTTTGCATATATCTGATTTCACATCAATCAAACCACAAAGTCATGTTAAGTTTCCTGAGTCTATATACAGAAGACGAGGTTTGAATCCAAGTCCCGAGTATCAATTTGAAAATCAAATATCTGCCGTACCAAGATGACTTAATCACTTTAAATGTGTACCAACATTAGTTTTTTTGAAAGCACCCATGAAAACTTAGATATTTAATAACGTGTCGATTTCAAAACAAAATTAAAGTAAACAGTAATAAAATGCACGAGAATTATGTACGCGCCACCTGACCTAATAAATGTCATCATTTTATAGTTTTGCACGCATACCCCATACGGTGCACGGACAGTCTGTGGTTACTTCATGCAATCTATGCTTGTACTCAAAACCGCTTGGGCTTGGAAAAAGCGTCCTTGTCAGCAATCGGGTTCTCATTCATCTGATGCGAAAATACTGTATTTGTAAATTGCATTTCATATTCACAGGTTCAAAGCATTTATTTATTCCCTTACACAATGCCATGCAAAGCTTCACCAATATAAATTATAATTTTACACACTGCGATTCTATAGAGGCTAGCCCAAGAGTAATTGATAGGTGTTCGACTTGTATGCTTACACTATAGTGTCTTTCAGTCCCAAATGCCCCGAATTCAAATGATGTGTACCAAATACATATTAGAAATGTACCGAAGTAAAGAATCTGATTTGGTACATCAATACAAGAGTTTGTACAAGGCCTCAGGTCGTCTCATTTCATATCAGTTTCTTAGGAAAATATAAACCTTTAAACATCGCATCTTTTCATGTATACCTTCATATTGCATAAATTTTGAGAGCCTTTGCTTGATCAGACTTTATGATTGGTCATTTTTTTTATCAAAGGACTGTTCAGACAGACAGATAGTTATTTCAGTCTCACCTCAACCTTACAAATACAAGTATATATATATATATATATAAAAAGACAAGGAATTTATGGATGTTCAACTTCTTTATTTCACAATGCTTGATAACGATATAAGGATCTATACCGAAACGTCGCCATTGTGAAATAAAGAAGTTGAACATCCATACATTCCTTGTCTTTCTATTACACCAACTCCTAGAATGCCTCTCAAACAGTTTAAAGTATATATATGTATACATAAATAAAATAAATACACGTTGAGCCAATTTTTACGAGAGTCTGTAAAAGAGTGAACCTATCAAACTAACATACATTTAGGGTATATAAAACCAATATTTACTGCACAATACTAAGAGTACAAAATGCCTGTCGCCACCTTACAATATATAATATAGCAGAATTGGGCTGTATTAGACGACTCTGGTGGATTGGACATTATATTTCTTAACTAATCCAAATCGTTAAAAACATAAAATAAAATTTTACATATACTTACATTTCAAGCATTTCACTTTCAACAGAATATTGTGGACAGTGCAGTAAAAATGACAAATTAAACACGTCATTTCCTTTAAAGGAATACAAACAAAGCGTCTAGTTTCAATTCTTTGAGAAGCAGCACCACATCTAAAAGCACTAAAGCACGTCTATAAGAGCGAGACATATGTCATCGTTTGGACGATGTTAACAATTAATTCATGTGGAATATTTGTATAGACACAGATGGTTAGGGAGATATACACGTGAAAAATATTTCCGTTCAAGTTTGAGACTAATTTTTATTGTTGCAATCCAAACTCTCAAAAATGAGTCGGATGAGTATCGGATAAAACACGACAACGAGGTGAGGCTGTAAAGAGAACTGAGCGGAGATACAAATTGCCTGTATAACATTTCAAGTATACGTCGGGGTCAATGAAGACCTGTTTCAAATCCCTGTGACGTCAATATACCTCAAAACAGTCGATGCAATAACATAACATTTAACTGCACACTTACGTATAGCTCACCCGACAGACAAAATACATTTGGTTTTATTATGGCTATAATTAGCCTATATTGATTATAGAAGTAATGTATTGTCGATTCTGCGTTTCAAGTCCAGACCATTCGACAAATTTGGTATAAGACAAGGGTATATGCTACTTAGTTGAAACATGTTTATATTTTCACAAAGAAAAAGAAGGCTTTGTATGATACTTCTGGGAGGAACGCGGAAACTATAAGAAACTTTGTTGATGTGTTTATAAATAACGTAAAGCAGTTTACATTTAGCGTTTTAGGTATAAACTAAACAGGCACACGTGTTAGTTGATAGTATTGAATTTGATCCAGTTTACTGAGTTGAATATGATATGGACATATTCTTTTGTTTCTCAATAACTTTTTTCTTAAATAGGAAGGAATTGACTTCAATTTTGGTTTTTCATGTAAACGTTGAAAAAAAATCATTGTTGAGCTTTTAAAGGTTAGATGTCGTACAATATGGTCATATTTAGATTAAATTGGGTTTTCAATTTGACAATTGCTCGATTGTAAATTTCTGGTGTGGTCCCTGAAACAATTCCTCCTGTGACGTCACTGGAGGAATCTCATTATTGTCGATAGTCATAATTCAACGTAATTTTGCAACATTTTGATTGTTAATTTCACACAAACAAATCTTCAATAAAACAACTTACATTTTCCATATATCGAATGTTATTATTTGTGTTGTAATTCCGCAGACGACAATTACAAAGTTATTGCATAAACGTGTGTGTTTTTTGCGATTTAACACACCTCATAAATCCATCTAGCGGTAGTGATAATCTTCATTAATTAATTAATGAGGCTCCGCGGACTAACTGTCTAGCGGGTCCCGTCTTTGGACTAATCACATTCACGCCTCAAAGATTGTCTTCAAAGAGGATCGCCGCGCTGATTGCGGCATTGTGAAAATGGGTAAATTAAAATCGTCTTAATAATCAATTGCAAGTGTATATTGTCTCGATTTTATGCTCAATTGATTCCGATACATAATGTACGTAGACGTAATAATATTTCATTCTTGGGAAAAATGCTTTAAAATTCCACAGAAGGAAAACCAAAAATTAAAAGTTCAAAAGGAATTTTCGATATTTTAGGGTTTGACGATAAGGAAAAACAAAAAGTTGTTTGGTGCTGCCTAGTTTTACAAAAAAACAAAGATTAAGCTTCTCGTAAATATTAATTTTGCTCCTTTTGATCACTTGAACTTAAAGACCCCCTTTTAAATCACGACAAATAGTCAAATTACTTTCAATACTGAATGCCATGCACTAATATACGAGATTTAAAAAAAAACATCTTGAAGGTGATATTCATCATCTAAATCCATACTCTTGAATGGGAAATTTGATTTACAAATACAAACATTAGTGTACCTATACCCCGAGTCACTACAAACAGCCCTCTGTCATGCTTCTGCAATTATGTCACAAATACAACACAAATGCGCGGCGTATTGCAAAACGCATTCAGTGCGTATTCGCATTACATGGCTTTGCAAAGGTGTCTCTCTAAGGCTATTTTGACTGTGATTGCATTAGAACATTGACCTTCTAAACTGATACATGCCTCTGTAACTCTTCCCTTCGCCAAATCTTTTCGTTATATTTCAACAAACTCTGTTAAGAGTGTCATCAATACCCGCGATATAAAAGCGAAGACGTGTTTCAATTCATGCTCAGCAAAGTACATTGCGGGGACTTAGTTGTGTAACGCAGCTCCGAGAGACCCGACGACCCCCATTTCAAAGCTCTATTCAACCTGACAGTCTCGTGTGTGCCTTCCCTTCAAAAGACCTATAATTTTCACTTCAATGTATGGCCTAAAAGTCCCTGAAACCATGCGTAACAATACACCGACGTATAAAGAAATAGTTCCAATGTGTAAGTGGTTGCTGGAGGTAAACTCTACTCCCTGTCCTTGTTCAGGAAAGACTGAAAACATGATAAGTATAACGTACACACTGAGCCTATATATAACGTATTCAATAGGTAGTCGACAGGGTCGTTTCATCTCCCAGTCTCTATTAAGTATGTCTATGTAGTCCCTCCTTACGCATGATTTGAAATAAAATGCGTACAGTCTAACATACCAATGATAACTGGGAGACTGAGTGTTGTGAATAACACTAAATGTCTCTCTGAGTATACTAATTGTATAGCCGCGGTGGACATTTTACAAATATGTTTTACCGTGAATGCATGTATTTCATGCACCTGTGTGTAGAAGCAGACGAACTTTTAAAGTTTAACTATCTTATGTTGTCCTTTTAATTTTAAGATTGTATAGGTTTTCAGAATGGAGATGATGCTTGAATCGACATGTTTAACCAAACACATTGTTAAAACTTTCTTAATATCAGTTCTTGATAGAATTTGAATAGAACTTTAAAATGATAATTTGGAGAATCATGACTAAGCGATATCGATGAAGAAAATAGACGATCAAAACAGTTATCGTTATCGAAGACAAACAAGTGACTTTATTTTAGTATTTATAAAGGTAACAATTTTACGGATTGGATCGATATTGAAAACTATATCCATATTTTCCCAAGAGTCAGCTTAAATATATATATATATATATATATATATATATATATATATATATATATATATATATATATATATATATATATATATATATATATATATATATATATATATATATATATATATATATATATATATACACAAAAGTTTAAAAAGTTTGACAAGTATACAGTTACAAATAAAAAACACAGAGCCATTTTTTATATATATATTACCATGATATCGGTATCATAAGATCTGAAACTGTACTAAATGAATCGACAAGACAAGGTTGTTTGCTAACCCCTTTCCTTTTCCTTTTAATAAGGTGACAAGGTACACAAATAATCCCCTTTATGCTTTAGGGGTTAGCGGGTGTCATATGGGTAATTAGGTGCTTAGTTGATAGATGTGTACGCTATAAGAAACTGATGCCATGCTTGATGCTTCATGACTGGAACAAGATAACTTAAAACTCTTGGTTGAATTTGTTTATAAACGAGGACACATTTGATCAAGATGAAGGAACCATTTTTGCATTTTTGGGACCGATTTTAAGGGATACTCCTGTTTTAATATTATATTGATATCCCATGTAAAGTTAAGATAGGAATACAGGCGTGCAACACGGTTTCCGTGGTTGATTTCAGTATTGCAAGGTGAATTCCGTATTGCACGGTGAATTCCGTATTGCACGATGAATTCAGTATTGCACGATGAAATCCGTATTGCACGGCTGACGGTTCTTCTTTCTCTAAACTTCGGCACTTCTCAGAATTTTCCGTACTAGATAACATTTTGCCAAACTCAATCTTTAGAATTAATGAATTAATTAAGATCACTGCTACTAAATTTTCAATTGATTTAAGTATGAGCTTTGATTTAGGCATAATATTAAAAACACAAGTAGGGAAAGAGTCGCTCAAGTTATCACCAAGGTAGAAAAGATCCATGCATAAGGAAATCTGAGAGCATCTCCGAAGGCTTCGATAGAGATGTTGTCATTGTGACGTCACAGCCGTTTACACGTGTGACTCCATACCCATGCATGAAAGCACGACGGACGGAAGCTTGGACGTTGTTTCTAATATTCAAGTCTTTGTTAACACGGTTGAGAATTCTCTTGAGGCCCTACTGTGTTGATAAATGATAGAAATTAAGATATTATTAACATAAGTCAAATAATCAATCGGGCTGGTCAAGCAACCATCAGCTACCAATGCGCAGCACGTCGTCCAAGTAATTGTATGCAACTTTATTTGTATACACGCATATTTCTCAGAATATCCTTTTGATGAACAATATATTGGCATGAATACAATTACGAAAAATAAAACATTCCTAATGTCCCTTTAATGGATGTACGGAGAAGACAGGGAGCACAAGGTTATAGCGGTATGTATTGGTCGATCTATACCCACATGACAGGCATACACATAGTTTACAAAACATATCTGTTATAGTTTAGCATGTTATAAAGAAAAGTGAATAAAAAATTATATAATTTAATTTAATTTTACAAAGGAGACACAGAGTTCAGCAAAATTTGGACTTGATTTTAGCGCGTGGGATATCATGTTGGTTTAGAGTGAAGTAAGGTGAAATGATATCAAGGAAAGACTAACGAAATACACGAACAAAGATGTGAGGATCTCCTAAACACAACCCCTCCCAACTTTCCAGCATGGAGAAGATTTAATTTCATACAATTCTAGATGTACACGTTTAAAGATTTAGTTCTATTTGCTGGCTTTAAACTAATACAATATTATACTAAGTTATATTATATATATATTATAAGTCGATAACCTGAAATAAACAGTTTCAGGTGTTGTCCATGGACAGTGTCTACATGCATTTAGGAATATGTAATGATGTTTAAGATAATTGACATATGCGCTGTAAAAATGGAAGCTGGCCTAAGATGTACATTCAAATCTTCACTTACAGGGGATTATGGCGTCATGTAAAGACAATTAACGTGTCTGAGATTCTCTTTATCTTACACCTATGTCACATAGAAATATGCAGGTAGGGGCTGTACTTTACATCTCCATTAAAGCAATGTTTATACGTTTTGTAAATGACGTGCAGTCTGCCTTGTGTTTATAATGTTTTACCACAACCCTTTACACTCCAGTTTTTCTGGAATACAATTTCATAACAGTGAAATATAAAGACTCGTAGGCCGTCTTTATGTTTCACCATTACTTCTCCATAACCCTTTACACTCTAGATTTTCTGGAATACAATTTCATGACAGGGAAATATACACTCTCGTACACCGTATTTATGTTTCACCATTACTTCTCCATAACCCATTACTGAGAGTGTGAGAGAGAGAGAGAGAGAGAGAGAGAGAGAGAGAGAGAGAGAGAGAGAGAGAGAGAGAGAGAGAGAGAGAGAGAGAGAGAGAGAGAGAGGGGAGGAAGAGAGAGATTGAGAAGAGGGAAAGAGAGAGTAAACATCAGATGTATATATATATATAGAAAAGAGGGAACAAAAGCTTCTATATATAACCTTACTTCACGTGTGAAGAAACTCGTTTTAATTATAGGTTAATTGGTCTCATCATTTATTTCAGGCTCATTTCCAATACTTAAAACACAATTTATCATATTTTTTAGGATTATACAATTAAATATTAGATGTTTTGAGAATAAATGTCAGTACATGCTGGCAGCTATTATTACTTACATTTCAATGATTAACATATTGTCTTAGATTGCATTTAGTTTAGTTTTTGAAATTAATAATACTTTATATAAAGAGCGTGTGTGTGATTTGGGTGGGTGTACATGATTGTGTGAATATTCGGCTACACATGTGAGAATGTATTTGATGAGACAAACATATATTTCCTGAAAGAAGTGGAAATATGTTTTTTTAAATAACGCAATTATTATTGGTATTTCAGAGTTGTATATACTTAAACAAGGCTGCATACATTGTATCGGTTTAATATCAACTTGTTAGTATTTCAAAAGGAATCTTCTTTTCTTCGTTACGTACAGTTGAGTTCCGCAAGGAGATATCACCGTCCTTTAATTGTTTCTTATGAACTGACATTTATACAACTTACTGTCACCTACATAGCCGCTATATCATATGACATATTATATGAAACTTTCATGAAACAAATCTTCTTTTCATTACGTAGTTGAGTTCAGCAAGGAGATATCATCTCCCGTTACCTGTTTTTATGAATTGACATTTATGCAACTTACAGTCGCCTATATAGCTGACAAATCACATGGACGTCTGAGATTGTGTTATATATGTACATTTTATTCCCGCTATACGTGCTATATGACAAGAGCAGCACACTTGAAAACATTTGAAATTAAATATATTTACATATATCTCAAGTATATCACACATAATAATTTCTTGTATTCATGTCTTGTTGTTAACGTGGCACTTTTAATTCGCCCTTCATCCACTTTATATCTTGAATATAATATTTGATTAATGTAAGTTAGATAATGCATTGCGGCATGTAAATGTTACAGCGAATAACTGTAGGTACATGTATGTAGATGTGAAAGTTAATACGATACGATACGAAACGATATTTTCTTAGTTATGTTTACACTATATAGAAGATCCCTTAGATGACTTTGTAAATATATATTATTGTTGCAATTAGCTTGTATAGAGTGTTTAATACAATGCATGATGCCTCCAGACGAACTGTCTTATTCTTTTCTCAACAATATCGTTTTAAGTTTTTATATTGCCAGGACCTGCAATAACTATCTTGTATATGTCCTGTATAAACATATCATATGTGTATTGTACATATTCCCACTTTCAGTTTGTATATATTTTATTTGGCTGGTTTATATACATTGCAGCAGATCTTCTCATAACTCGCTCAGCGATTTGTTGTACATAAGAAACAACTCTAAAATCACCTACCTATCTGTCTGTCTGTCTGTCTGTCGCGGAGCATGAACTTACCTGATACAAAAGTAACTTCTCGAATATGATGTATCTTTTATATTAACATGATAGTTTTCACACGATCTCGTACTGTAACATGACACTGAAATATTAAACATTTCTTACCGTTCTATGAGTTTTCAAACAATATCTTAAGAATTGTTCAAAATTGCTCATGTATGTTGATGTCCAGGTCCGAGAGTTATCTCACAATCTCCTGTATTTAAATGAAACTGAAAGCTGAAACATTTCTCGCCGTAATTGATACGCCTCGTTAAATACAGGATACAGTAACGTTACCGACACGTTCATTGTCACCCGAGAATGTGTGAATGTCATAAAATATTAAAGGGAGACGATAAACGGCGAATAGCATGTTTAGATAACGTGGACATGCATTCTTGGCGTTGGCTTTGTCACCTTAATCTGTCCTCAAGATCCAAAAAACTTAATCAGAAACATACTTACTAGTGTGGAATACTCAATGCAAGGCTTTAACTGTGGTTGTTATTTTTTGTATATTACATTTTTGGACACATTTGTCCGAATTTCATTTCATTTTAATATATTCCAGCGACTAAATTATTTAAATTGGTGTCATCTCTTTGTTCTGTAATGATGAGTGAACCAAATTGTGTCTTGAATTTCATGTTGCGATAAAGACTCTGTAGATTTATGAATTTGTGAATATTTCTGAATATAACAAAGTGTTGCGAATTCAAAGGTCAATAAATAAGACATTAAACACGTATAAATACATTCAGTATATTCTTCCTCTTGTTGATCGTTGTGTAAGTATAACTCAGTAAACAGTACATATTTCTAGCTATCTTATCACACAAGCCGAACTTTTTTTATCATTTAAATCGGGAAAGAAATTAAGTTTAATACTAGGTCAAAGTTTAACTACATAACCATAACAGGCGTGACGGCAATGCTCTGTGAACATTGTGGGCATGTCCCGTCTCGACGGTAGTGCCTGTCCTTCCAGTCCACACTTTACCTTACGAATACCAGATAACATCACTAACCAGTAACAGTGAGATATTCAGTTAGGATAACAGCAGCATTTGAAGCGTGCTAAGTGCTGTCAGTTGGGTAGGACATGTTAACCCTGTTCACGCACGCCTTGTACAGCCACTGATATTTAGCGATTCGTCACAATTGTCTACACTTTTTCATTTGTAGTTTCACATCCCTTAAGAGCTATATTTTTAATCTTTTATGCCACCAGGTTACCCTTATTCGTGACGCTTGGAAAGTCAGCGATTCTATTTATTCCATTTCTGTTATTCTATTAACAGTTTAAGTGTTTGAGAGACATTCTACAAGTTGCTATAATAGGAGAAATACGGATTTTATTGATTGTCAACTTGAGTATTTAACCTTTATTTTAATGATGACGTTTGAGTAGATATTCATATACCGGTATCACTCTGCTTGATAACGGTATGAGGATCTTTACCTAAACATCACTTAAATAAAGAAGTTGATAACTCATAAAATCTTCTCTGCACTTTAAAGGTACGTATCATCATTCTAACATTTACATTTCGGACATCAAATTCCAAGATAGTTGATGTGACAAAAATATATAGTACTAAAACTAACTCGTGATGTGGTTTCTAGAGAATGGCAAGCATGTCTTGCCTTACCGATAGTGCGCATCATCCATGTAGTTTAACAAACAGCAGTATCAAATTAACTAAGTGTGTAAGAAGTTTGATAACGTAGGACGATAGTTTAAAAGTTTCAGTAAATGAGAAGTGCAGAACGATTTCCCAGACATTGATACATCAGTTGAGTTAAATATTGTGACTATGTTCAAAGTTTTGAACTGTTTCCCAGTGTTAATGTATAATGAGTTTGCGTCTAGTGGCAGCAGAAGTTGTAAGGAGTCGACATCGAACGATGGAGGTCTAATAAAGCATCCTGTAAGGTATGTTAGATATAATTCAACCGCATCATCGTTATTAGTATTGATATCCTAAAGAGGGTCTTCAATCCAATTCAACCAAACCACGTCAATCAAACGTCAATACATAAAAGACAATTATTTCACTGTTGATTGTTTTATTATGCGTTAGCATTGTGTAACTCTCAATGCAGAAATATATTACCACGACTGTACATCAATAATAAACACTGTACAATTCAATCTAATTCTGTACAAACATGTACATTCAGCACACAACGTGACCAAGTTCAAAGTTCGCGCTTTTCTCACAAATACCATCTCACAAAATACCAATCGTCCAAAGTCTATTCATACCACACAAACTGCCAACACAATAGCCCTATAGAATCGGCGCGGTTTAACGAGGGGCCGCTTTATAAGCAGTAAACATCATGACCTTTAGCCTGTGGGAGTGCAGAGGGTTAACGAGATACCTAACGGTACAGGCTGAAGCACGTTACGATTTAACAAGGTCATAGGTACGGTTTTAAACCAATCAGACAACCTGATTAACTCACTTACAAATGTACTCAAAAGAATTTCAACGAAACTATTGTTAAAGATATTAATTTTAAAAGTTGAAAGAATTTCACTAGATGATTGTCTTAAACTAAGCTGTTCACCTTAGAATCACGTACTTGGGATGTTAAACATGCTAAAAATTGCTCAGATTGTGTTAAATATTATCCAGCTAATTGCTTGAAACAGTAATATGACATGTTAAATGCTGATCATTTGAAATATTATAAATGTTTAATAATATTCATTTGCTAATTGGTCACTGTCAACCTTAAATGATTTTGAATATTAAACAATACCCACTTAATGACTGTTAACAAACGAACCAGTGTTAAATATTCACGTGGAAATATATTTTACATTGCAATAATGAATTACTCATTTCCATTGTTGCCACATGCTAAATAAGAATCACTTACGCACATATGTTCAAATATTAAAAAGATATACATCTTCTTACAGGTAAACATTAAAATTTGAATGCCAAAATAGTTTCGTCTGATTGCTGATAATTGTTAAACTCAACCATAAAACAGTATTCCTGAACACTACTATTACCCTCTCAGCATAACTGATATTTTCATTCAAAAATTAATTGATAAACCGTTATTATTGTTGCTGGAAACTAGAATGTCTAAAGTCAAATGAACCAAAACATAATCATAAATGTGACTTTCTTATTGAATCACAATGAACAGAGTAGTTCTCATAAAGATAAAATTAAAACATTAAACATGATTATACAATATGTAGAATGAACAATCGAAAAATGCCATTTTAGTATTCAGATCAATTCGGTGAAAGTTAAAATAATAATTGATAAAATTTATAATAAGTGAAGAAAACAGATCTGGTCCAAAGTACCATTACTTGCTTAATTCAAATGACGATAAGGAATAATTTTCAGAAAACAAAACATTTGTTCCAATGAGGGGGAGATCCTATCTCTATCTTAAAATCCGAAACATATCTGAAGGAATGTGGGAGAATCGCGAGGAAGAAGGAAAAATACATCAGCTCATTCACTCAAAAAAGTCACATCCACATGTGCCGATAACAAGGGAAGATCACTCTATCACGCACGTTGGTTGGAGCCCACAGCTGAATGTGCACTTTACATGCAGTATCTCAGCCCTCCACTGTCAGGAACCCTCTCTGAATAGTCTTTGGAGCTTCCTCTACAATGTCTTTCAAACTGTCGGGAGCATCCCTAATAAATCTGTATCGGACCCTTTGTAAAATACATGACGGTCTCTCACTTACATAGGCCTGCATTTGAGTACGTACAGCCCCTGGGTCGTATTTTTTTAAAGCTCTGATACAGAATTAGGCATGTGTTAGTTTATCCTAAATTGTCACATGGTTATGTCGGAGTTTGCCTAAAGAGGTTGGACTTTCTGTGGAGTGCATCAGTCCTTAAAACTGCATTAGAGCTTCGTAAAAACTATCATGGAGTTTCCAACATAAGACTGTCACAGCTTTGTAAGATTCCAAAGTTTCACGGAGGAGTTCTGTAGTTCAGTGAGTCGGGTCCCCGGCCCAGACAAGTGTGCGTCAGTCAGTCGGACTCTGCTTGTATTGCTGGAAGCTCAGTGAGTGTTCTATTCAGTCGCTCCGCTATGACAGGCAGTGTCCCACATCTCGTCTGCTCCCTCCCTCCACAAGCAGACGATAGCTTCGCCTGCAGGGTTGAGGTTTTTATACACATGTATCGTCTGCAACAAAAGCAGACGACAATCTAGGCCAGGCCAGACCAGAATTTGGGCGGACCGGCTCGGAAGGAATCACAGCTATCGCACTATTGGATCACCGTCATTTCGTTCACTCCAACTCAGAACTTTTTCTTCCATTTTTTGGTCCCTCTCTGTACAAATCACAGATGCAAGTTTATTTAGTCTACTGCTGTCACTCTCGCATGTATATAATTATGAAATACTAGGAGTGACTTTATCTGTATTGATTTATCACACAAAGAAGACATTTAAGACTCATCTCGGCTTGTAGATACGGGATATTAGACTTAAAACAGTTCTAGACCAATAAGTCCTCTCAGACTAAGGGGTATTCCATGAAGATGATAACTGAGTTACAATCAGCTCAGGCTAAGGATGAGGTCGGAAAATGAGTCCAGCTCCTGAAAACTAAGTAAAACCTGTATCTTCCATCCACAATCTTGTGACAGCGCTCTTAACGAACTCTCAAACAATACATGAAATATAAACAGTAAGTAACTGGCATGTCAAACATTCCAGTACTTGATCAATGACTCCCCGGTGTAACGTCTGTATGCTCTCACAAACAGTGAGGGTTCACAGCAGTCAATATAATGTCATAGTTCAAATGGATGAAAAATATCCATCGCAGAATCAAATTCAACACACATGTACAAATTATTTTCAACATCACTGGGGTATATGCTAATCAAGGAATAGTTTACACGTTACCACCCCTCTGTCTAGAAATGCCCACGATACTTATCCATTTAATCCGGAACAACATCATGCCCTATTGGAACTTTAGATCCATGGAATTATCCACCTGTAAACTCCACACGTGAAGTTAGAAACCGTTCGTCTTGACAGAGTTAACATGCGTTGTGGGAATGCAACACGGACCGACTCCCAGCCTGTAGCGGACCACAGTACATCGACTCGCGGCCCGTGGGAACGTCAAAACTCCTGGTGACAGAATGTGGGATTGAGGTGGGGATGGAGAACATACTGGCGACAGGAGAAGTTGAGGTAGTGACGGCGATCGGTCGAGGATCGCCACATCAGATGATTGAAGAAAAGAGTTTCTATGATATCTGTCTCTTTGGGATTGCGTCTATCACTTCACATGTCGTCTGCTATCGTTTGCCCGATCCTGGCATTCTGCCTGCGTGTAGCAGATATAACGTAATGTCCTGGTGTCCGGCAAAGGCTGCAATGTGGAAGGCAGACCACCCGTCCCTATTTGCAAGTTTGACGTCTGCTCCAAATTTCACCAGAAGTTTGACGAGCTCCAGGTTCCCGTCCTGGACACTATGATGGAGAGCCGTCTGGCCCTCCTTATCGAAGAAGTTGATGTTAATTTTCCCGTCTCGATCCTCGAGGATCTTCTGCAGTTCCCCCGTGTCCCCATTCCTTACCGCTTCCTGGAATGTCTTTTGATAGGAGGAGACCGTCGGAGTTATGTGGCTCATTCTCATAGTTGAGTTTGGCAACTTGTCTGTCTGTCTGCTGAGCTGAGCTGAGTCCTCACTAACTTGTCAAAACACCGAGATGACAGTTGCTCTCCTTCACAAAGTGTAGTCGCTGTGGTGAATAATGTGCTGGACAGATTTGATGTGTGGTTCTCTCACGGCTAGGAATTAAATGCGGCTTTACTTGGCTGCTCGTGATACAATCACGGTGTGGAGGGGAATAAGTCAGGCACAGCAATGTTCACATGCCTCACATTCAGTCAGCCAATCAGAGAGTGGGACAGGGAATCCTCGCTGGCGGGTCGCGGCTTTTCATTGGTCGACCCTTGTCCAATACTGTATTGCTGTGGTTTATTCACAAGCGTTTAGCGTGGGAAACTGGGGTGTCAGCCTAGCGCGGAGTGTATGTGCATGTCGGTGTCAAAGAATCTGGCCGGACATTCGGACTACGATGACCAGTAAGATGACCTTCACCTTGTAGATAAGCGAAAAATTCACTGCAGTTGCGGTCTAATCTTCCAGACGATCGTCCTGCAGCAAGAAGACTTTTATTTGTAAAATATCTCTCTCAACTCGCGACGTCTACCGTGTTATATCGGTATAGTGACTAGTGCGTGTGAATCTCGCTAGACGAGGGTAGACGTCCCCGTTATAACGCGCTAAACCACTTGTTCATGGCGGCACGTTGCGTCATAGTGTGTTACCGCGGACGGTCGGTTTACATTGGGAATTAAAGGGGCCGTGTCAAGATATTTGTTTTCTATTTCGCTCGAGCCTGGAGCTCTGTGTGTACAGGATACCAGTAACGATGTTGTATATACATAGTTTAATTTACTTTTGAGATTTTTTACAAACAATAGCAGCCCTAACCTACAGCCAGACTGGAGTGTTGACGGACTCGCAGTCACACACAGGGCTCGTCGCAATGAATTAACTGAAAAGACGGATGTCAACAAATGGGAAAATATTTACTCTTGAATACATAATATTTGTGCAATTATTTCCCCATGGTCCGGTAACAATGCCTTGTTTCTTTCAAGCGTTTTTGTGGTTACGGATAGAGGCTTGTGATGTTGTGTGTGCTTTGAAACACTTGCCATAGCCATAGGGAGACGCTTTTGTAGTGAAAGGAAAATTATACTTCAAAACAAAATAAAACTTGTATGCGTTGTTTGTTGTGGACGAAGCGATTTTGTTTCCTAATTCAAAAGAAGCTATGGTATGGCTTTCACGCCTACGGGTTATGACTATACAGAATTTTTACACAAAAATGTTCATTTGATGTTGAAAACGTAGTATCATCTTGCGCCAACGCATTTCCCCCGAATTATACATAACCGACAGAAGGGGTCTATTTAGTATTTATCTGTCGTACTCTCAACAGAAGAAACACAAATATCGAGAGGAATATATAGGTATGTTGATATGCTAATTCATCTCTAACTAATTCTTGGATAACAACATGCTCTAATTTAACCAAATCCTGGATAACAACTTCTGTCACGACATTTGAACTGTGACGTACAGGAAGTGAGAATCGCATAAAGAAGTTGTCTCCATAAGGTTCTTTTTGTAATGTGAACAATCCACGAAATCGAAATATGTTTCGAAATGAATAAAGGCATATACAACTTCCTTGTTTAGCTAGTGTTTAACTAAATGTGTTCTCTACGAATATACGTGAGAGAGAGAGAGAGGGTGTGTGAGAGAGAGAGAGAGAGAGAGAGAGGGAGAGAGAGAGAGAGAGAGAGAGAGAGAGAGAGAGAGAGAGAGAGAGAGAGAGAGAGAGAGAGAGAGAGAGAGAGAGAGAGAGAGAGAGAGAGAGAGAGAGAGAGAGAGAGAGAGAGAGAGAGAGAGAGAGAGAGAGAGAGAGAAAACATATCAGACACGTCAGTATAAAGGAAGTGTGTTTCGGATGATTAAATAACGAATGACGCATATTTGAATGAATGAATGAATGAATGACTAACGTGGATAATGAATGAGTGTAATGATGGAATGAATGATGAATTAACAGTGACTTTGAATTGAATAAATGATGGGAAGAACAAACAACGGAACAATGGGTGAATCAAGGCCATGCATTTTTCTACACACATCCTTGCATGAATGTATGGCTCATTAAAATAACAGAACAATGTAATGAATGAATGCATGAACTGCACCACTACAAGTACTTGTCGACTCATTCACAAAACCGTGACGCAACATCCGGGCCGCCGTCTCATATCCGCCATGAGAAACTACCTCTCCAAACTCATTGACTTCTGTATACTCCATATAAACGTATATTTAATCTCATATTAACTGAAACATATGAATTTATTTTTATCCATAAATAATACCTATAATTTGTTAAATATTGAAAAGCATTTCAGGAAACGGGATTTCCAACTAAATTCTAGACTTGCTTTTTCTGGATATTATGTTTCGAGTTCGGCAAAACAAGATAAACTGTGACTCGAGCTATGTATGTACATGTAGTACCCAATTATTATGGGGCTGCAATTTCTTCGTGTGATTTTGTTACGAGGCAGGTTTTCTTATTCTGATTCAGATTCTATTTCTGATTCTGATTCTGATTCTGATTCTTGATTTTTATTCTGATTCCTGATTCTAATTTCTGATCTATTTCTATTTCTTATTTCTGATGTAATTCCGATTCCGATTTCTGATTTCTGATTTCTAATTTCTGATTTCTGATTTCTGATTTCTGTTTGTTGATTTCTGATTTCTGTTTGTTGATTTCTGATTTCTGATTATTCCTATTTCCTGATTCCTGAATCTGAATCTGAATTCTGATGATCTGATTTTTTATTTCCATTTCTGATCTGATCTGATCTGATTCCTGATTCCTGATTCCTGAATCTGATTCTGATTTCTGATTTCTGATATCTGATATCTGATATCTGATTTCTGATTTCTGATTTCTGATTTCTGATCTGATCTGATCTGATCTGATCTGATCTGAATCCTGAATCTGAATCTGAATCTGAATCTGAATCTGAATCTGAATCTGAATCTGAATCTGATTTCTGATCCGTCGTCTCTTCTTCTTCGTTTCTTCTTCTTTTGAATTGTGTGAGTTATTCGTTTTGCAATTGATTTATCCAGAATTTTCGGGTACACTAATTTAACTAAACTTAGTATGACGGTTTCAATTCAATTGTGCAATAAAAATAATAATTCACATCCATCCAGCGGTAAATAATTTTACTATTCACTAATGAGTCTTGGTGGTTTCTCATATCCTGTAGGCTTTATCATTTATAAATGGTTTAAACATAGTTTTATTCATTATAGTGAACTGGGATTGGTGAACAATCTGTGTAGCTTATGTTAATACCGCTCCAATACAACATATGATACAAAATGAAATAAAAGGTGACATCGTATTAGACTATCAAAAGGATATACGCATACATCAATATATAAACAGTAGTATTATCTAGTAATCATCAAAGCTGCCTTCAGTGAAAAGACTTTAATGTCAAAGCTGACGTTAAACACGTGTTTTAACACACACCATCATCAAAGCTGCCTTTAGAATGGTTGTGTACATCTGTACAATCAATCTATATAAATATGAACCAAACACAAAATTATTAATATTCTATTGTAGACATACATATAGTTCAGTGTCTAACAACCCATTTGTAGAAATATAAAGTAAATGACACTCAAATAAATATACGTACATTAATAAAAGTAGCACCTGAATTCATATTTATTTATTTATCATATAACTGCCTTATATAAGTTACAAGCAACATTTTCAATCGTAACGGTAATAAAAACTATAATTCACATCTTCCCAGCAGTTATAGTCATTACCATTAACTATACGGGTGTGAACCCAATTATTTAAATCCACCACATAAAAAACCAAATCCCACAAAATGACTTCACACGTAACTAAGAGCGCTGTATATCAATAAAGGTAACCGCATTGATCAAGCATTAGCAATTGAATACCCTCTTCAGTACACAAGCTGGGGTGGGAAAGAGCAGAGATTTTCCCAGGTATAATCTAGGTGAGAAATTCCGATGGTATGACATGCCCGACGTAAACACCTACCTGTATTGTATACTTACCTGTGAGCCAACCGCTTACCTGAGGAACAATGACTTCATAGGACGCGACAGGTGAGAACGAACCACCTCGCATTGTGCTGAAATAAAATATGCGGATATGTTTATTTAAATAAGTTTACCCTACGTAGTTCAATTAAACTCCTATTTGTATGTTAAAGGTTTAATTGAAAAAACTATGTCAAGGTTTGTGATGTTTTTTTTTCCCTGAAACATTACGTTTAAGACAGTAATTATCACCATGCCAATGCTATATTTATGATTTTTAATTGATTAAAATGCCATTTGTAAATGTGAAAGTTTTATTTGATGAAAATATTTATATTTTGATTTCATTTGACGGATACTTCGTATGATAGTCATCTTTAAAGTTTAACATTTCTTAAGCTGTGTATTCATGTTATAATGTCACGCTTTTCACTTATGTGTGTACATTTTTACATGTTTACATTATCAGTGTATATTAGAGGTACAACAATACATACAGAAGAAAGAAGAAGAAAGAAGAAAAGCATTTTATTTCGGTGTCACGTGCTTACATACATTCCACATATGGCATAATACAATATTCACATGATATAAAAACATTGCAGATAAAAATATAGCACCCGGCCTACAAAGGCCTATGAGACACCATATTACTTTGTTCATATTAAAATATAGATGAATATGGATATAAAACATTGCATATACAAGGATGGAGTAAACATTAAAATTAAGTGAGGCGCAACCTCCGTCTGTACATGTTATATATTAAGACAGCCAGTGGCTTACATAACCCAATGCTAGACACTAAATATACAGACTGGTCATACATAAAGAAATAATACATACACATCTATATAAAATAAATTTTTGCGTAACCACCTGAGGTTGTACAGACAGTTAGCTTACTGTGGAAATTTACTCAAGTGAGTAAGTAAGTGAGTGAGTAAATTCGTTTACAAGGACACATTTGCGTAAGTGAGTAAGTCTACTATTTATATTTACTCGCGTAAGCAAATCAGTCCACGTAACAAGGTTAAAGGTCAATACAGAAATTATGGTCAAAAGACGTTGGCAAGTTCTTACTATAAATGGGGTATCATAAATGGCAAGCTAATTATGGTCAAAATACGTTGGCAAGTTCTTACTATAAATGGCAAGCTTTACGACAGGAATGGTGTTGCTGGAGTAAAACCTTTTTCGAAAGTTGACCAAAAACGTTGTCAAGGGATCACAGAAGTCACACAACAGTTAAACAGTACAGAATTTCATCATGTAATATTCTAAATTATTTGAGTTTCAGTGCTTATAGGGAATTCCAGTCCTGAAACCTCACTGTGTAAAGAATGATTTATAAATATATGACGCAACTGATGCAAATGATAAATACAATAATTAACGTTAGCCTTCAGACATCGTTGTCACAATCCATTAATGAAATTTATCTCCAGTTTCTTCAGGTGTTACAACGTAAATCCTACATGTAAGCCAACATCAAAAGAACGAGGATTTATCCAACAAATTCCACAAACTTGTTGACACGAAAAATTACATGCTATTCTTTGCTCCGAAATTTCCTGCTCGGGATAACGAATTGAAAATAAAATGTTTTTGAGTTTCGTAACGATTTATTGTTAACTCTCTGAACGCTGTGAGTCGATCTCAGCGCCGCGCTAGCGTTAACTCTCTCCCCGCCGATGGGAATGTCTTGGTCTTGCAGGGGGCGCTTTCACGGGTCTTTGACTCTGTTGTGTTAATCCGCTAATTCTGACCCTTCTCACTTGACAGACAAAAGTTGTTTGACCGAATTTACTTTAATTGCGTCACTGGGCGAGATAAGAGCGAGATTTAGACAGTTTCCGCCTGGCACCATTGTTCTTGACCTGTCTGTCCGGCGCTTGTCGCGTCACGAATAGTGTGGGAATTGGAAGATTTACATAAAAGCTCAACTAAAAGTGAAAATGACATCTCGTCATTTGACACTGAGCTACATGTTATTCATAGCCCCTTGCTACTGAAATAGATTTAACCGATTAGTGCTAACTAGGCAAATTGAGATGTTGTCTGATAAGTGTGATATCTTGAATCGTTCCTTAATTATTTATTTATGCAGTAATTATTTACAATGTTATAATGCAGGGATATTTGATGGAAAATGAAAATAAACCATGAAAAAAAAATGAAAGATCAAAAAGAAGAAGAAAAACCAGAGACCCATAATAATTAGAATGTAACATATGTGGGGAAATTGATGTAGAAGTAAAGAGACACAAATAGAACGATGGTAACGAAAAACGAACATTTATGACGTCGAAGAAAAATATGGATTCATACAAAAGAAGAAAGTCAAAATGGTGAAGAATAAAGTTATCTTAAGAATTTCAATAGTTTACCAATAAATGTTCTGTTCCACATATTTGATGTCAAAGTTTTGCCAGTGTTACTTTATGGAAGTGAGGTCTGGGGTTTTCACTCGTCACAATCTGTATTGAATGTACATGATAAGTTTTTCTAGAAACACCCCAAATCCTTGCAGCTCGTGCTGAAGTTGGTCGTCATTCATTAAAGGTAAATCAGTATGTCAAAATTGTTAAATATTGGGTTCGCCTCTTGTCTCAAGTTGAGAATGTTATCTTAATAAGTAAGCTTAATACTTATCAGTATTCTCTTGCTGAAAAGGGTATAGATTGCTAGGCCTTAAAGGTGAAATCTCTTTTGTTTAGTTACGGTTTTGACAATGTGAAGGCTAAACACAAAATGTTGGTAATGTCTCTTTATTCATTGAATTATTTAAGCAAAGATGTATTGACATAGATAATCAGTTGTGGTCATCTCGTATTATACTCGTCTCAAAATTCGATTTCTATCGTACAATACAAATAGATGTAGATTTTGAGTTGTATATCAATAGTGTCTGTGTGAGGCAGTTTCGTATTTTTCTAAGTAGATTTCAAATTGTTCAAATCATAATTTGATGATAGAATGTGGTAAATATTTAGGTCTTAAAAGGGAGGATCGCCTTTGCCCACTTTGTATCATACCTTATATAGAGAATGAATATCACGTTTGCTTGGTATGTCCCTTCTATACGAAATTAAGAAACGATATTCTTCCAAATTATTATCACACATATCCCTTTGAAGTAAAACTAACCCAATTGTTTTCCTCAAAGAATACTTTTGTCATCAATAATCTGGCAAAATATATATTTCTATCCATGAAAAAAAGAAACAAATATCTTGTAACCACAAAAGACATAACGCTGTAATTTTCATAATTTTGTACGGTGCTGTATTATATTATGCTGTAATCTGATGTATAATGGGCCTGTGACCCCTTTACTGAATAAACTCTCTCTCTTAATGTTTCTTTATTCCATATGCCCTGTGTTAACGCTTACTGTATTATTTTAACTTCTCTTCCCACAAAGGTTACTACCTTCAAATGTCCGATCCTAACCTCGGTTCTACATGGCCTGAATTTCAAGGTTCCAGCTAAATCCCATAGCATGGAAAAATGGGACCTCGTACTGTATCCCTCCTTCTTAACCAATGAAAACTCATCTTTCAGCTGCCTTGTCGGCCAAGGAACTTCAAAGATCTAAGCATTTGGTCTAGCTAATTCGCATATGTCCTTCGAATATGTCTGATGTAAATAACACAACTGAACTTTTGGTATTTTTCTCGGATTTGGTCTTCTTTATTTATCAGTATGTTTATGATCAATTTTTTTCACACAAAACACATTAAACGAGAAAACGTTTATCTTAAGTTTATTTTACGTTTATTTGATCGTTATGACGTGTTATTGGCAAATGTCACTTTTACAACGGCGTCGCTGATTGCAGAACTCGATTCCATTGCAACCTATCAGGACACTCCATTTCTGCCCTCGTATTCAGGCCATGTAGAACAGAGGTTAGGATAGGAAATCTGAAGGGAGTAACCTCTGTAGGAAGAGAATTGGTTTTAACAAAAGGAACTATTTATGTATATATATAGTCTGTCATCCACACCCCTTCATTTGAGAAAGAGGGAAGTCTGCAACAAGACTACATTGCTCAGTTAAAATGTGTTCTGAAAATTAACACATCTCAAAGGCTCCTTTTTAGTTTATTTTCATTTTTTTTTCAAATTTTGAAAATCAACCAAAACATTCATTTCTGAGACTAAATGTTAAACTAAATGTATTATAACCCCCTCCCCCAAATGCCCTAATCCCTCTACGTCAACAGGTGTCAAGTAAGTGCAAGTGTTTATTTCTCAAGATTACACTATTTTGAACAGAGATACTTACTGGATAATTTCTGAACGTAAATGTTATGAAAGGAAGTGAAAAACAAGATTCGCCTTTATCCCTCGTGTCACGGGGTTATCTAGAATTTGAGATTTCAAAAATTCCACAGAATAAAAAAAATGCAAATATTTGTTTTTGTGGTGTTCACTCCTTCTGTATTTATATTAAATATGACTCGTGACCAAACTTCAAATCATATTAAATAAACATTATCCAAATAAGCAGTCACATGAACACATTTACGTGTTTGTCAGCATGTGTGTGAGTAGTTGTAGTACAACTAATCTATAACACCTTTTGAATGTTCTTCATGATTATCAAACGTGTGCCCATACAAGCAGCTATATTGTGTTTTGTCGATGATTTTTGCTCTTTCTAACATTTACAAAAATAAAATTGGTGTGCAGTAGCACGTTCTTTGCAAATTTTATTTTTTTCAAATTTCCCATTTATAATGATAGTTTATGTCATTTATATTTACTTTAGAGGGTAAAACATCTGATTACACTAACCAATTATCCGTAGTAGTAATAACGGTGTTGCGTATGAAGCAAAAACTGCATGATAGTCATTTTAATGTAAACAAATTTTATTATTTTGAATTACAAAAACGATTTAATTTCTTAAACAATTACAATTACATGTAATTACTTTCTTTCAAAGTAAAGACTTTAATCAAATAGCGACTCCATGCAGAAAATATATTTACATTTATATATTCAAAGACACAAGAAGAGGACATCATGAAATGACAAACACATAACTGAATTCACTTCCTAGTTCTTGCACCAATACACGTTAACCATTAAGCTCCGGAAAACGTCTTATGCTATATCTTTATTGATAATGCAGAACATGTGCTATAATATGATGCTACTTTATGACACAGAATATAAAAGAGTTAGGCATCAGATGTTAAACACCCACTTTTTCAACTGCATGGAGTTAATCCTATATGCAACATTTTTTTCAACAAAACTGGTTAGAAAGAAACCTACATCTACAAAATGTAATTATTACTCTTTCTTGAAAATGCACATTTAAACTGAATGTTATTTATAATCTGTTAATGTTAAGAAATTTAGAGTAGGAGTGTTTATAGGTCGTTTCCGTTTTTCATCTCATGAACTCTTAATTGAAAAAAGGTAGATTTGTAACATCAAAAGAGAAGATAGAATCTGTAGATGCTGTAATGTTAATATTGTGGAAATGAATATGTGTTGTATGTTTAGCATATTATACTATTCGAAACAATATATTAAAGAGCCATCAAGGATGTTGATGAACATATCGAAAAAATTCAAAAAATCTATCTCCGTGAAATAAATACACTTAATTTTTTCCAATTTTTTTCAACTTAAAATAAGCCGAGAAATTGCATTAATTAGTAAAGGTGTTTTCCAGTCTAAATATAGATCCAGTCTATTATTTTCAAGCGCAAAGCATTATGGTCTAGCTCACACACAGAAAAACAAAGACACGAAAGAATAACAAAAATTATGACTGAGCAATGAAATAAATCGAAATACATAATCTTTTAGGCGGTTATTTATTTACCATTCAATTTAATTATGTATTTGCTACAGATACTGGAATAATCGTTTTACTCAACTAGGTTTTTTCTTGAATTTTATAATTAATGAGTGTACAAATTTGTCATAATTTGCTGGTCTTATCTCAATAAAAAGTACATTTAACAGGCAATAATGTGTATATTCTCATGACATTTAGAAACATTGTTTGTAAAGCAATCGTCACATTCAGTAATGTGTGACAAGGGTAACTTGCAAGAGAGACACGTGCAGCATGTGCAGCACATGGGTTGTTATGGCGACTTGCGCTAGAGACGAACCTTCACGCTTCGGAAGGGCTAACTGTTTGTGTAGTACGTATTACGCAAAAAAGGAGATTCTGTTTATATGACGTCAGATACCCTTAGCGCGCGCTAGTCGAAGTGGTACTTCTCTTTGAAACCAAATTTCATTACATTGTCGTGATATGAAAATTATATAACATATGCCATGTTGTAGATAAAAGATTTCTCTTATGACGTTATAAGTATATTTTCCAAAAATTTTAAACACTAACATCCTTAATGGCTCTTTAAAGAACTCTAGTTAGTTCATCCATTAATTGATAAATTGCATTCTTTACTGAATTGTTTAAATGAAAATGTAATTCCAAATGTTGCACTTCTCATTCAAGCTGTTACGCAAGATGTATATATGAAATGAATTATTGTCGATTCGTACAATTGTAATCTATTGACCATGTTGAACATATGGCCAATGGCCCACACCATAGTTAAGAAATAAAAGACGAGTTGGCGTGCTTTATTGTTGAATAAAACATAGCAGGGAGCATACAACATAGCCCTTCGTGTTTAAATTCTCCCTGCTATGTTTTATTCGACGATAAAGACAACGACGAGTCTTCTATCTATTATATGAGTTAAACACTTACTCGCTTTTATATAAAATCTGTTGAAATATAATGTTATTTGTATAAACTATATTTTGAAAATAGTAATGCCTCCCGTCGAATAACACATTTCACTAGCAATTGAACAATCAAAGTGACGTAAAATATGACGTCATTTGCTAAGCAACGCTCTAACTGACGTCCTAAATCACGAGCATGTTTTATTGTCTCATATAGAGGACGCTGTCGGTCCAGTTGACCGCCTGTGTTTTATTGCCTTGGGTATCTTATGTTACTGAATAAAGAGAGAATATTAACTATAGTAGTGTGGCCTCCCCAGCGCTCGACTGATACCGTTATTATGGTCCTGAAATGATTAACAATACATTTCCATGATCATGAATGTATCCAGACTTCCGTTTAGTACCATGACAGAAATCGTGCGTTTTAATAAAATCATGTGATTATATATATATATAATTATGCTTGCAATCACACCCTGGAAAATACGATTTTATGATAAACGCTATAACTATATAAAGGCAGACCAATAACAGTGTATTCGAAAGTTTTTCTGTAGAGCTCTGAGAAGCGTTTCTCTGTACGCGTGCTATATTAAGAAACGGGACAAACCTATTTTCCCTCGTCAAGGTAGAGTGCTCCAAATAAACCAGGATAACGTTTTAATGCGATTGAGCAAGGGAAACAACCTGCTTTTTAATAGTTGTTAAGAAGTTTTAGATGAAAAGAACCTAAAAAAGTTGCCCATGTCATTGTCATCTTTAGAATGGTATATGAGAAACTAAATATCCTTATTACTCGCCCATGGAAGATACTGCAGTGTAATATTTATACGGCAATATAAACTTGACTTATGTAATACCGCTGCAACTATGACGTCACAATATTATACAATTGTGACATCACAATGATCGTGACGCCATTACAATGGTACATGACTCGCTATGATCTTAGTTCAGCACACTGTCGGCAAATTTCGCTTGCTAATTTTTGGCAAGTAATAAACAGAATACTAAACTTTCTTAAATATAATACAATTTTCATTTAACTCGTGAATGCTTTCGCTCCTTTTGTACCAAATCAGTAACTCGTTTAATAAAAATGGTATTAAATGGAAGGTCGTTTGGTATTCTCTATATATTTTTAAAATTCCATTGCGACCTGTAATATTGATTGTACCGTACAAGTGGGCACTTAGTGATAATATCAATTTAGATACACAATCAGTTAACCCCACCGTAGAAGGTGAAATGGCATGGATGAAATTTTAATTTGCTTATCTCCTAAATAAATAAACATTTTTGGAAGGGTAAACAAATATGCCACGTTTCAGTGAAACATGATAAAATCTCCGGCTTACAGACAACACACTCCAGTTGGCAAAGCTACAGTATTTCTCGAATACAACCCCGGAGTTTTAGTATTATGCCTCGTTTACACTAGACCACGATTAGACCACGATTACACCGATCTGATACGAACCAATTATCGCAGTAGATCTTTATGATCGTGCAACTTTGTATTTATTTTTTCGTTTTTGAACGTTCTGTTACGTTTTGATACGTTGCAATTCGACCTAGTACGCGTTAATACGAGTTAATATCCGACGTGTTGCCCTTCAGAGAAGATGTGTTACGAATGCTTGACGATCTATGGCGACCGTTTACGATCATTACGATTCCATCATACGATCTGTTGCGATTTCTCGCGCTTTGATACGTTCACAACGATCTGTTGCCTTTTGTTGCCTTTTGTTGCCTTTTATGTGACAATTACGAGCACGAATTACACGATTATTTCTATTGGTATAAGAAGTACATGTAATGTATATATTGTGTCACTTCATTCAGCGAGTTCAACATGGAGACATGCGATGTTGACGAGGAGGACTTTTTTGTCTGTTTACTTCATGCCTATATCTGAACACAAAGAAGCAAAGGAGACTGAAAACAAACGTAAGAAAGGTAGAAAGTTGGCAATTTTGGAGCCCTTTCCCTTGCCCTTTGCTTTTTTTGGTCCCATGATGTGTCTTGAATGACGATACTTGTAATGCCACTGACAGATCACAATGGTTGTCGCCTGGCAGCGTGAGACAATTTATAGGGAAAATCCCAACGCAACAGAACGTAGTGCAAAACTTGAGAGCGTTATATATCGTGACAGAGCGTAACAGAGCGAGGTACAGCGTGGTAGAGCGTGAACGGTATTCCTAGTACAGCTTGCTAAAACGTCCGTAAACATGCCTATAATGTAGACAACGTGACGCAACGCAGGAGATCGTAAAACAATCGAAATAGAGCGCAATACATGTTGTTAGAATCGTGGGGACATTTGAAGTAACATCTTACACGATGTGTTACGATAAGCTCGATAAGCTCCATTGCGCTTTTGTGCGCTCTAATACGCTCTAATGCACTCTGTCCCGATGATAACGCTTTACTACGCCCTACCACGTTCTGAAACGATCACTAAAAAAATCGGCATGATCGTGACAAAATATTTAACATGTTTAATAGTTTGACACGATTATAGAGATGCCTCACGATCATTGAGATCCATTGCGATCACCACGATGTCTATCTACGCTCCCCCACGCTTCATAAGTTGAGTTGCGATTTAAAAAAAAATATTGAATCGTGGCCATCGTGGCCTAATCGTGGTCTAGTGTAAACGAGGCATCAGCATGCCTCAAGTTGTATTCGAGGCTGGGTTTTACTCGATTCTTTTTGTTTCGAGGATGGGCTTTACCCTATACTGGATTTTATTTTTTACTTGGATTTAATCGAGGTTTGGGTTTATTCAAGGCTTTGGTTTATTCGGCCTGCGTGTCAATAGAGGCTTGGTTTTACTCGAGGCTGAGTCTTATTCGAAACCTTTTTTTTGATGTTGGGTTTTATCCGAGATTGGATTTAATTCTAGGCTGGGAATTATTTTAGACTTTTTTCTAGACTTGGTTTTATTCGAGACTTGGTTTTATACGAGGCTGATTTGTCTTTGAGGTCGGGTTTCACAGGTCATAATTTCTTTACTTCCGGGTTGTATTCGGGGAAATAAAGTACGTACGTAAGTACGTAAAAAAGGTCTCCAATACAATTGTTTTTGAGTTTCAATAATAAAGAAATCACCGGAACAAACTATTTTATTTGAAACGTTGTTTGTGTTTTAGTCGAAACGATTGTGATTCCATGCATTTTATCACATCACAATTTTGTTGTCTGTCGCCCATACAAATACAAACTAAAAACCACATCAAGTGTATACAAATTAAAATATCTACTATTGTGTGTCCTTTAAAGTGATCCTTGATCCCAAGTTTGTATCTTGAATTAAGATTCAGCAGAACATATCATTAAAAGATAAGTACCCTTTTCAGCATTTGTTTTAACAATCAGCATGTGTTCTTTAATGAGAGGGTTGTTAGGGTAACTTCCAACTATCTCTACATAAAGCATGATGCACATTATATGCTATATGTTAATATGTATTGATTTCAACCAGGAGCAGTAAGATTAGACATATACATGCAGTCATTGGAAAAATAGAGTTATTACTGATATCTTGCTTTTTAATATTTGAAAATAAATAATTTAAAATATTTAAATAAAAATGAGTTCTGGACAATACAAAGTTTCATGAGCGCTAGAGCTGAGGAATCTAGTCTTGATATAATTTTCCAGACTGGGCTGGTCGTCAAGTGAATATTTTGTTCTTTGGTGAAGGAGGACAGGCAATTGTGAGATTAACAATTTAAAGATTTAAATGATCAAAATGTCATTCTTTTCTTCTCATAGATATAGAATTAAAGATCCGATACTACCGTTTTCTGTTTTCTTACAGTACCATTCCGTCAAAGATATTTCAATAAATAGAGTAATTTTCGCCATTGAAGGAAATGGATCCAATTATTCTCAAGGTCGTTCAGTACAGTCAGTCACAAGAAACGACACGAGAGAGTTCCCCCAATTTCCAAATGTTATCAGGGAAAACCTTACCAAACAACCATTACCCCGTAGACATATCGTACCACAATTCTTCACAGTTCCAAGATTGCTGCCTTGATTCTGGCATGAAGTTTTATATATTAAACTAAGTTTGCTTAACAATTTAAAATACATTTAGTTGTATATATTACAATATGAACATTTTCGACACATAATACATGATATAATTTAAATCAGTATTTAAAATATTGAAATTAATTCCCTTGGATACAGAATGTATGTTCTGACTTAAGCATTAGATCAACAGCATTTACACTGTATGCCTTGAATAAAAATGAAATTAGTCCATGACTTATGCTAAGTAACCCAAGGTTGATTTGGTTTGTAAGGAAATAAATTTTAAAATTAAAACAACATCGAAATAAACATAATTTATTTATGTTTTTAATCGTTTTTAAATACAAATTGTCATAATGAAGTCAATATATGTTACTTTATCATGTAATCTGGTAAAAAATAACACACACCTATTAAGTTACCAGTCTGACAATTGGACTGGTCATATCTCATAAAAGGTTACAGCCTTCATATCTTCATGAAATATTCATAGAACATATCCTTCGCAGTGATCCTAACATTAAACAATGATTTTATTAGGAATAAGCTATCCTTGTAGATCTTACAAATCTCGTTAATCATATAAAGCTCTATGAGACGAGCAGTCTCATTAAAATCAAATCGAACGTAACGCTCGCATCGACTGTGACCTCTGTGACGTTCGATCTGGTTTAATGACATTGCTGCGATTAGGCAATGTCCCATAACAGGAAGACTCTTAGGTCATGCGCAACACAGGCTATCGGAGAGACCTTCAAGGGAGATAACCGATGAGCACATAAAGTAGCATCACGTGACAGAGGTCGACAGAGGTTCAGAGATAAGATACTCGGAATGGTAGAAACCATGAAAAAGTCTCGATGTAGATCGTGGTACACTTGAAGGCGGTGGAGCGACCCTGACATTCAGATGATTTGCTGTGTCTGATTTTAGATTGCAAGGTGTCAGCAGGTCAAAGGTCAAACTCGACCTATCAGATGTCATCCCTGACACAGTCATCGCTTTCTTCAACGTGTCATAAATTTTCTTAACATCCCTTCGATAACATCGCCCCTCTGACACGCGGTTATCTAATACATGCTTGAACATATGATTTAAAGATTTTGTCTCTAAGAAAAAGAAAAAAAGGCACATTTATGATGGTTATAAAACCATCCACTGATTTACTATAACGCCGTGTCATTGGTAAGTATAAAGCAATATCATCGTAAACTGTAAACTGTAGTTACAATATATATAATTATGCAAATATATTGAACATTTTGATGTAGGGTTTTCAAAGAATATTGTCATTGCATTTTACACACGAGAAAAAAGGGCGTTTGTGACAGTTCCTATTTCCATACATCCCGGTGATGTGAACAAATATTACTGGCTACGATGTCTTTATACGGGAATAATTCCTTATAGATTTAATGTGATTCTAGCTTAGTCAATTCAGAAAAAAGACAGCATTAAATTGATCAGCCAGCATTAATATGGTGACCAGTCAAAAGGTACCGGACAGATCATTGATATCATGTGTACAGATAATAATACATTTATAGTTTAACATTTCTTGCGATATATATATATGTACAAAAAGTTAAATGTCCAGGTGTATGGCTGCTTCAAATTATCAAACAATTAAAAACATAACGCCGAGTTTCTTTCTCCTACCGGTTTCATTTCATCTTCAGGGAGAAACATACATACATGTACCTGTATATGGAAAGGCAGAGTAAGACGTGAACTATATACATTTATCATTAGGCCTCAGGTTAAGTCCATTAAAATAAAGTTTCTAAAAATTACTTGTCGACTGAAAGTTAACTGATACGTCACAGTCATAAATGGAAACTTACAATGTAAATGCAATTTTCATATCAATGCATGCAAGACTGAAGAGATATCAGAGGTTCTTTTAAAATTAAATTTAAGTTTTTGAAAGTTTCTTTAGAATCTACCAATTTTGTCCATGATGTGCGAACCTGAACAATGATGACGTCAACGCCGAAAATAAACTACTTAAAGAAATCACTCTTTCACTGTCAGCAAAGAGACACCATCATTGAGACAAGTTATAAAGACTTATTTGTAAATGTTTAGAATTGTCTTACAGCAGAGAGGTGGAATAACCGGATAAACCACACAAAGTGATTAAATACGTATTCATTGCGTATTCAATACGTATTCAATGTCGTATCCCTTGGACCTTTTACTCATCAAGGTTCTTTCATCCACTTACTTAGAAATAAACTGTCAAGATTCTTTTCGTCTTTGAGTCTTCTTTCTCAATCACTTGATTTATCGCCTTGATGGCATTCGAATGTCAAAGGTTAAGTTATTTATGGCGTGTTGTGACAAGTGCCACGTTAACCCTCATTGTGCCGGCAACCTGTGTGAGACTCGAAAGAAAGCTATGCAGGATCAATGGGTTAAACGAATCTTTCTTCTCATTCTTTTTCATCTCATATTTTCGATTTTATTTTTCCTCAACATTAATTTTTTTTTATTTTCCTAAATGAATAAACTATTCTTCATTTTAAATATATCATATTCATATGTAACCAAAGTGTTTGTATTGCTTATTGATTTATATGAATGATTTTAAACGTGGTACCAACATGTTTTGGATACTCCTTATATTCCAAAAGAAATTCCCGAGACGCTCTAATAATTGATGAAATAACCATGATTATTTTATTTCTAACGGAGAAGTAAAATGGTTTTAAAAGTTTCTAATATAACATGTTTCTCAGTTTGGCACACTGTAAAAGTGATAATCCCTTAAGAGTAATTTGTCTTATCCCAAAATTACCCCCTTCCAATCGATAAAATAATGTTATCAACATAAAACTCAAAACTGTGTGTTTTAATTATTGTTTTATGAGACCCGTTCACATGCGTTTCCTCAAAACTTGAGAACTTATGTAGGTTGCTGTTAAAAAATGTGTATACTATGTGGACCTAGTGAACTTCATGGAGACCAAAAGAAAATGGTGTTTTAAGAAAACTTAAGTAAAGTTATGTTTTTCTTTCTTCATCATCTTGTGCTTCACTTGAAGTTACAATGACCCACTTCTGTACAAAGGTGTAAACATCGAACTGGGGAAGAGGCATTTATATAGAGGATTGATCCCCCGGTACGCGAGTACATGAATAAAAATTTAAACCACATCGAACTGTCAACGAACGTATTTAACAATGTAGAAACAATGTATAACCTTGTTTTCCTTAAAACTGTTCTTCAATCTTCATTATCTCACAAATGACTTGAAGTTAAAATGAAGGACCACTGTACAAATCTATACAAATTGAAATATAAACAAACGTATTAAATAATGTGGACACATTGTACATCCTTGTCGGACATGAAGAGAATATGACGTTTCCCTGCAAACTCCAAAACAATGTTCTTCAATCTTCATTATCTCACATTTAATTTCAACTTACAATGACGGACTACTTTAAGAGATATCTCATATTGAACTATCAACAAAGTATTCAATAATGTGGACACAGTATACAGACTTGTCTGACCGCTACAGAGATCAAGGGGTAGATGACCACAGATGATCCATAGCTTCTGTACGTGCTAATAACTAGTCAAACAACGCGGACAAAAGATTTCAAATTCCCACGGACCGTCTCTTTAATTTACCGGAAAGGATGATAAGATGAAAAAGCTTCTAACGAGAGAGAATCCTCAACGATAGACGGTTAAAGCCTTCGACGTAATAACGTGCAACTTCACAGCGGGTAGTGGGAACAACAATCCGGACTGAAATACCAAACAGCTCCTTTCACACCCTTTCTTGTCTTTGAACGATTTCTCGCATTCAACAAGCCTCTTCACAGCGATGTATCCAGGGGATGAGGGTGATATTGTGTAAGGTGATGTAATGCCCTTCAAGTGAACAGACTCCCCGTAGATAGGACAAACAAGCGGCTCGTTTAATGTTCCAAATTGTTGTTTATTAGCTAGTTAAAGTCTTTACAGATGTCGTTTATGGATTAAACACTGTATTTAATCATTGCATGTACTTGTGATAAGCGTCGAATTACCGTGCCATGAGTAAGATAACTACTTCTGTGTGCTTTGTAAACGAAAACCAAACCCCTGGCTTGTCCAGTGGGAAACAGATTGGGCACTGGTGCATGTACACAGCTTGATTAATTAGTGGTTATACACGTGTTGTTTAGAGTTAACCATACAGATTCATTTCATTCATGTTTCGGAACTTGATGGCATTCGACAAACCTTCACATGTAAATCATATGTATATAAATTTAAATGAATAGTATTCAGTATTGCATGGTATGATTTCAACTAAAATCACTGTACCTTCATCATTATGATTAATTTTTAAAAAATAATTTCAGTTCCAAATATGTGTTTTCTGTTAACCTAGACTTGCTGATTGAGGATCTTGACTGTATTAGAGGCTCTTATGTTTTACACAGCCATTGGGCGGAACAAGATTTAGGTTTCTGAGATAATCTTAATTAAGGAAACTTGAAGACGAATTTCACAATGAAAATAAAATCAAAGAGAATTTCTTGTTATCCAGAAAATCTTCTTGTTCTTGAGAATTTCAAAATGAAACAGAGTGACTCTTTAATATGTAAATATTAAAGGTTAGTATTTATTGAGTATGTAAAACCTCATGGGATCCTTTACAAAGAATAGGATTACTCTTATAGGTTGCCTGTGTAACGTGTGATAACCATAGTCCTTATCACTTGTCATACGTTTACTACTGAAATGCATACTTTATAAATTTGAACTAATCTGCATAAACAGTAAAATAAACCCAGGCTCACTTCACTATGTTTTCAAGTTAAGTTGAGGAATAAGAATAAAACAATAGGTACAGAACTCGTTCAAAACCGTCCACTAAGTCTAGATGTCTCATCGATGTATATAATCATGTGCATGTATTAATGGTTTTACACTCAGACTCTGAAAAAGTATTTATACTGAAAATATAAGCATTTTATTAAATATTGAAAATGACAATGTAAGAAATGGGAACTTCAGAAGGCTTCTTTTCAATATGTTTTCAATATTTTTTAAGTGTAAGTGTTCGACTAATGTGTTACAAAAATAAAGATAAAATAGAATCAAAACAAGTTGAGTGACGCTTCTATTACAACATTTTAACCAATTATTTTAAAAGATCACAATCAAGGTCGATGTTCACCGATGAATGAACAGGTTAATAAGGTGAATTATTTGTGATTCATCTGTTTATCGTGATTTATCAGTCTAAAAACATCCCCGAATCAGCCTCGTCACTGCTTGGATGTGCTCCATTGAGCTTTATATGAATGAATCATTAAGTAAGAAATTATAACCTGACAACTAGTGGTGTGAAATGCCGTGGTAATTGTGATGGTAATTGTGGTGGTAATTGTGATGGTAATTGAAACATATTTGAAAATATTTTGATCAGCTGTGTTTCGAACCACACCCTCAGGAAGAATATGCCTTGAGATATTTGACAAGCCATTAAGGTGAAATATTACAACACAACGTGAAATCTTCTTGATTGAAATAACTTTCTTTAATTACATTTAATTTCTGAAAATGCCAAAATTATGAGAGAATGCCAAAATTATGAGAAATATATCAACATAAAAAGGATCCTCAGCAATCTTTTCACTATAAGTATGAAGTTATATAGACTTGCTAACATGTTAAAAGCTTGCTTTGGCTTTTATTTAACATAACACTTGGACGACAGACTTTACATTAGTCTCAGACAACCTTATAGTGGAAAACAATGATTCACGAATTGAGGCTTAAATAAGGAAAATTAAAATATGAATATGGTTTTGGATTTGAGACAAGCCACGTAGTTGCAATTTGAAAGTTAATCAGTTTATTTCAACCTTCTTGATTGTAATAGTTTCTTGATATAACCTTTGATCTCTGAAATGAACATTAAATGCCATGATATTTGATATGCGAAAATTAAAAGTAATAGCTGAAAATGGTCCTCGGATATATCTTCCCTTGTTAGTACTCTAGGGTTGAGGTAATGTAATAGGCTATATTCTAACACTAAGACTCTGTTTCAATCACTTTTCTCCTTTCTTCTTTTCAATATTTAATGAAATAGTGATAGTTAACGAATACTTTTGAGTCTGAGTGTAATTGGCTTTTACTCTGATATAATCGTTGGAGCACAGACTACATCTATATCTTTCTGGAAATATTTAATTCATGAAATGAAGGTCAAATTAGAAAAATAAAAACATTCTATCCATTAAAGGGACACAGTGTTTAACATGAAATTTTATTTAGATTTGATACATACAAAAATATCAAATGTCCTGATTTACGTCCAAATCATCTCACTCGACTTGCATATATGTATCCCCTAACGCCACATATTTGACAATAACTTGTTTTCAGTAAAACTCGAGCAGCGACTTAATACACGATGAGAAGCTGAATTCATGCACCCCTTTTACATGTTTGCCAGTTATATGTTCCATTGAACAGTACAAACCAATATCTGTCTCTGTGTCTGCTTCATATCAAAATTACGTTTGAACAATTGACGCGCGACAGCCCCGGAACATTGTCCGGTTTTCGATCATAATCAAGCCTAAACATCTTAATAATGTAACTATACTGAACAGATTGGCATTAAAAGGTTAATTTTCGACAACATTCATTATTTCTCAATAACATAACACCCTTGGTAACTTTTGACCTATGTTACTACAATAACATACGGAGTGTCCCTTTAAAACAATCTGGAGTTATACAAATTCATCAAAGAACCGTATAATTTAATTGTCGAAAAATAAAACAATCTATATTTTAGCGATTGTTTTACATATAGTTTTCATTAGGACGACATTGCATATTACCGATGAGATGTAACGGTCTCGACTGACCATGACACACTTAAAAAAATGAGAGCAGTAAATAACGCTCGAATTTGGGGAGGACTACGGTACGTATGATCGTTGAAACTTCCTGAAGTGGACTTCAGTGGTTGTTTGGTGATTGGAGGCAATGTCATAGTATCTTCTCTTATACCGCTTTCACCCGGGTAGATCTCAAAACTATCATTTTCTTTTCATTTTTCATGTTATGTACTCTCCTTTAAACAATTTTTAATTCTTTGTGATATAATGTGGTGGGGCTCCGTTTGTTGAATATCATCACACAGAAAACGTCCACAATTGGGAGTTGTTAGCATTATAATATATTAGAGGTGCATCCATTGTGTTTAATAAAATCTTATTTGGCTTTAATATGTTCCAAAACACCATATGTGCTGTTTACATTACAAATAAATTCACTCAGCTTTCATATTCATTCCCAATGGCCAATCATAATTACTAGTTTCTAATTAAAATCGTGTAAACATCATTATGCATGTGTAGAAACCGAAACTGCACGAATCATCACGAACATCAAAAACCCAAAATTTTCATTTTGTCTGTATTTAATGAGGTCGCGATGTATTGTCCTGTTTTCGATCAGAAATCAATACTTTTACCTTCATATCGTCAATATACTGAGTCGACTATCATCAAAATGGTAGTTTTTGGTAACAGTATCGATAAAGTAACACTATTTATAACGTTTGGCATATTTGACCCCCAACAATACTATGGATGTACCTTTAAGATAGAATAAATGGTGCTGCACAGTGACTGCCGACGCAGAGGCACAACACAAGACAAATTATTTCTGAATCTATAATGTAATGAGGACAAGAAGGCGTTCATATTATTAGGTATAGAATTTGTTTTTCGAAAATGACCTTTACACACTTCAAAAGCATGATTAAATTACATTTTGTCCTGGTAAATGTGACCATTATAAATATGAAAATTACGGCCATTCTACTAGAACCATTAACTGGCTACAGGTACACCTATTCCTAAACTAACCAAAAGTTCTATATTCTGGTTTTTAATCCGAATCATCTACAAATAATAATGATTAACGATCATTTCCATCCAAACGTGTCTCCTTAAGGAAACGATATGAGACTCGATCATGCCAGATTAAATCCAGAAATGTTCAAAAGAAACAATTAAAAATGCAAACAACTCTCAACATGCAGACAGGGCGATGGGAATCAAACGTAAGTTACCTGGGTTTCACAATAAATCACAGTTCAGGTCGATGACCTATTGAACGCTGAAGGCTATAAAAGAGACAGTTTATTGAATAACAGATCAATTCAGACAGCGTCTAAGCCCGTGGTTGAATTTCCATCACAATCTTGGATGTTCTAAGTGTCTCACCTTCAATACACGATCACTGGGATGAATTGGGCAGAACATGGACTATGCAAATTGCCAGGTTCCGCTTCGGTTGTTACACTTTGTACGGTTGAATGAAGGAAACGGCGCTAGGAGACACGATTTGTATGATGGTTAAACCACGATTAACAGGACGAGACTTGTAAAGTAGATACTGGCCATCGTATGTGTTTGATCTAGTCTCTACAAAAACAAGGAGCCTTTTTTATATGAAAATTCCATTTCTTACAGTCTCCTTCAATATTTAATAAAATGGTGATATCTTCAGAATACATATTATTTTCATAGTCTTCGTGTAAGACTAGTGTTTAATCTTGAACGTGTAAAATTGGATAAAATGTTCTGAAATAAGAACTTAATGAAATATGGTGATGATGTTACTCTTATATGCCGATATGTAACATAAACGTATAGAAAGCTCGTCGACTTGACTTATCACTAAAATACAGGTATATACAAAACTTGGTGACTTGACTCATGACTGGAGTAAATGAAAAGGAAACTCGTTTACTTGACTTATCACTTAAATAAATGTAAGGGAAACTGTTTGTTTTGACTTATCATTTAAATAAATGAAAAGGAAACACGTTGAGTTGACTTATGACTAAAAAAATGAAAAGGAAACTCGTTGACTTATAAATCACTGAAGAAAAGATAAAGTAAACTCGTTGGAATGATATGTGAGGACACAACTTGCAAATGTAAATGAGGTAACATTTCAATAACGTTAATTCTTAATTCTTAAATAGTATACATGTATGTATGGTATTCAGGAATAAATCCAGTAAGGAAACAAGGTCATCCTGATTGGTATGAACACCTGACAAGAACAAATATAACCATGCACGGGAACGAGACACAGAACAGAACTGAGTGAAATGGAACTAAACCCATAACCTCATATACGTACGCACTAAACATTTATCAATACACGCTTGTGGTTAACCTAACTCCACTGTTTTTAAGGATGTTTAGATTGATTTCTCAAATCGTACATAGAGGATACTAAACGAACTTCTATTTAATACCATTTTTATTAAACGATTAATGATTTTGTATAAAACGAGCGAAAGCGAGTTTGATACCAAATCATTCACGAGTTTAATAAAAAAGGTATTAAATGGATTTCGAAGGAAGTTTAGTATTCTGTTTATTACTCGCCCACTTATAATCCAGCGAAATAGTTTTCAGTGTGATAATCCAGCGAAACAGTTTTCAGTGTGATATCACGTATCTCTCACCGGTCACGAGATATCAAACTGCAGTGACGAGAACACATTTTCTCAAACTGAGGAAACTCAATCTCACATCGCTTAGCATATAATAAAATATAAACTATACGTATGAGTGTTAACAGATTACCTCTTCAGTGTTATACATCTTGTTTGGATATCTCAAGATGTTGGATAATACTATGTTGGATAATACTATGTTGGTTATTCATTGTAAGTAAAGATTGCATGTTATATTTTATGAAAACTTGCATGGTCAAACATCATCCATCAATGTTTCTGTGCCATTATGCAAGGATAAAGTCGTCCCTTCTTCCTGAAAAACACATAACTGAACTACATGATGTAACATTAAGAGAGTCTTTTGTAAAATACGAATATCATTACACAATTTTAATGTTCATTATCAAAGAAAGAAAAATGTGCACAACGAAAATAAGATTTTATGTCATTATTGTAATAAAGGCTACGTAAAATTGAATTCTCGATGATGTAATTCTTATACTTGTAGTAATCATGAACCTGTAAGAATATTTACATATATGAAGTCCAACTGTATACGAAGATGAACAATTAATGAAAAAATAATAACATATAGAAATTAATATTAATATAATATTATCCGTGTCAAATGATTGTTTTAATCAGACGTATATGAATGTATAACATGTTCACCTGACTGTACAATGTTAGTAATAACAAAACTTTATTATGGGTCGCATTGCCTAATTATATATAAATTACTGAATAAAGCTTCTGTCTGATGTGGGGATACTTTTCTTATTTGTATTGATGGTAGATCTTCCAACTGCCGCCATTCAACTATAAATATGCACCATTTCGTATATAGTATATTTTCCATGTCAAGAGATAATGAATAACATCTTCATTGTGACATCATCAAGCGAATTTACCATTAGTATTTAGCTATTTATTTAGTGATTCAACATAACATCTATATAGTCTGGTAACTCTACTTTGAAATGGAATTAACGTGTTCACGACGTTAAAATGTGCAAAGTTTCCGACCCGTATCAATCCAACAAAAGCGATTTAATCCGTTAATCTACTTTGAAATGCAATGTATTGTCTTCAATAGGTTGTCACTTGTAACGTTGATTAAATTCCAATATCTGTCTCAATCCCTAATACTGAAACCGGAATATTAATTCCGTCATTCTGATTCGTTTTCAAGTTACTCAAATTCTCCTTTGTCTTTAATAATTAATGTTGTAGTTAATTTTTAAAGTTACCAAGATAACAAGTCCCTAACGCATCCATGTCCAAATTCCTTACCTCTGTTATCACCATTGATTCAGAACCACCACTATCACAAGCATAATATATTCATATTGAGTGTCATTTTATGAGGAATCATAACTCTCGACAACACTTTTCGACTCAGTAGACTAGAAAATTATTCACATTAAAAACTGATTTTCTGACCTCGCACATTCCTGTTCACAGCTTGAACGAACACTTCACTCGATGTATCATAGAGGGCTTAATAGATATACATCTATACCCAATAAATATACGTTGTACGTATCAATCACTCATCGTTCATAAAAACATCAACTCATAAGTATAAGTATAAGTATATGTATATATATCTCATGCAACGCTAGCAGAGCGTGAAAGTATTTATTGCTCAATTTAATTTCGTATTATTTTCTCCTCTTTTAAAACCCGCATTTACAAGTTTATTACTCTAATGATGCGTGGCGTTCTTTGTTTTTGACATGGTATTTCCCTCGTTGTGAAATAGCCAGTGGCAGAAATGAAATCTCAACAGTTTTTCACACAGGAAAGATTGAGTTTGGTTTCATAGCGCCCTGGGCTGGCGTTGAACCGAGTTGTTATCACATCGCGATCTGTGATTCAGTGAAATGCTTAGCAAATAGCTCCGGGCCAGGCGTGTTTTCTTGTGATAACTTTAATCTTGATTACTCAGCTTAAATACATTAAAATTTGATTTGAGTGTTTTGAGATATTGAAATAGCTCTTGAGAGAATGTGTTGTATATCTGATGGCCATCTGAATGCAGTGAAATATTCATAAAGCTTTCGGAATAGATCTAAACTCGTAATGAGCATCTTAAAATGTTGAAAAGGATCTTAATTTAATCGTAACTGCATATTTAGAGTATTTTGATAATTTAAAAGTAATTCTCCCTGTTAATTTACAATCATGAGAGAGAGAGAGAGAGAGAGAGAGAGAGAGAGAGAGAGAGAGAGAGAGAGAGAGAGAGAGAGAGAGAGAGAGAGAGAGAGAGAGAGAGAGAGAGAGAGAGAGAGAGATCATGTGCTATATTTACTTTACACCACCTGGTTAATAATTGTCAGTGTTTCTTTCACATTTTCGTCAATGATTTGACACTTCGTGACCCTTTTGGTATGTTTACACTTACATTAGATGATCATATTATTTGGTGTTTAGGTTATTAATTCAATATACTTTAATTGGGGAGTATAAATAACACAAATGCACACACTGGAATATTCTTCTGAGTTCATCTTCACAATAAATACGCCGGATTGGATTGCGCTACTAAAGTTAGACTGTATGTGAACTACAGAAGTGTCACCAAGTATTGAAGTTATATCCACGTTCAATTAATCACCACTTCAAACGACTGGTTTAGAGTTACAGGTATACATTACGGTGTGACACATAATAACATTATAACAATTATGCACCAATAACTCACCAATCAGAGTACGTGACAGAAACATGATAGGTCAAAGGTCATCCAGTAATCATATGTGCTCAACGAGCGACGTGATATGTCTGTCAGCGCAAACATTAAGTTCGTTGAGAAATAATTGAATGCCTTTACATCCTTCTATATATATATATATATAACCGTCCATCTTGTATAAGTGTAAATCCCTCTACACGTAAAGAGGGTTTTCGAGCACAAAAGTATCATTCTGAACAATTACGCGTCATGGACGTCTGAAGGAGTTATATGTGTTATATTGACTGGCTATGTTATAAGTCATGACGGATGTAGTACGCGTTTACAATTTGGGAGTAAGCAGCATCCCAAACGTTCGTTCACCCAGAGACTCTCTACTCAGTACAGGTCCCTGGTTGACCAATGTTTTCGTTGAACATTGAATTGCACGTGTGATACTCCCAACAAATATTCAACCTGAATATGTGTAAACAAAATCATTCACTTATCGAAGTACATTGTATTATGAAATATAGTAATCTATCTGTGTTTAACATTTACATGGATAATTCGACGATGGGGCTAAATTTAAATGCCCGAGGTTATGTGTATCACGTATGTTTAACCAAAATAATTTCTACAAAGGTAATAGGCAACTTGTTTGGTTCAGTGTTTCACTATACTAGTATTCACTATATTTGTTTGAATTTTCGTAATTTTGATCCACTGCAAAGATTTTTCTCGTCAACTATTATGTATACAATATAAAGCACCGTGGCACGAATTTTGCATTTTCTTTATTCTTAAAGTTACATTAGTATTTATGTAGTTATAAACCTTTACTTACGAGGGTAAAGCAATCCATTACAGGACCATATAGTACATACACTGTCTGCCAAAAGAAACGCCTACTTGATTTTCCTTGAAATGAAAGATGAAATACTTTCTGAAATATAATTAATGGTAGTCTCATGTTATGCAGAAACAATAATCAATATGAAAGTCCATTGAAATCGTGGAAAAACTGTGATTCGAGTTAATAACATTCTGAACTGTTCATTATAGTTTTTACGAAATCTGATAAGATATCTGGTAGGCGTTTCTTTTGGCCGATAGTGTAGACGTAGACAACAGTGCCACTTATTAAACGAAACTGTAAGAGCATTTAGTGTGAACACCTTCTAATTCGAGGATGTGGCATAAAACCATGAACAATGACCATTCTTTTTGGAACTCTATTAATTGATTGAGGAGGATTGTTTTGCAATTGGTAACATTTCTTTTTTATCATGTGAGATCTCTATATTTCTCTTTATTTCCATTAGAAAACGTGCTACAACCAAGTTTAACAGACTTGAATCACAACTTGTTATATCTAACTAAAAGTTGACGTCATCGTATATGTTCTACATTATATTACAATGATGGGTTATTCGGACATTAGTCAAAACAAAACTCAACCCACGAATCGGTAAGACGCGACGCACCAATGGTAGGAAACACTGCATAGGATTTGTACGTAATAAAGACGTACAGAAGATGAACGAACTTTTGAGCTGCAGCTATTACCACGACATCCCCCATTGTGGTGGCAGCTCATTGGCGTATTGTTACGGCAGTCGTTGAAGCGTAGATTGCATCTGTGGTAATGTAGGTCGACGGCCCCAGCTTTACATTTTAAAAAATATTATTCTTTAAAAAATTAAAAAGACTTGTGTTAACCGATCTTTTAAATTGAGAGTCTCATCTGATGCAATGTGACATATTATTTGTCAGGTGTGAGTAACTTTCAATGTGATAAAAATGTTCTTTTAAAAATGGCATATTTTAACGAAATTCAATAAGAAAAGAAGGCGAGTTGAGGTAAGGTTGGAAAAGTGAAGAGCAGAGGAGTAAAGTTAGATAATAATGCATAGAAACCGGATGCAGTAACTTCCCCCGCAACTCATAACTCCCTCCAGTCTCCCTCATTGGCTAATTTAAGCCTTGCTGCTTTCCATTACCTTCTCTGTACTAGCTTGTCACTGCGCACTGTGAAGTTCAGGTGAAGCGCGTTGCTACGCTAACACAGAAAAGTTAGCGAAATGCAGCAAAGTTTCGGAGACTGGCGCGAGTTATGATTTACGGCGAAAGTTAAATATTCAAATGCAAAATACAGAAATAGAAATGAAAACTTTGTTAGAAACTTAATAATATAATAGAAATATGCAATCTCATTAAATCAGATCATTGATTCGATCCCTAGGTTTTTTTCTAGTTTGTGTTGTCACTCATCTAAAAAAACCAAGGGAATGAATCAATGATCTGATTTTAATGAGATTGTATAAATATGCTAAATAAACTGACGGAGACGCAAAGTAAATTATATAAAGCGTATCCAGACACTGGGATTCACAATAAATAATGCGTAAACAAAGGGGTTCAGTTACGTATTGAATGAAGTGATGATTTTATATTTTGTCTTGCCAAAACCTGCAGTAATATTTTAGAACACCGACGTTATTCCCTGTACAAATAACTCTTAGCTTATATATTTCCCATTTTAATTTTATATGTATATTACGTTTTTCTATACTGTATACACTACACATTTTAATCCATCTCTCATAAATCGCTGAGAGATTGGTCGTGTATTTTATTGTATATTATTTTCATGATATATATATATATATACCGCTGCACGAGTGAGATGTAAATAAAATTATGTCTATCTGTCTGTCATGAAGCCCCGGGAGTCCTGATTGGCTTATTGGATATAAGATATTTGGAAGATTATGTTTTGCAACGTCCACTAACAGACATAACTCGCGCCATTTTCTAACATGCACTTGCGTGTGTGTTACGGAGTTAGCTGTTCCGAGAACCGGACCTGCTACTCGAATTTTCTGTCTGACCAACAGAAATAGATAATAAAGGATAACATAAAAAGACAATAGAGATTTGAAATATTTTTGGAACTTTTACATGGAATTGTTTATGTTTACTTCGTCTCGATTAGATCGTGTTTCAATTATTTGCGGAACATCAGATCTTATTTCAGACGTTATAAGTAACAGTAAGGTAGGTTAAACTACTACGCAAAACCAGATAGGAAAATACTTTTAAATCAATTAGAATTTCAACAAGACACGCGAAATGTCTATTCATATAATTCCGCTTCTCTGAAATTTGTTGAACAAAGGTTAATATCATAATCAGGCAATATCATTGAAACTTGATAAGTAATATAAAAACAAGGGTATAGTCCGGAAAATCATACTCAAATATATATTTCATATGGATCGACATAGAAGACTGACCCGATGGCGAAACGATATATAACTTAATGCTACAAAAACAGATGGCAGTTAATCAGCGATAGAAGAAGAAGAAGAAGAAGAAGAAGAAGAAGAAGAAGAAGAAGTAGAAGAAGAAGAAATAGTTATTGCTGTGTCACGCCACAATCAAGAATATACAAATACATTATAAATACATGATATTTTTAAGATTGAGGGCCCAGCCAGTAAATTACATATTTGAGGCTCATTAGTACATATTAAAACAATAAACAGTATGAGATATAAGCATTAATATATAAATACATTATATAGTGAATATTGGTAAAATATGTAAGACATATATGAGAACTCAATCTTTAATCGCATTATACAAGAGACAGGGCCGAGTCTAGTGCGCAGTGTTACGGAGTTCAGCCACCTGTTAACGGCAACTCAATATGGCGGCCTGATGATCTAATTTCAAGACATTTTCAGAGAAATTCCTGCTCTCGAGGTCGATGTCGATTGTTATCTAGGCGGTAGCATGTGTTTTGTTTTTGCGGTTCCTTCGTCGTTTTTTTTAAACCACTGAAAGGCCTTTCTTCGGAACGTTCCCGTATGTCACTATCACATGTCGCCTTACTTTACCACCATAGGTGGCCCAGGTCCTTCGTATCAACAATGAAAAATGTTCAGGTCAAAGTTCATAATGAAATTAACCAATAAAAACCCGTCTAACTTTTCCCACAGACAAGAACTGTCGCGCAAGCTTGGGGACAAGTGCCACATATCTTTGCAAGCCCGGATGTGAAATATTTCTCACAAAATCTCGCGAGACTACCACGCCCACGCACTTGAGATTTTTTTTCGGCGACTTTGTGACAGAGAAATATCCACGTGTAGAGCAAAACGTACACATGAAACAGAGCTCAGTGTGCATCGACAGCAATAGTTGTAACTGAAAGAACATCAAGCTGGAACAACGAATCTTTGCAACCATTTGTCAGTCGTAATGATTACGTGACATTTACAAGTATAGCACAGATTACAATATTGCGAAGATGTGTTACATATACATGTCATGTAAGATCAGATCAAGACATGAGGATGTCTGCAGTTGATTTCGTATGTGACCGATATAAAAATCTGTCAATGATATGCCACCGCAATTTGAAAATTTGATGCAAATTTCAAATTGTCCACACCATCACCAAACATGAAGGATTCCAAAATGGCTACCAATACTTGCCACATAAATGTCACTTCACATTCAACTTTTTCTTTGTAAATCATTTTCATTACTACCATTAACCAAATTAATCTGCTATATCTAATAAACGATTTTGCCGCGAAGAAATATGTGCAATGCATAGAGGATATAAACCAACTCTCTTCTATCATTTATTATTAAACGAGTTTTCTGATTTTGTAAAAAAAACTGTATTACACATTGTTTAGTATTCTCTTTAGTATTCGTCAACAATTGATGAGAGAGAATCACGACAAGAGTGCGACTAGTGCATAAACATTTATGATCATTTATTGCACAAGTGTACTGTTTTCGGATTCCGCATATATTACACCGTGGCAACGCCAATGAGCGAATTTGGATTGCAGGACTTATATAACTTTATAACTTAATAACATCCTTCTATATGTAAAGACGATGTCCCATAACATATTCAGTTAGTTCAGCTTATTGTTATTAATAATTACTTTTCAAATGAAAACAGGTTGAATTGAAAACTGCATAATATGTCCAGTCAGCAAAATGGCGATTCATTGAAAAGGGAGTGTTTATTTCTATGCAAGGTGTCATGTGCTCAACTGTATATTGAGCAAACAAAAGTAATTGCATTTATTGCAATTAAGTCCTCACCGTCCAAAAACGCTGAAATGCCGAAATAACGCATTCAACGATTAATAACTATCCACAACTATATTAACATTTTAAATCAGCTCTAAAGGTTCCCATGGTTGAATAGTTTAAGTTTAAAAACTATTTTTCCTGGAATTTAAAGGTGACATTACTGCAGCGATGTCATGTTTTCATAATTTTCCAAGATTTAAGACAAAGTTTCAAGGGACCTAAACATTGAATTTTTTATGTGAAATTCATCCGGCTCACATTTTTCCTTTGGGCGGGCGTCGGGAACAAGATTTAAGGGCGAGAGTTGTACATATCTTTTTACGTGGTATGTTTTATAAAGGGGCTGCGTTTACAGTATGCAACTTTGAAGTTTATTTCGTATCAAGTAAGAAATATATCTACAAAACACTGGTGTGGATGAAAATATTTATAATTAATTTCCTTCAGATATATAACTTCTATATACTTCTACGTCGGTATTTTACTTTGAAGTTCATTTCATATCTGATGTAAAAAATATTTTCTTGCTCGTGTTTTACAAAGGAGTGCCTTTACAGTATGCATACTTGAAGGTTTTGTTGCATCACGGAAGACATATATCTGTAAAGTACTGGTGTAGATATAAGCAGAGACTCATCTGATTACATCTGATTAGAAAGTTCATGATATAACCCATGTAAATGCCATGGCTTAATTCATAATTTGATGTTTTTTAATATCATATTAATAACAAAATTAAATTTATATTTAATTAGGTATCGTAACGTTGAAGTTCAATTCGTATCAAATCAGCGACATGTCTATTAAAATTTTTATTATTGTACACGTAATTGAATACACCTCGGATACAATCGTACATGAGTATGACACTTTTAAGTTCGTGTCAGGTAGGCTCAAATATATTGACTATGTTGGACGTTTCGACATAATACTTTGATATCGAATAGTTTAAACATCCTTAAGTTTACTTTGTTTATAAAGATGTCAACATTTTCGTGATCATTGATGTAGGGAACTGTCCTTGTTGCTCATATTATTCAATTTCAGACTTGAGCTTTTATTACATTCAGAGATAAAATGACAATATAATACATAATGAAATCGGATAAGTGATAAGCCGGAAGATTTGCATTATTATTTTACAAAATTAACTCAGTTATTTTTAATACAGATATTTTGTTTTACACACAGTTTCTGAAATTTATGCATGTTCGGACTATTTGATACAGATGTGGTATGCAAGAACTTCTTACTTTAGCAAAATATGCACACATAAAAATATAATATACCTCAGCATGATCAATAGAACACAATTTACATTTTCATTCAGATATACTCAACGATTGAAATAATGATACAGTTCATTCAGACGCCTATGTTTGATCTCATTCGAATTCTAATTCACTTTGGTCTTTTAACCTTACACACTCTCTGATTAACATTTCAAATCCTTCCACATAAGATGTAGTCTAAATGAACCGCTGAACTGAACTATGAACTATAGTTCTGCTCCGTGTAAGCAGGAGACGGCAAACCGCTTCAGGAACGCATAAATTCTAGCCTTTGTTCTCGGGGAGACATCCTCACTTCAAAGCAGCTGTTTACAAGTTTTTAGCGCTTTTAATCCATACTATCCAATCGTTTGATGTTTTCACACGGAGACCTGGTCACACCAACGTCTAGGCGACCACGGACCACACCGTGGAAGGGAATATCATTGATATCTCACACAATCCCTGATCAATTACTGAAGATCGTGTGAGACTTCTTAAAGGTTAGATGAAATGACATATGGTCACTTTCGGATTCGTTGAAAAGGGGTTTCAATTTGACAATTGCTAGATTTAAAATTTTTGAAATCGACCCATAAATAACTTATATACGGCTTTTTTTTAAAAGTGCCCAATTAAGCCCCGGCGACCAGAATGAAAATGGGCGGGGGTGGTCACTGAAGCGTATCGGGCTGTGACGTACGTGAAGGAGCCTCTACATGGCCGCTAATCATAATTTAACGCGTTTTCCCCACTTTTAAACTGCTCATATAAGACAGAAAACTTCATCAAAACAACCCAAATTTTCGATAAACGGATTACTAAACTATTCAACTAGCGATTTTATATGGTTACAACAACCGGGGCGTGCTTTATTAGAGTGCATTCTGCGCTTTTGTATAGTATGTTTGTACCAATTAATCGCGGAACTAGAAGGGAAGGTATGACAGTTCAAGTGACACTGAAACAAGGGAAGAAGATTATCGCGGGAATCGGGTGAACAGAGATTAAGTAGCATCAATTGATCAAAGTATGTTGAATAATCGGCATGTTAATTTTGTTTTGTATGTATTAATAAATAAATATATATGGTAGGTATAACTTCATATACACTGAACGATTGACTGTTCAAACAAGCGAGACAACGTTGCAGATTTATAAATAACATTTTGTATTTAATATAAAAGATTACTGTATTTTAAGTTTGTCAATTAAAATATTCTATATATGATGTAACGGAATGCAAACCATTTTCACTTCACTTTCATGAATAAATAAATGAACTGTTTTGGTCAACAAGCTCAATGAAATTTACATGAAGATTGCTCTATTGTGCACGCTAAACATATACACAGATTGATATAGACAACGAACATTATCGAATAAAAGAATTATGTTACCAGAAGCATTTTAATGAACATATCGTTAATGAAAACGAAATGGTTTAATTAATAGTCTGATAGCTTTTATGTGTCACTTCTGCACATCAACACACAATTCTCAGTTTAGCGGACCATATAGATGTTTCTTCCAGATCAAAGGGGAGAAGTGTTGTTACAGCACATTAGTTTACGCAATTAAGAAGCTGAGTATGTGAGAAGGAAGGAGTGTAATTATGTTTGTACAGATAACAAGTTTACTGGACCGACTTAATTATATAACACAAGTCGGTGACCAGCATGTCATGTTTATTGCCAACGTCCTGTCTTGGTGACACACAATACACTTAACGCGACATTCAGTCTAGAAATTTCAGCCAATGAACATATCTCTATCAAGTTATCCAATAAAAACTCTTGTTTAAATATAATGTACCAATGTAAAATCATCATAACTATTTGGTTTTCTATCTTGCCATTTGCGAAAAGACTTTTGCTGAAAGAGGGTTATTATTTGACCATCTTCTGTTTCCAAGTACTGTCATTGATGGAATTATAGGTTAACATTTTGTGTCTAATGTGCATTTGGATATTCATATTGTCCTTTTGGATACGGTTATAAGGTAAGTTTCTTACATTAATTGACACTCTTGATGAATTGTCAATTTAATACGATGTTTATTTGATTATATTTGATTAACCACACATTTTATTGAAACCATTATCTTAAAAACTATGAAATTCTGAATGTTTTAATGTGTAATAAGTGATAACTAAATCGTAAAAGGTAACATTGGGATGCGATGTTTTCGTAGGTGGATTCGTAGACGTATTATTCTTTTGATGTTTTAAAATATATGGTGAGTTATTTTGATTTTTGTAATGTACAGTTAGTAAATTAGGTTGTCGGTTGATTAACGATGTTTAAAAACAGGATGTTGTGAAGTGCTTTTATTGTCGATGGCTCACAATAGGGTCTACTTCGCCGGCGTGCTTATCTCACGTTTGTTTTTTTATTTTAAACACAAACAATCTCTAACAAAAAATAACAACAACAACGACTATCTGATTTCGTTGTCTAAACTGTACTTCGTTCATATTATCATATCTTGGTTTCATTTTGTCATCTTATATATCATTAGCATTGATATATCCTATGTCTACGAACGTCTATGAATCCACCGTCTCTCACTAGTTATACCAATTATATTTGATTTGATATATATAACGATATTTTGGTGCATTACATTACTCGAACAGATTACACAGCAGAACAGCGATGTGGCATCATTGCAAAGCGTAGATATAACAGATAAACTGACCGATTCCCCAGTGTTTGCCATTGTAAATAGTAAGCGAATGTTTACACCCCGTCCCTTCACGTACGTCACTTCCGGTATCTTCCAACTCTCTAAGCCCCGCCCCATTTTTGGTTTGTTGGTCACGGGTGAAAAGCAGACGATGTTTTTGGGTGTTTTTAAGCCGCTCTAGTTTAATATAGGAACAACATATGGATTTATTTTTGGTTTCTTTTTGCACAAAATAGTCTGATGAACCAATTGCAGTTAAGAATTCAATAGAAAATAATTCATTTCAGCCTTCCTTTAAGCGATTTGAAAGTTCTGTTTCACTTTAGAAGCGCACCGCGATGCGTTCACTTTGATGGCGGTGCGTCGTGCTGGGTGGTTGATATACGCGTTTATTATATGATTGCCTGTGAAATACCGTAATTTACCAGTGAAATGAACCCACTATCAGCTTACGGTGGTAATAACATATTATTTTATTTGAGTAGAGTTAAAATAACATGTTATCACATTATTGTACAATGTAATTGTTACAATTTTAACACTGACGTCACTGTTACATTAACATTACATCGCTACTGTGGCAAGGGTAGCTTAGCGACCTCTCAACATAGATATAACTCTGGATGTGCGTATTTATAATACTTACATCACAAAAGCATATTTGTAAGTTTTTGAAAGAAAACACAGTTTCTAAAGATTTCATCAATAAAGTCCTCATTAAATTTGGTTTTGGCCCACAGATGATAAGCTGGATTAATGGACTTACATATCACACAACTTCTTGTGTGATACAAAACGGCCACTTATCTGAATTCTTTGATAATGAAAGAGGTTGTAGACAAGGTGATCCCTTATCACCATATTTATTCATCTTTGTAGCGGAAATATTAGGATGTATGATAAGAAATAATGACACAATTAAAGGTATCGTTATTGATGAGGAAGAATACAAACTAGGACAGTATGCCGACGACACAGAATTATTCCTTGATGGTAAAGAAGAGAGTTTGTATGCAGCTATTGAAACACTAAATACATTTTACAAAATGTCCGGTTTGAAGATAAATATAGACATAACAAAAGCAATATGGATTGGCTCAATGGCTGGCAGTAGACAAACTTTATGTACACATTTGAACATTGAATGGTTTAGCAGGGAATTTGAAGTGCTTGGAATCACCTTTACCCCAATCTTGCTGATTTATGGGTGATCAATCAAGAACAAGATTAGAAGAAATAAACAGATTATTAGCAGTTTGGAGAAAAAGAAAGTTGACTCTAATTGGTAAAATTACTGTTATAAAGACATTAGCCCTTTCAAAGTTAGTTCATATTTTCAGCTCATTGCCCAACCCCCGAAAGGCTTTATTAACTCCCTTGAGCAAATATTTTTCAAATTCATTTGGAATGATAAAAAGGATAAGATAAAGAGAACCACAATGAAAAGATTAAAGACTGAAGGAGGGTTGGGTATGGTTGATATTAAGACATTTATTGAAGCACTAAAATTATCCACTCTTCGATTTTACTGTATAAAACCACTTGACAATAATCCCTGTAACATGCTATTTAATAATATTTTCAAATATGGAGCAAACATAGAAAAGAAATTAATTATACAAAACCCTTTTGGAAAGATGTTTTAAATGATTGGCATACTTATTGTAAACATTTTAATCTTGAATCAGACAATATTGATCACATTCTTGCAGAGCCTTTATGGCTAAATCATAATTACAAGAATCCATGTTATGTTATTAACCATTGGGCTGATAAGGGGTTATTGACCATAAAAGACTTATGTGACGAACATGGATTTATGACTTTTGAGCTAATAAAATCAAGATATGGAATAAGAGGGACAATTCTAGATTACAAATATCTGCTACACATTCTACCTGATTTTTGGAAAAAGGCTATTAGAAGGACAAGAACCATTCCTATCTACAATTTGTATACCAATGTTTACCAACAAAATATAATGAAGCCCACAAAGGGTTCAAGATTATTTTATGACAAGCTGGTTTCTAGAAATGACGAACTTGAGATTTGTAATAAATGGGAAATGAGTTTTAAGGATTGTGAATTCGATTGGCAAATCATTTTTAACTTTTATAGACATAACTTGAAAGATGTTAAACTTCTTGATTTTCAATACAATTTTTTGCAAAGAACTGTTTATACTAAAAAAGAATTGTTAAGAATGAATGTCGTTGACAATGACTTATGTACCTTTTGCTTTGAGTTTTCTGAGAACATCTGTCATATTTACTGGGAATGTTGTGAAACCAAAAAATTCTGGAATGAACTTGAACTTTGGATTAATAGATACCTTCCACAAAATATTACCTTTACCAAATACCTGATTTGGTTTGTCCCATTACATTGAAATATCTTGATGAATCAAATCATTATTTCAGCCAAGAAATATATACATCTATGTAACATAAAAAATATAATTCCAAAATTCAGTAATTATAAAAAAAGTATTAAAAGAGATATTTCTGGTAGAAAGATTCATTTAAAAAAGAAATAATGAAAAGGAAAAATTCCAAAACAAATGGCAATCACTCATCCCACTATTCAGCAACTGACAATGATTATATTATATGATATATATACTTCAGCAGTTTATATACTTCCTTACCTTATCTTGTATTGCACTTTTCAATGTAAATATACCTTGTAACCTATGGGAATAAAAAAAAAGTTTTTGAAAGAAAAAGAAAGAAAGAAAGAAAAGAACAGGATTTTAGAGAAAATCTTGCATATACTCATATTTTGGTTAAATATGCTTTTCCCCAGTATTTTATTCAACTAAAGGCATGTTACAAAAGTAGAAGTATTCTGGGACAAACTATCCATCAATCCATATATACAAAAGTATAAGTAATTGCAAAAGTGGTATATAATATCAGCAATATAAGTTGTTTTAAGGAGTGTCCATGTCAATGGTATCCATTTGCTACAAAAGAGATTCAAGGTTTTGAGGATTTCTTAGCAATACATTTCTCAATGTTGAAAATGTCTTTAATAATCTTCAAAAGTTTTTCAAAGAGAATTTGTTCTTGCTTAATACTTTTATTATTAATAAATTTCCTTGCTTTGAGAATAATATGATTCGACAGAAAGTGTGTGCTAGGAAGGCCAAATAATATTACCTACTTTGTCAATGAAATGCCCTTGGGGACATTCTGGTTAAACGTTGTTTCAAGCTTTTTCCAGAAGCTGTTGACATAGTGACAATCAATATATACATGGAATATATCTTCAGCATCAACCTTACAGACTACAAGTCATATCATGATAAACTATGCTTCCTTACTCTTGAGATACTGCTTTTTGAATGATTGGTTCTATTGTAGATGTTGGCGTTTGTACATTGAGAAGCTGGATATTACGTAAACTGCGACATACTCTTGCAATCCCTATGGTGGGATTAAAGTCGTTCCCTTTATCGATTGATATTCATGTTAAGATAATACAATTATAGACTGGTGATGAGGTTAATACCTGTTTTTATGGACCCGAGAAAACAATATTGACCAAGAACGAAGTCCGCGGTCAATATTGTTTCCTCGGGTCCATAAAAACAGGTATTGGCCGAATCACCAGTCCATAATTGTTTTATTATGTATCCAATACAGAAACGAAAGGAAAACAATGAAATACAGTCAATAATGTAATTTGCTTTGAACATTTGGGACTACAGTCATGCAACAATCGTTTGACGTCACTCAAATCAATACAGCTTTTGGTCGGACTCGGCTGGAGTCAATATGCTTTTCTGTCGACGGCCACGTGACCGCATCTCGACCAATCAGATCGCTGGACAAATATGCTTACGTAATAATATATCTTATTGGGTTAAATTATTCCAGCCAAATTCAAGTAATAAGTTAGCTAATATTATGTTCAACCTTATGTACAGCTTTTTTGTTAATGGTACATGTAACACCTCTAATTTCCCCATTTTGAATGGTGTTAAAGGAAGGCCGAAATAAATTATTTTCTATTGAATTTTTAACTGCAATTGGTTCATTAGACTATTTTGTGAACAACGAGACCCCAAAAAAATCCATATGTTGTTCCTATATTAAACTAGAGCGACTTAAAAACACCGAAAAACATCGTCTGCTTTTCACCCGTGACCAACAAACCAAAAATGGGGCGAGGCTTAGAGAGTTGGAAGATACCGGAAGTGACGTACGTGAAGGGACGGGGTGTAAACATTCGCTTACTATTTACAATGGCAAACACTGGGAATCGGTCAGTTAATCTGTTATATCTACGCTTTGCAATAATGCCACATCGCTGTTCTGCTGTAAACTGTTCGAGTAATGTTAGTTATCAAGTTTCACTTTACAAATGTACCAAAATATCGTTATATATATCAAATATTATTGATATAACTAGTGAGAGACGGTGGATCCATAGGATAAATCAATGCTAATGGTATATAAGATGACAAAATGAAACCAAGATATGATAATATGAACGAAGTATAGTTGAGACGGCTGTAGGTGAATTCGTAGACGTATATTTCCGATGGAGTCGTAGACGGATTGGCGGTGGATTCGTAGACGTAGAATTTTAATAAAGCAATCAGACAGTCGGTGTTGTTATTTTTTTATGGAGAATGTTTGTGTTTGAAATAAACAAAGACATTTGGTAAGTATAATATATAATCCATTTTAGAATACCCATATAGCATCAATCAACAACAAACGGGAGATTAGCAGACGTCGTTATTATATGTTTATTTATTCATGAAAGTGAAGTGAAAATGGTTTGCATTGCATAACATCATACATAGAATATTTTAATTGACAAACTTAAAATACAGTATCTTTTATATCAAATACACAATGTTATTTATAAATCTGCAATGTTGTCTCGCTTGTTTGAACAGTCAATCGTTCAGTGTATATGAAATTATACCTACCATATATATTATTTATTAATACATACAAAACAAAATTAACATGCCGATTATTCAACATAATTTGATCAATTGTTGCTACTTAATCTCTCTTCACCCGATTCCCGCGATAATCTTCTTCCCTTGTTTGAGTGTCACTTGAACTGTCATACTTTCCCTTCTAGTTCCGCGATTAATTGCTACAAACATACTATACAAAAGCGCAGAATGCACTCTAATTAAGCACGAACCAGTTGTTGTAACCATATGAAATCGCGAGTTGAATAGTTAAGTAATCAGTTTATCGAAAATTGGGGTTGTATTGATGAAGTTTTCTGTCTTATATGAGCAGTTTAAAAGTGGGAAAAACGCGTTAAATTATGATTAGCGGCCATGATGAGGCTCCTCTACGTACGTCACAACACGATACGCTTCAGCGACCACCCCCGCCCACTTTCCTTCTGGTCGCCGGGGCTTAGCCGGGGCTTAATTAGGCATTTTTTTTAAAAAGCCGTATATACGTCATTTATGGGTCGATTTCAGAAATTTAAAATCGAGCAATTGTCAAATTGAAACCCCTTTTCAACGAATACGAATGTAATATGTAATATAATGTTACTGGTTTCAAGCATGTAGTTTAGAGGACCCTTTTAGATCAATGTATACAATCCTGGAATTCCAATGTTAAACTATCATCTAAAGGATATTACTATGCAATGTATAAAAATTAACTTGTGATTGAAACATATTTACTTAAGTTACCTTATCAAAGTATACGTAGAGTTTGGCTAACAAGATTAAGAACTGCAAATCATAAATTACCTATCGAAACAGGGCGCTGGTTTAATGTAACAATGGGAAATCGATTATGTTACTTTTGTTATCAAGCTCTATGTGACGAATTTCATTTTTTTATTAAAATGTCCATCATTTGATAATCAAAGAAAAAATTTTTACCATGTTATTTCTGTGTAAATCCAACAGTGTCTAAATTTATATATCTAATGAAATGTGATTATGAACCTTTAATGATAAAACTATTAAAATATATAAACTGCTGTTTACCTCTTTTTAAATAATGTCATATTCTTATATCATTGTATATACCTGTATGTTCTCTATATCACTTGTGTGTGTTTCTTGAGAATAAAATCTGTTCTGTTCTGTTCTGACTGTCATTGTGTTATAATCACAAACCAACTATATTTCTTCAACTTCTAGGTTTATTCAACAATGCAATAGTTGGAAAACTGCTCATATTAGATTTATTTCTTCTTCAAGCAACCCAAGCTGATTGAGGATTGCATTGCAATAGGCCTAAAACTATGCATTTTGTTTGTCTTCTTGTAGCAGATTTCATTATGTTCATATTAGGCTTTTACATTCAGTGTAGAAATGTTATACACAAGCAGTCACTATTGTGTAAGATCACGGCGTCCCTAAGTTACTACCAGGTGAAATATTGTTTTCATTATCATGAGCATTGGCAAGATTGTTGCATAAATCACTTGCAAAAATTGTCAAAAGTTTTTTTAATAGTCATCAAAATCGGGAGCTATATATATAATCTAATTATAAAGTCTCTGTCTAAAAGAAACTACCACACAGAATCGTGATTTCCACGCCCTGACAGATCGGTCTATGCTCTCTCACCTGTGTTTCTCACCTGTTTGAACTGCTCTCAGGTAGATTTATTTCATCTTGCGTTATTATGATCCATCTTAGAGGCACGTTGATCTCCCAACAGAAAGATATTTCATGTACGACAAATACGTTATACCGTGCCCTGTATGCTGCAGCATGGACCCTCACGTATTTAGACATGTGAAAAATCCCAAAATCTACAAACATCTGCATAATGTATTTACCTTGTGACTTTATAGTGGGCCGACTATTTACCGAAATATTTATATACTTATATCCTGTAGATCCCAGGTGGTGTGTGGTGGGGTATGTGGGAAATGGGCGTGGTCAGATTACCTGTACAGGGGAGTCGTACTATTTGTTTTAGGTTCTTGTACTTGTAAAGATATGTGTATATACAAACTGTTATGAAAAGCGTCACAATCGTGATGACGCATATTTCAATATTTTAAGTCGAAATTAAACCTTTTTGCTTGTGAATTAGCTGAAACATTGTATTATCTTATGGGCCTGTTTCACAGTCAGTTTCACTAAAGGTTGGATTCTTCTAAAAAGAAAGTCTTGGTTTAAAAAAAACTCAATCTGAATCCCACTTATTGTTTATCTAACCTTAAAGGGACACTGCGTCGCCTATGCTGATTGACGTGTCAGCTAACGAGTTACGCTTCGACGCTTCACTTCACTGTCTAATTTCAGTAGTTTTTATTAATAATTACTTCAATTGTCTGAAATGTGGGGTCTGTGACCCGTTACCAGACAAGTTAATCAGCATAGGTAGATGAATATGATCTCATATTTATCCTCGACGTGGTGTCCCTTTAAAAAGGTATTCAGAAATGAAATACATATTGAAGAAAATCAGAACGTTTAAAATATTAACAGTCGTCATTTTGAAACTCAAATTTTCGTATATTAAAAAAATATATTTATAAAAACGTGCCCGACCACCTGTTCGTCATGTAAGTAATACAGATTTTGTTCAAAATGTTTGTATACTTGTTCCAAGTACTTGCTATCATCATTTGTGTACTTGTGCAAATGTTTATCCCTTAGGTAGACTTACTCCAATTTATTGCAAGATGATTGTTCATTTTATTATATGACGAGCAATGAAATACTGGGATTTATCAGTGAAATAAACTGTCTATCAAGGTACAGTAAAATAACTTATATTTTCACTGTAACCAGTGACTGATATAAATTGACGTCATAAAACAATGGTCTGACGTAGAGAATTCGCTTTTGACGTCACATTGTTACTGTGGTGACGGGTTGTTCCGAGTGGCCGAACAACATGAAAACGAACTTTTCTGGCGTAATTACAAGCAAAACATCATAAAATAAATAGAATATCTGTCAATTCTTGACAAATACCATGTTTATCTCATCTTATGAGGTAGAATTAAAGTTATATATTTTTATTTAAGTATAAACTTTCTACCTCACTCGATAAGATAAACATGGTATTAGTCAAGAAAAATAACCTTAACTTCGCCTATAAAGAAACCTGAAAAGCAAGTCTAGGTTTGCGTAGGATATCCCATCTCTCAGAAATTCCTTTGCAGTAAATAAAAAATGGTGATAGTTTAACAAATACGTTCTTCAGGGGCTAGACTAGCTCTTTGGGTAGTTGTGTATTCCCCTAGGTGTAACCTGAACTTTGTCAGATGTACACCTTTATATGTACATGCACATGTGGACGTTACACCTTTAATGGTACATGTATATAGTACATTATAGGAGTCGATACCTAACTAACTATGATGGACGAGTTACAGTTCACATTTTATTTATGTTTATTTAACCTTTTCAAATTTATTCATTTTAAAAGATAAATCAATATACATAAAACTGTGGCGAAAATATGATCTGATGTATTGTCAATAGTCTCTGGGTCTGATGGCCAGCAGTTTGAGATCGAACCTACACGCACCTAGGGGATGTATATCACCCTGTCGCAGCTTCACGAAAGGGCGCTTTTGAGATGTGTTTGATGTTACTGGGAAATGAACAATGTGTTCCTTACCCTTGAATAAAACAGATACATAACTGATAAATATTGATCTCTACGGAATATCAGCCCATAGTCCTGCGCATAACTGGGTAACAATAAGAGCCTTTAATACAGTCTAGATCCTTATTCAGCAAGTCTATATAAGCTGAATAGTGAAAGTATTTGAAAATATATAATCATAAGTATGAATGTACAGTAATCAAAACATTCCATGGATTAAACTGTAATTAGTGTAATCAGTCCATTGCGAGTGATGGTGGTTGATAATTTCTATATACAACTTCTATTAATATGTAAACTATTACAAGATATCATAATCTACAAGAGATAGATAAGACAGAAACATAGTTACACCGTGTCTCTTCTAGTCTTACACTCATATTCTGAAAAAAGTATTTATTCTGAAAATATCACCATTTTATTAAATATTGAAAAGGAGACTGTAAGAAATGGAATTTTCGTAAAAAAAGGGCTCCTTTTCAACCTTTTTTTTATCAATATTTTTTTTTTCAGAAATAAAAATTATTTTTTCAGAGTAAAAGTGTTAGACACGCCAACTAACTTAGATTTGTCTGTTCATGTTTCTGAGAAAAACGGCTATTAAAAACATGTCGTTTTGAAATGTCTGAACTGTGAACGAATTTCAAAGTTTCAAATTAATGCGAAGATTAATCATACATTCCAGGTATTTGAAAACTTGTATATGTATCTATGTATTATATAAAATACCAGTAAACTAGAGTGAGTTTTGTAACCGTCTTTATAATCACCGGGTGTCACATTTAAACTGAATTCATGGATATTTTTCAAAACTTACCAGAGCAAAGAAAAGACTTCAAATATTCGAGATATCTAAAATTATTTTTAAAATGTCAAAACCTCTGACCATTGTCATTCACATCTTTACAATCGCCAAGTGTCAAATCGAACTGAATTTCAAAATTCCCAGGCTTAGACGATGGGAAAGTCTGCTATGGCAGTTATAATGAAAGGTCTCTTGACACCTTATCTTAAATCCCGTTTGTTGTTTGTTATTTTTTCGATTATCTCTGCTATTTCAAAGAGGTCGTGTTTTATGACTATTTGAACAGGTAAATTAGACCGTTAAGTGACAAGCGTCAACGGTTAAAAGCAACGGGTCAAAGGTCGTGGTCAAAAGTAAACACCCCTTTTTTAAAAAATTCGTCCCCGCGGTTTCATTGACCCTTGACCTCTCCTCGAGGCGGGAACGAAAAGGGTGGGAGAAAACTTTTACCCATCGCTCTGAATTGTCCTCGTTAAGGGCTTTAATTACTCTTAAAGCGGGCCCTAACCGAGTATACGATTCTGTGTGGTCGTCAGATGAATTGAATGCAATTTTCTAACAATAGTGAGAATTATTTATACTGAAAACTAAGAAATTGATTTGTTTAAAATCACCAGTTCACCATTTGAAAACTGTTTATAGTACTCGAATGATGAAAATCAAACACTTAACATTCCCTTGAATATGAACGGAATGTTTAGATGAATGAATATTGAACATAAATGAATGTCGATGAAATTGACAAGACAAATGTTGAACTGAATGAACGAACGTTGATAACAATAAATTAAGGAATAAAATGATCGATGAATGATTAAATCTGTTCGACCAACACAAGTAATTGTCAAAGACTATATATAACACTGTCCAAAAGAATTTTGTTTTACTTCTTCTTCCACTCTCATTTAAAATCATATAATATGTATTATTTCAATATGGAAAATGTGAAGGACCTTAGGTTTTGGTACAGTTTTTCAAGTTGCTGAAACAACCCTAGGAACCCCGAAGATGTATTTATCTACGTCTGGAGGTCAAATAAGCCTTATGGTTTGTTCGCCAATCCAGATTTCGATTTATGAAATAAAAATATGTTTGAACCATATAAACATGTTCATTACGGAGACTAAACGTTAGTCAACACTGCTTGGGATCAATATTTATAAGTATTAACACCAATTTTAGTTCATGTCCATTAGCGAAATTTGGAGATTTAAAAAAAAGCTCATTTCAGAGAGCAAACATAGTCTACCATGGCCAGTTGAGTATTAAAGTGATGAGATGACCCTTGGCCTTGCTGTCAGGACACTGTAATGAACACATGCACGTGTCAGCCGCTTCTCACCTGTTGCTTTGAGCAGGTACATGTCACTTCTCATTTGCACCTGCTTCCTCATCCTCCCCGGCGTTCACAACCACCCCCCTAACCTGAGTCCCATTCTGTGATCCGTGACCAGTTAACCCAGTAACCGGAAATAAAGAAGTTTCCCATCATATCTGTGACGCAGTTGGATACTACTGCTCCAGTACCAGTCTAACATTTAGACTCTTAAAAATGTATTGAAAGGAGCCATTTTTATAGAAAATATAAAAATTCCATTTCTTACAATCTCCTTTTTAATATTTAATAAAATGGTGATATTTTCAGAATAAATTTTTGTTCATAGTCTGAGTGTAAGACTACTCCAATACCATTAGTGTATTATCTAGGAGACATCTACATTACAAATTAGACGTCTGTGTATATGAATACAAATGAATTTTTTTAAAAAAGAAAAAAGTATAACATGCATTGCATTCCTATTTTTTTGGAACATAAACAAATATTTCGTACACTTAATTCGAGTCAGGAGAGAATCTGTGAACTAAACTTTGCATTAGGGTGATACTCTTAATCTCAAAAGTTCATTCATATCCCGAGTCCTTCTCCAAATACTTTGCGTGATGGTTTTAAGAAAGTTGCAATATTATTGATTTACTCTGTAGAAGCAACTGGTATATCTCAAAAACATCATGGTGGACTTTTAGTTATCTACCAGGTCATATAGAGTTTATTACTTATATGACGTTCATGACTAGACTACTTCTATGAATAATTAATCGATTTTCCTTCGATTTGATTTTAAGAAAACGAAGCACAGGAATGGCCTTTGACTGAGTTCTGACATTCCCCCCTCCTCTAAATCCCATTCTATGACCCGTGACCAGTTAACCGGAAATAGAGGTTTCCCATGACATGCACTAGGACTGTGTATTGAAGGAGCCTAGAATTGTGTATGGAGTATCGAGCTAACTGTTCTGTGTTTACACTTCATATCTTGTATGGAGTTTCAAAAACAAGGAAAAAAAGTCCCGAGCTGTATGAATACGAAAAGAAAAACGTGGCATTATTAAAAAAAATTATAGAAATATTTGAGATAATAATTAAGTTATATTGTACATGCTTTATTGTCTACCATCGTCCGTCACATACTATAACAAGTCAAGTAAGCTTATTATGTTTGAGACTGGTTTACCGAGGTTGATATGAACTTGATGAAGATGTCATTATCTAAATGGAGGATAATATATCAGTGCCAATATCCCGAGTCCTATTCGGGATATCCTCAGACTACTTTGCGAGATGGTTTTAAATGCTGCCATTTAATCTGTAGAATAGAAATCCCTACACTACCATGGGTAACTTTTAGTGTGTCTACCAATTCGTATAGAACTTTCTTACACTAGACTTCGCGAATAAACTACCTCTCTGAAATAGTATTCAAGTGCCCTGAAACCGAGGCAAAAATAATGGGCGAGTAATTTTGAAAGAAAAGCCTTTGATTGAGGTATTTGATTAAGCATGAGTTGATCTGTATCTTGACACCTTCTTGATGTTTTCTGTACGGTCACCTATACCTAACTATATACTGAAGAAAGACCTTGACATGAATGAAGTAACCACTTTCTTTATTTCCATTCTAATCACATCCCAGAGTCGCCGATGAAAACCCCACTCTCTCTGTATCCATGTCAAGGGTGGCATTCTGTGGGAACGGGGGGTAATATTAGGGTCAGCCCGGACCCCCTATAGAGTAGGGGGTCATGCCCCAATGACTCCATAGCTTCTCTGTTATAGGTACCGTTAAAGAGAAATTATGACCAAGGTCAGAGTTCAAATGTAGCCCTTGCTCACACAGTCTCATGTCTCTCATTGCTCCGCCTCTGGGTCACAAGAGGGGTCACACACATCAAGGGGTCAGCCCCCCGGGTCACAAGGGTTAGCCAGGGTCCCACGGGATATCTACCCACCTCTGGAATGTGGGAGTCCCCTCCTGACCTAGACTTTATGTCTAGACTGTATACAGGCTCCAAGACTTAATACAACCATGAAGCAAAGCTATAATGACTTCGTATTGTCGGCGGTGTGCCATGTCCATCCTCACACAGAGAGTGAGTCTTACACTCAGACTATGAAAACAGTGTTTATTCTGAAAATATCACCATTTTATTTAATATTGAAAAGTAGACTGTAAGAAATGGAATTTTTATATAAAAAAAGGCTCCTTTTCAAAAATGTTTAAGAGTCTAAGTGTTAGACTAACAGAGAGTAAAACCCAGTCTTACACTCAGACTCATCAGTTTACTGAATATTGAAAAGGACCCTACGAGAAATTGGATGTTCAGAAAATCTAAATTATAATTGGCTCATTTTCAATATTTAATAATTAATAAGTTTAAGTGATAACTAAGTATAACTTTTAAAGGATGGAAACGATTTGTTGCTAGAATCCCACATTGGTAAACATTTAACTGTGTGTCTATCAAATAACTGTTACAGAAAGACTATCACACTGTAGTTTAATGTAAGACAAAAGAAGATATCTAAGAGGCTCTTTCTTATTTTATTTTTCTTTATTTCAATTTGAATAATTCTTTCAGAAATTCAATGTTCATATCAGAGACATAATGTAAGTTCTAATCTATCGGTAAAAGTACACTAATGCACCTCAAAGTCGGCAATTTCTTAAAGTATTTATTGGATTTATTTACCTTTATTTCTATGTTGGAAAGTCTAGCAATCAAAGTTTTAAATGAATCACAACTCCAGTTCTTTGGTTTTTGTTACGAACATCGTGGTCGTGAGATCGTGGAGGGCCTCTGTCAATCGCTAGTTTCATTACCATAGATGGTAACATAAACCTTAATTGACATTGAACATTCCTCAATCCTTCTGTAACATGTATACAGAATATATAGGTTTACTTCATGGGATGAAGTATACATGGTATTCGAAAAAGAAATGTTCTATGTATATATTCCTCAGATTCCTGTCTCCCTCTCTTTGTTATACACGCTAAGTACATCATCTAACGATTGGGGATATCTCGTGACGTCACTTATCACTCTTTTTAGTACAGGAATTGCTCCTGTGTACAGATCAAAATAATTTAATATGATTTTGTCAAGTCAATCCTGGAGAGATTATAAACGTTGTGGTTTTGACCTATCAGATACTTAATTAAGTACCGCTGAATATATTTTGGGACAACTAACACGTTCATCAATTTTATATTTTATTTCGTCAAACTGGTTTACCAGCGAGACATCTCTCTCTAGAGGGACAGCTTAATGTCTCCTAGTCGAAATCCTGAAAAAGAAGAAACGTCATTAACATTCTTGAAGCGTTGTGTATACATTATAATGGCAAATAAAAACAATGGTAATATAAAGAGTATGGTAAAAATAGAAACATTATGGTATGTAGAAACATTACGGGAAAATGAACATAAATGTGTTTATAAAGACAACATTTAATTGTTATTCGTAAAAGACTGAAACCGCACAATGAAGACTTTTTGTTTAATTTTACAAACTTTTATTACATTTAAGATAATAGGTTCCATATTACATCGAACAAAATCATTATGCGCAGTTGGCCTTTCTGAACCTTGACCAATCTATAATATCTATAAGACTATGCAAAGTAATTTCACACGATATAATGTCGAGTGAGAGAAGATAACATTGCATACATTACCTGTCCATCTTCATCCTCCAGGCTCCCGTGCAGGATGTCTTCCAGGATGTCTGAACAACAGTTAGTTTATGAATGACAAGTGCCACAGGTGAGCTGAGACATGTTTACCAATTCATGAACTCTTAGACAGAGGTATATTCTCATTGCTTGATGAGTGAATTGCCGTTGTTTTATGAAAACTGTGCTTGCAGATATTCTTCTTACTTCTAACATGATTCACTAGTGTCTTGAAACCGAATTGCAATAATATGACCAACATAGAAAACTTACAATTCACTTTCTGCTGAAGTAAAATGCTCAGAAATTTGAGGTGCCAAAAGCTTTATGAAAAATATGAATAAATGCCCCTGGCGGATAAAGCGGGTAAAGACAATATTTTGCTAAGAAACATCTGTGCTTAGATCTAGTGACAAGATTTTTTGGGAAGTGAGTGAGAACAGCATGCAGCCAATCACTATATGTAGATACAGCTTCTCTTCCGAGTTCAACATAAGGAAGAATAGAGAATACAAAACTCATCAACAGTTTATCATATATTATCATATATAGTAGTTAATCTAAACTCGTCACCTCGTTTCTCTCCAGTAGAGAACCCCTCTAGTTGGCGGAGGTCGGCGTCTCGTTCTGGAAATCATGATTTGGATTTTCTTTAGTAATTTCAGATAATGATATGAACATTACTAAATGTAGTACAATGGACCAAGCATTGCTGGACTTTAACAATATATTGTAATTCATAGCATCACTTTTCAAACTACAATTCGAACTGTACAGAATAATTAGAAATGTTCGGAAAGAAAAGATGGGCCAATTAAAATTGAAATGAACAAAATGAAGAGGAAAAGTACATACAGATATATGAATTGTACATAAAATATCTGAAATGTTCAGATTGAAAATAATAGTGCACAGAAGAAATCAGAAAGGATATTCTGAGATAGTAAAGTCAAGAACTTATAATTAGTAAGAGTACAAACAAGTTGCATTTTGGAGTTATGACTTACTTGCGGCTTTATCTTTAATTATGATGATTATCGGATCCCGACCTTTGGCTATACGCGCCTCCAAGACGTTGATGACAGACATCAGGACAACCAGACAGGTTAACACGGTGATGGCTTTCATCTTGAATAATGATTTGCTTTCTTTATTGATTACTGTGAGGTTTAAGATTATCAATATTTGAACAGTTATAAATGTTTACTTTATTATTCCATGTTTCACATGTACATCAAACTATTTCATTTTGAAGTCAGTGTTAGGAGTAATTTATATATAAATTGTTGATGTTTTCTTGTGAAATATCCACTGCATGCTCATTATTTTCATTTTGAAAATTTATACGTCAATCAAACGATCAAATATTACATCAACATGTATGAAGTTTGTCTGAAATATAATTCCAGGTATTTGTATTGAATGGTATCCTCATTAAGAAATTAGAGGCATAATATTTTTTCTCAATGTAAGTGCTGTATTTTACAGATGAAAGTCGTAACAAATCGTAACAAGTCGTATCAAGAGATACCGTTACCGTTACCGTCAGCTAAATTCAACCTTGAACACCTTGAACCAAACAACCAAAACCATACCATAAAGTTCTTACCTTGATTAATTGCAGATCGCTTCTTAAAGTATCAGTGAAATGTGAGTTTCGCTCTGAAATGATGTGAAATTTGTTTACAGTGAATATAAGATATAAGACTAAGTAATTGCCTAAAGTAAAGATTTGAATTTTTTTCCGAGGCGAAATAGCTCTTAATCTTAAAGAGCTATCGAGTATGTTCATAGATATACAGGAGAATACAAAGCTGAGAAATCTCACTAATTAGTAAAGATGTTTCCTTTATAAGATAAATAGTTGCGTTTGTAAAATTTCCGGGATTCATTGCTATTCAACACCCGCAAATTTAGTTTAAAACCGACGGCGTTAGCCGGAGGTTTTAAACGCTGAAATTTGCGGGTTAAAGGCAATGATAAATGGCAGGATAAAGACAACGGATATTTTCGGTATCCGTTGGGGTCATATACGGATAAAGATGCAAATTACAGAGGCCTAGTGACGGAACTTCTTTTGAAAATGACGTCACAAGCATTAACATTTCGAACGCCTGTAATAACCGTAACAGTTTGAATAGCGTAATAGCTTCATGTAAATATACATACTTCATTTCATATAGATCTACATTAATTTGAGATATGACAAAACAAACATAGTGCAATGCATATTACGGAAAAACAATATTTTGATCAAGCAGTGCCAAAACATGTTCATCGCAAGTTGAAAACTACCGAGTAAATACTCACAGGTAACAAAGGCAGTTTGTGAGTCACATATGCATTTATCGAACGTCAATCTTTACGGTTCCATAATGTGACTTTTGTAGGGGATTTTTAGAATTCGCTGCCTAACATTCAGTTTAGCTCTCCGTGTGATGTGTGAGTCGCCATTTGCAAGCGGGCGGAAGGGAAGCTACTCTCGCCCCTTCAAGATGGCATCCCCTACACTCATGATTACACGTAAGCGATAGGCGCGAGTTCGATTTCGCTGTCCTCACTTTAGGCCTAAATATTTTTCATTTGCAAAACGTATTTTAAAACGTATTAAAACATTGAAAATTAAGATCATTCTAAAAATAACGATTATTTTCACTGAAAGCATAATTTAGGAAGCGTTAGTTTGTGTCATTTTACTGTGAGAATAGCACGTAGTTCATTTGCTATATCAATACGCGTAGTTACAGTAAAGTTCAACTTTGGAATTAATATTGTCATGCTGTTTTGCGCAAAATGAATGAAGAATGACATTGTATGATAAAGAAGTTATCATGCTCGTGTGTTTTTGGATGGTAAATATCCTGCATTAGGAATAAACACAATGTATTTAGCTCGCCAAGGCTCGCAAAATACAATGTTTATTCCTAATGCAGGATATTGACCATCCCAAAACACTCTCATGATAACCTCTATACATGTGTCATAGTTTTCAGGTATAATCACTATAAAAATACCTATTAACAGGTACAATGTATATTTACAATATAAATAACAATGTCACATTCAGCATTGCGTTACAAGGGTAACATGCAGGACGAAAACACTTTCACGTGGGTTGCTATGACGACATGTGAAATTGACTCTTGAACCCTTGGTGCTGTAAGGTAGAATGCAATAAAAGGAAGTCTGTTGAATGTAACAGAAGGATGAAGGTACAGTAACTATAAAAAAATATTTTTTAGGCTTGCATTGACACTTTTATATCACGTTTACGAAAATAACTTACACGGATATGTTTAGTCAGATATGGTTCTGATGAACCCCACTTTCCAAAAACAAATCTTAGCGTGACAAAAACACAACAAGCTTAATGATATCAATATTTACTTTACTTTCGCAACACCTGATGAAAGTGCATCGTGCATGTAACACGGAAGGGCATGATGGTATTGGTTAACTGTCCTTAAGGGACCACAACCAAAATGAGCAGTCACCTGATGTGAATTTACAAGTTGTAACAAAATTAATATATTTCATGTAAAATATCATGTTTTGGATAATTAATTCAGCGATCAGCGACTTGAGCAATGTTTAAGACTAGAGTTCAGTTCCATTTTATATCAATATTAGATACTCCACCATTCGGACTCCTCAATTACTCTTAGGCCAGAATAATATTCTAATGATATCGAATCACTTCAGTATAGGACTTACATATATGGAGCTTGGATAAAGAATATTATAGGTTACTTAATATGTGACTATAACTAACTTGAATGGTTACCTGTTTGCTCGCGATTGACGTTTTTGGCACTGCTTGACCATAATGAATTTTTGCACCTAAGTTACACACACATTTTTTTTTTCTTCATTTCTAAAATTAATGTTAATGAAATAAATCGTGTTTATTTTGATGAGGCTATCCTATGTAAAGGGCGTGAAATCATCATGATAGTCACAAACATAATGGATCTTAAAAAGTTGTTACGAAAAATGCATGTATTTAAAGAGAAAGTTCCTTATTTCGTATTTTAAGCAAACTATGTAATCATCCGTTTTAAATATTCGTATTACAAATTTGGCAAACCTGTGGAGTGAAATAGTAGAGTTGCAGGCTGGTTTTAGACAAGAATACTCTACTTTGAATGAAATGTTTGCTTAACATGGTGTTATTAAAAAAAGTCACCTGAAGAAACGAAAGAAAGATTGCTCTCATTGACTTTTTAAAGAGTCTTTGAACCAGTTGGGCACTCTAAACTATGAAATTGTATATTTAAATCTGGTGTCGCTAGGCAAAATAATAATTACTATTGTGAGTATTAATTTTATAACTCTGTGAATATATTTTCAAAGGAATATAGAACTACACTTATATAACCATAACGATTATAGGCAACCTGAAATATAGTCATCTTGAACAATATGAAATAGGAAAGTACTTACCTTGTTAGATTGAAGGTCTCAACCTAAAGTATCGATGACATTTTGTAAGAGTTTATATACAATTTTACTGGGAGAAGGTGACAAATCCATTTACACTTAATATCATGTTAAACAAACATAAATGAATGTATTCAGTCCCAGGTGGTTCTAATGAAGAACGCTTTTCCCCAAAAAAACACAGTGATGGAAAACAACAGGCTTTCATTATATCAACCTTGTCGTTAATTGCGTAACACCTGGCCAAAAATACACCATCAACACGTGCATTGAACGGTTAGGTGTAATAACGCCTCCAGTGACAAATGGGGATTAATAGCTACGTACGTTTTGAGGTAGTTTAAAGGGGCAGTAGCACGTTTTTTGCAAAATTTATTTTTTCAAATTTCCCATTTATATATTATGTCATTTAAATAAACTCTAGAGGGCAAAACATCTTATTACACAAACCATTTATCTGTAGTGGTAAAAACTATGTTGCGTATAAAGCAAAAATTACACGGCGGCCATTTTATTGTGAACACAATTTATTATTTTGTATTACAAAAACGATTCCCATGGCTTTACCGAAACATGTACACTCATTTTAAACTTTATTTTCCGAATAGAGAAGGATCTTTTACTATTGGTGAAATTATTTTTCAAATACATTTCATCAACTTATTTTAGCGAAAAAACGTGCTACTGCCCCTTTAAGCTAGTCCGGGTCTTAATCTTGATTTAAACCAAGTTTGGTAATTTCAAAGCAGGTTGATCTTAAACTGAATATTTAAATGTTAATAATCTCTCGGTACATTTTCAGATTAGGAAACTTTCCTGGTTCTAAACGTTCTGAATACAAGCTACTGTCACAGAAAAGAACGATACAAGTGTTTCGATCAATTGTGATATATGTCTCAGTTTTATAAAACCTCGTCTTCTTTGGTGTCAGATTTAATAAGGTCAGACCTTCTCCAAATACATTTCTTGAAAAAATACTTTTTCTTCCACTCTCATTTTAAATCATGTCATATGTATATATTTCAATATGGAACATGTGAAAGACCTTAGGTTTTGGTACAATGTTTCAAGTTGCTGAAACAACCCTAGGAACCTCGAAGATGTATTCATATACGTTCATCAGATTTGAAACACGAATTTCATCATAAAATCTCCTCGGGCATTCTGGTGCGAAACTAAAAATCATAGTTATAGTGTTGTGGTTTTAGTGTTTCAGTAGTTGATTATAATAGTAAGTAGTTAGTATACCTACGTGTTGGGAAACGTATGTCAAAAGGGAGTGAGACTACTATTTAGTCAATTAAAACAACTGAATATGTTTGAAGCTTTAATATTACACACCTTAAATGTCGCCTGAACCAATCAAGACTTACAGGCCCATTTGACCTTAACAAACGCTTTGGAGTGTAATTAATTGGCCAGATAATTATATTTAATCAAAATAAACTGTCAAAAACTCCCGTGTATTAAACGTTCGAAATACAGAAAGCTCGATAAACATGTTGTTCTTTGTACGGTAATGGCTCGATTATAGGTAGAAAAGTCCTCGGAAAACAAGTCCTTGGAAAAAAGTACTGGTAAATAAGTCCTTGGAAAAAAAGTCCTTTTATATAAAAATATGTATTAAAACAGAATAAATATATATTTTCATCAAAATTTAAGTATGACTAATATTAGATTTAGTTGCGAAGTACTGTTTGCCAATTTAAATGTAGATTTTAGCAAAATGCCCCAGGATGTAGCTTGCAGTGTTTACCCATTGACATGCGATCTCAGCAGAGGGGGTATACCCCAGGATTTACGAATACAGTGTTTGCCAATTGAAATGTGTTTTTAGTGGAGTGGGTATATCCCATGAATTCAAGTGTTTGCCAGTTATTGAAATGTGATTTAACAGAGTGAAGATATCCAAGTAGTTTACCAATTGGAATATGATTCTAACAGATTGACATATACATTTACTATGAGATATTGAGATCAGGTCTTTGAAGGGCATTTAGAAGTGATATACATAAGAACAGGAAGATTTGGCTTAAAGCTAAAATTAAACTCAACCAACTAAACCTTCACGTAATAACCATTCAGAAAAACCCATTTCGGCCCTAGGACTAATAGATTTAACATTCCAGGATATAAACTGCACAGGATAGACCGGCCCAAAACCAATCCCGGTCGCTCCTTTGGAGGCATTGCTATTTTTATCCAGGAACATTTAAACCATTCTACTTTTAACCTAAAATTAAATTCATTATAGGCGCATGCTATAACCATTAAACACCAAAGCGATAGGGTTAATATATATAATATACATACTAAACCTAAACTACCGTTCAAATTAGAGGACCTTCATGTCCTACAAAATTCAGACCCCGGTCGTTCCATGTACCTGGGCGATTTCAATAGCCACCACCCAAATTGGGGAGTAAACGATAAGGTCGATTCCAACGGCAAACTAATTGCCGATTGGGTCACAAATAATAATTTCGTAATCCATAACACTTACATACCCACTAGGTTCGATAGCTACAGGGACACTATGTCTGCTATCGATTTAACAATCACCACCCCCGACATCGCTAGCAATACCGAGTGGCAGGTATACGATGATTCCTGGGGAAGTGATCATTTTCAATTCGTATCACCCTTAATAACTTTCTTCCATCAAATAACTCAAACATTGAAAATTGCCCCCAAAACCCTAAAATTCATAACAACAAGGCTGACTGGGACTTTGCAACCATCTAAACCCAGCAGACCTTGAAAATAAAGACCCTGAAACCTTTTCAAATAACTTCACTAATGCTATCATAAATGCTGCCAAACAATCCATCCCCTTCTCCGCCCCCAAAATCTCTAAACCTACAGTTCCCTGGTGGACTGAGGAAATTAGAGTTGCGCACAAACAGCGTAAAGCGGCCTTTAAGAAGGCAAATTGCACACTTCAAAATTACCTTATGCTAGGCAATTCAAAAATAAAGTAACCTCTCTCATAAAACAAACCAAAACACAACATTGGGAAAAATTCTGCGAGGAGTTGAATGGCAGGGCCAATTCCAAAGAATACGTGGCGGCAAACGCAGGGGCAAAATCCCACCTATAAATTATCTCCAAAAACTTAAAGATAAAGCGAATGCAATTGCATCACACTTTGCTACAGCAAGCAGCAATAGTAATACCTCTCCGGACACAAACCAATCAACGAAGCATTCACTATGAAGGAGCTTCACTTTGTATTAAATAATAGGAAAAAGGTAACTTTCTACCAAATAATTAAGAAGCTACCCCCCTCCACCCTTAATATTCTCCTAAATCTCTATAACACCATTTGGCAACAGGGCAAGCAAGCAACTGGAAGGAAGCTTTAGTAATCCCAATTCCTAAACCAAATAAACCCTCCGGGGATCCCAATTCCTATAGGCCCATCTCCCTAACCTCAAACCTCTGTAAAGTAATGGAATCGATGGTAAAACATCGCCTCCAATCTCACCTAAACACCAATCCCTTAAACAACGACCAGAGTGGCTTCACTCCGGGTCGTTCTACCTTAAACAATCTTGCTCGCATAGAGCAAGATATTAAAGTAGGCCAAAACAAAAAGCACTATACACTCGCAATCTTCCTTGATTTTTCCAAAGCTTTCGATATGGTGTGGCATAGCGGCCTGATCCAAAAATTAACCAAAAAAGGCCTTTCAGGCAACATAATTAATTACATCCAGGATTTCTTACACAATAGGCAAATAACTGTCGGGGTCGAAAACCAAACATCTAAAAAATTTCTTTTGGAAAATGGCACCCCAGAAGGCAGCATCATTAGCCCCACTTTATTCAATATCATGATGGATGACCTTTTCGAAGGCATCTCACCAAAAATAAACACCTTCAAATTTGCAGACGACGGTGCCCTATGGGCACGTTGTAACAACCTCCATACTTCTACCACCATACTCCAATCTGCACTAAATAAAGTCGACCAATGGGCCGACAAATGAGGCTTAAAACTTAATGCGGAAAAAAACATAGGGGCAGTATTTAAAAATAAAAATATGTGCCCTATCTCCCCCAATCTTTACTTAAACAAGAGTCATCAGAAGATGACATATCCCACCGGTTCCACAAAATTTGTAAAACACATCTTTTACAGATACTTGTGTATCTACTACCGTACTACAGTTAGTGGGTATTACAGAGTTTCAGGAATGTTAAGGGTTTTAGACTTCTGCTCCAGAAGCAGTCAAAATCAACAACAACCAACATCCCTCTCATGTTTCTATGGAAACAGAAAAAAAAAAATTCAGAAAAAATCTGATAATATCAAAAGGCACCACTTCAGTCAATGGGTAATACACATGCAAAGTTTCAGGAAGATATGATGAACGGTTTTGGAGCTGTGCTCCGGAAACGAACCTGTCTCTGAACAAAGTCCAACTTCAACATGTTTCTATGGAAACGAAAAAAAATAAAATTTTCAGAAATCTGAAAATATCAAAAGGCACCACTTCAGTTAGTGGGTAATACACATGCAAAGTTTCAGGAAGATATGATGAACGGTTTTGGAGCTGTGCTCCGGAAACGAACCTGTCTCTGAACAAAGTCCAACTTCAACATGTTTCTATGGAAACGAAAAAATTTTTTTTTTTCAGAAATATGAAAATATCAAAAGGCACCACTTCAGTTGGTGGGTAATACACATGCAAAGTTTCAGAAAGATATCATGAATGGTTTTCGAGTTCTGCTATTACGGACGGACAGACGGACAGACGGACAGACGGACGGGGCGATGACTATATCCCACGGTATTACATACCGGTGGGATAAAAATAACACAATGAACTTCCAAAAACAAACTAAATTTTTAGGGCTAATCTTTGGCGAGCATCTCACCTGGGAAGCTCATGTCAAAGACCTTAAACTTAGATCCTCGAAAGACCTTAATGTCATGAGAGCAATCTCCGGCACAGGCTGGGGAGCAAATAGGCAAACCTTACTCCAACTCTATGGCTATGCTTGATTCGTTTTGGCGGCGTATACACCGGTCACATGTCCGGCGTACGCCGTTCCTCTACTAGGCTCAGTTGAAACAAGTGTATCGGCGTACAGACAGGAAGACGTCATCATCCCTCAAACTAGCTTAAAAAAACATATCATTTTTATTATATAACTATTTTTTAAAAATTATTTCAAAACAATTTGTGGAATTGGTGCTATGACAACTTTCTTCAAATAAATGTGAAGAAAACAAAGGAAATGATATTCGATTTCAGATCCAGGGAAACCCCGTTAGAACCTATTAATATGAGTGATACTCCTGTTGAAATCGTGTCGAAATACAAATATCTCGGTACCATTATTGATGATAAATTGAATTGGAAAAGTAACACTGAAGCTGTGTACAAAAAGTGTCAACAGAGACTGTATTTTATGAGGAAATTAAGATCATTTGATGTTGAGGTGAAATTACTGAAAGTGTTTTACACATGTTTTGTACAAAGTGTTTTGTCCTTCGGCATGCAATGTTGGTTCGGTTCCCTCAGTCTTCAAGATAAAAACAAATTAAACAGGATTGTTAATATAAGCTCAAAAATTGTTGGTACCATCCTTGATCACCCGGCGTCAATAAATGACGACAAAATAGTATCACACGCTCGGAAGATTATTTCAGATCCATCACATGTCCTGCACTCACAGTATTCACTTTTGCCATCCGGAAAACGTTTTAATATGCCTTTTCACAAATCCAACAGAACTCGGAAATCATTTATACCCTCAAGTATTTCAATTCTAAATAAACAGTCCGCATGAGAAATTTCAGATTCCAATACCAATTTTAGAACTTATCGAGTTGTACAATTATATGTGTTGTGTGAATGTGTGTTTTTGTTTTAAAAATTTATATGTTTTATAATCATGTATTATATAAATTTGGTATACATTTCATGTCATGCTCTGTTGGATGTAAGAAGAATTCCCTTTTGGGTAATAAAGTGTTATCTTATCTTATCTTATCTTATCTTTATTGATTAATATTTTATTAGAGTGTAATGCAATGTTTTAAATAAGCAGTGACATTTAAAAATAAATCAGTCAACTATTTAATTGTACAACGCAACTTCATAAACAAAAGGGTTATTGAATGTCGCAAGGGTAACATTTGTCCGCCATTACACGCCGCCTTCGCCGGTCATTTCCAACCGGCGCATTCGGAGTACGCCTAAGGCGTACGCCGGGTTCCAATCAAGTGATTTGCCGGTTGCGCCGCTTCCGGCGGCGTACGCCGGGTAGTGCGCCGGATCCCGAATCAAGCATAGCCTATACCTCCCTAATAAGGTCCAAATTGGACCTATATCTTACTCCTTAAAACCTACTCTCATCAACTCCCTTAATTCTATCCAATACCAGGCATTACAATTAGCCAACCGCACTCAAAAGGGTACCTCACTCGAAGCACTCCAAGCCCTAACTGGTGAAATTCCCCTCGCAACGAGACGGGACCAACTCACCTTAAAATTCTGGGCTGGAACTTCAGAGGACCCTCTTATAAGGGATATGCTTAGCAGCATACCCTCTAAATTCTTTAAAGCTTTATTCAATAAAAACCCACTCCGCACACCCATCTCTCATCGCGTAAATTGTCTTATATCCCAAGCTGAGATGGGCCATATTAAACTCCCCACAAAATATACGGTGATTCACTCTATCCCCCCACTTCCGGCTTCCAAAATAAATCTCCATCTCAGCAAAATAACTTCTAAACAAAACCCTAAACTCGCGCAAACAACCGCACTTCACTACATACAGGAACACTGGTCCGACCAGAGTCACATTTACACAGACGCACAACACGCACAACAGGTGTAGGCATACATTTCCAACATCCACAACCTTCCGCATACTCCAATAAGCTTCCCAACAACCAATCGGTCTACACTGCTGAGCTTATGGCCATCGCAATTGCCTTAAGCCATAAAAAAACAGGACAAAATTATCATCCTTTTGGACTCACTCAGTGCTTTAGAAGCACTCAAAAACAAATCTACCAAAAACCGTCCTGGTTATATTTCCAAAATTCTTCATACCATCCAATCTCTTAACAATCAGGGCAAGGCAGTAAAACTCCTATGGGTACCAGCATATTTGGAAACGAAAAAGCCGACAAAGCAGCAAAGGAGGGCCTTAAACTTCCAAATTCACTTCCTTTTTACCATTCGAAACAAGAGGCAAAAAGTCTTTCAAAATCTTATGTAAAGCAGGCAGGGCATAAGCAATATTCAAACTCGACCAATGCTCACCACACCAACCAAATTCTCTCTAACCCACTAGGCAAACACAAAATTTACTCCAAAAACACAAATATTGATAGGGCAATATTTAAGCTCCAAACGGGGCATACTAAACTAAATTCCCATCTCCATAAAATCTAACTAAAAGCTTCACCCACATGCCCACACTGCCCACAAGCAGAAACAATCCACCACCTTCTCACAGAATGCCCACAGTATGCGGCCTTCCGCCAAATACTCAACCTAAATCTAAGGGCCAACAACATCCCACCACAAAACATTAATCTAATATTAAATCCAAAAAATAACCAAAATACCTTCCAGGCCTTAGGCACTTATCTCAAAGATTCGGACCTCCTGGTCCGAATAAAAAAACATAAACAAACCCAATCCCAAACCTAACAACTCATACCTCCTCCCCCTCCTTCCTCCCTCCCCACCCCCGGCTTAACCAAAACTAGGCTATTCCAAATTTCTAAATTTCTAAATTTTCCTTGAAAAAACCTTATCGGCCGTGGCATCAAAATTGTCAAATTTTGGAAACCTTTCGAAACTTATTAAAGGCCCTAGTGGCCCGAGTGGGAAATCAGCTCCGCATGAAACGGCTCGTAAAATCTCCAAGAGAAGAAGAAAAAGACACAGTCTCATGTCTCTTATTCATGTTATTGCTCCGCCTCTGGTTCAAAACAGGGGTCACACACATCAAGGGGTCAGCTTCCGGGGTCACAGGGGTTAGCCAGGGTCCCACGGGATATCTACTCACCTTTTGAATGTGGGAGTCCCCTCCTGACCTAGACTTTATGTCTTGACTGTATACAGGCTCCTAGACTTAACTACAACCATAAAGCAATGCTATAATGACTTGGTATTGTCGGCGGTGTGCCATGTACATCCTCACACAGAGAGTAAAACCCAGTTCTTACACTCAGACTAGAGTCTAAGTGTGAGACTAACAGAGAGTAAAACCCAGTGTTACACTCAGACTAGAGTCTAAGTGTGAGACTAACAGAGAGTAAAACCCAGTGTTACACTCAGACTAGAGTCTAAGTGTGAGACTAACAGAGAGTAAAACCCAGTGTTACACTCAGACTAGAGTCTAAGTGTTAGACTAACAGAGAGTAAAACCCAGTCTGAAACTCAGACTAGAGTCTGAGTGTTAGACTAACAGAGAGTAAAACCCAGTCTGAAACTCAGACAAGAGACACAATGTAAGTATCTAATAAGTATATAATCTATCGGTGAAACTTTATCATTACAAGCCAAACGTGCATGTTCCCCTCTTTTTCAGCTGTTCACCGGATACCAAAATATGCCTTTATCTATTGCTCAAAATATATTCGTCAGTAAAATATTGCCTATACTAACATATGGCAGTGAAATTTGGGGCTACACTTATAAGACATGTATTGAAAAGGTTCATAGTGAATATTTTAAAAGGTTTTTGTCTATAAGTAAAAAGACTGCATCATGTGCTGTACTTGGCGAAATTGGCAGATTTAATTTGTGTGTGCATTATTACACAAAATGTGTCAAATATTGGTGTCGAATTGTTCGAATGGATAAAAGTAGATACCCAAATGCCAGTTATAATATGTTGAAAGTCTATGATGATAACGGAGGCACAAACTGGGTCTCGCATGTTAGAATGCTTTTGTTGACTACGGGATTTTCTTATGTTTGGTTGGCCCAAGACTGCGGCGATGTAAATCAATTCTTATCAGCATTTAAACAACGTTGTGTTGATATAGATATACAACACTGGAATAGTAAAATAAGTAACTCATCATTTCTTGTAAATTACAGTACATTTAAGTCACTTTTACAACCTGAAATGTATATTTCCTGTGGCGCATTAAGCACAGATTTAATGCGAATGTTAATCAAATTTAGATGTCAATCTCATAACCTTAACGTACAAAAACAGCGCTTCTCGAAGACATTGGTTCCATATAATGAATTAATTTGTAAACAATGTAAAGCTGATATGCTTGAAGATGAATACCACATAATGTTGATATGTCCATTTTATAAACGATGTCGATCTGAATATATTCCAGCCTATTATTACAGCCCACCTACAACTGTCAAGTTTCTTGCCCTCATGAAGACGAGAAATATCAAAGTTCTCAAAGGGATATGTATATTCTTAAAGAAACACTTACGTTAATTATTATTGTAATAACATATATCGTTATCTGTTCCACACACCATGCCATGTTTTTGTAAAACCTGATGTACTCTGGGCCTATTGGCCTTTAATTCTGAAATAAAGTGATTGTATAATCTATCGGTAATAGTATACTAATGCACCTCAAAGTCGGCAATTTCTTAAATTGTTTATTGGATTTATTTACCTTTATTTCTATGTTGGAAAGTTTAGTAATCAAAGTTTAAAATGAATCACAACTCCAGTTCTTTGGTTTTTGTTACGAACATCGTGGTCGTGAGATCGTAGAGGGCCTCTGTCAATCGCTAGTTTGATTACCACAGATGGTTACATAAACCTTAATTGACATTGAACATTCCTCAATCCTTCTGTAACATGTAATACTATACAGAATATATATTTTTACTTCATGAGATGAAGTATACATGGTATTCGAAAAAGAAATGTTCTATGTATATATTCCTCAGATTCCCGTCTACCTCTCTTTGTTATACACGCTAAGTACATCATCTAACGATTGGGGATATCTCGTGACGTCACTTACCACTCTTTTTAGTACAGGAATTGCTCCTGTGTACAGATCAAAATAATTTAATATGATTTTGTCAAGTCAATCCTGGAGAGATTATAATCGTTGTAGTTTTGATCTTATCAGATACTTAATTAAGTACCTCTGAATACATTTTGGGACAACTAATTAACACGTTCAGCAATTTTATATTTTATTTCGTCAAGCTGGTTTACCAGCGACACATCTCTCGAGAGAGGGACAGCTAAATGTCTCCTAGTCGAAATCCTGAAAAAGAAGAAACGTTATTAACATTCTGGAAGCGTTGTGTATACATTCTAATGGTAAATAGAAACAATGGTAATATAAAGAGTATGGTAAAATAGAAACATTATTGTATGTTGAAACAGTATGGTGAATAGGAACATAAATGTGTTTAGATAGACAACATTTAAGTGTTATTCGTAAAAGACTGAAACCGCACAATGAAGACTTTTTGTTTAATTTTAGAATCTTTTATTACATTTAAGATTATAAGTTCCATATTACATCGAAGGAAATTATTATGCGCAGTTTGCCTTTCTGAACGTTGACCAATCGATAATATCTATAAGACTATGCAAAGTAATTTCACAAGATATAATGTCGAGTGAGAGAAGATAACATTGCATATACTACCTGTCCATCTTCATCCTCCAGGCTCCCGTGCAGGATGTCTCCCAGGATGTCTGAACAACAGTTAGTTTATGAATGACAAGTGCCACAGGTGAGCTGAGAAGTTTACCAATTCATGAACTCTTAGACAGAGGTCTATTCACATTGTTTGATGAGTTTATTGCCGTTGTTTTATGAAAACTGTGCTTGCAGATATTCTTCTTACGATATTTCTAACCCTCGGGCCATATATGCACTTTTAGAAAATGCATACCGACCCTTGCGACAACTCGAAGGGATTTCTGTGACAGGGTCAGCGCCACCTATCGTCCAAAGAGATTTACGTCCCCTCTATTGACCAATCAAATCGGTCGTTACCAACCCAATCGATCCAAACGTTGTTAATGCACCGAGAGCTTTACTAATTGCTTATAATACTTTGGGATTTTTCATCTCGGATGTTAAGCTCATTTGCATAACATAAGTTTCAATTCTTGCATATGAAGACCAATCTTAACCAATGTTGACAGATGGACTAACAGTTGATCTTAGGGATAAGATCGGTTAGTGGAACGGCTCCCTGATGTCTTAAAATGGAAATCTCATTGTTACATGTCTCATCTCTGTTAGGGGTAAACCTCCTTACATAAAGGCATGTCCTTGAAAGTAAAATATAAATTGTGTTTAATTCTTTCTCGTGCATTATACATTCAATATTCAAATTACAACTCACCATCAACATCACTAGGGGTGAATATATCGTCTAAGTATCTCTTCTTCCAAAAATCAATGTTCTGAAAACATCGTAATCTTCACCATGTACATGAACTTACCTTGTTTTAGATTGACGGTCGCAACCTGAAGTATCGATTTGACAGTTTCCGGGGGCTTATACAATATTTCTGAGAAATAGTGAAAAATGCATTGACATACCCCTGCTCCATGACGGTGTAAAATTATTAATACTGTCCATATTTTTATTCAAGCAAGATAAACTGACTACAAAATACAAAAGTATTAAAAAAATGTAATCAATTTGTATACCAATGTTTACCAACAAAATATAAGTAAACCCACAAAGGGTTCAAGATTATTTTATGACAAGCTGGTTTCTAGAAATGACAAACTTGAGATTTGTAATAAATGGGAAATGAGTTTTAAGGATTGTGAATTCGATTTAGCAAATCATTTTTAACTTTTATAGACATAACTTGAAAGATGTTAAACTTCTTGATTTTCAATACAAATTTTTGCAAAGAATTGTTTATACTAAAAAAGAAATGTTAAGAATGAATGTCGTTGACAATGATTTATGTACTTTTTGCTTTGAGTTTTCTGAGAACATCTGTCATATTTACTGGGAATGTTGTGAATCCAAAAAATTCCTAAATGAACTTGAACTTTGGATTAATAGATACCTTCCACAAAATATTACCTTTACCAAATACCTGATTTGGTTTGTCCCATGACATAGAAATATCTTGACGAATCAAATCATTATTTCAGCCAAGAAATATATACATCAATGTAAATTAAAAAAAATATAATTCCAAAATTCAGTAATTATAAGAAAGTATATTTCTGGTAGAAAGATTCATTTCAAAAGAAATAATGAAATGGAAAAATTCCAAAACAAATGGCAATCACTCACCCCACTATTCAGCAACTGACAATGATTATATTATATGATATATATCCTTCAGCAGTTTATATACTTCCTTACCTTATCTTGTATTGCACTTGTATTTCACGCTTAGAACCTGAATGTTAGAATATTGGTTAATACAGTTAATCGTTACATTTGTTAAAACTTTCACTCTTAATCTCTCTTTCTTTTATTTGGTTCAAACTTCAAGTTTGTGTTAAGAGAGGTGATCTTTAAAACGATAAGTATTAACACATTAAAATAAAACCCCTAAATCCTTATACACAGTAATGACTCAACAGACGTTGAAAATATCAATCAGATTTATAAAAAATCGACCATTAAATCATGATTCTACATTTCTAATTATGAAGCTTACGTGACTTGTCCTTGTATCTGATTTTAGTTTTATCTTTCTTTGCTTCAGCCATGTCTAAGATGAGGAGCGTGCACAACAAGAGGACGACGATCAGTTTCACTCATCCCGCTATTCAGCAACTGACAATGATTATATTATATGATATATATCCTTCAGCAGTTTATATACTTCCTTACCTTATCTTGTATTGCACTGTCCAATGTAAATATACCTTGTAACCTATGGGAACAAATACAATCAAATGTAATCAGAAGGATGAAGGTACAGTAACTATAAACAAAATATTTGTTAGTCTTGCATTGACACTTGTATATCACGTTTACGAAAATAACTATGTTTAGTCACAGACGGTTCTAATGAACCCCACCTTCCCCAAAAAGAACTTGGCCACAAAAAACACAACAAGCTTAATGATATAAATATTGACGTTTTGTTCGATAGTGATCGGTAAAACGATTGTTTAAAATGTAAATATTGAAATTAAATGACTAGTTAAGTTTCCACATTCGTGATATTGTCATATTTTCCATATTTTGTCAAGGCTGTTTGATGAAAACGTATATTTGATGGTTAAAAATGTTTCCTATAGGGACCACAACCAAATTCAGCAATTACTTGATTTCTATGGAATTTACATTCTGCAACCAAATTCAAAGATTCTAAATTATATGATACATCATTTTATAGATAATTATTTCAGCTATGAGAAAACTTAATTTGAGCAATGTTAAAGAGTTTAGTTGCATTTTATAGCTATATTAGATACCTCGCCATTCGGACTCAATTATTCTTAGGCCAGAATAATATTCTAATGAATCGCTTTAGTAGATCTTGTAAGAATGCGGCATTGGTGAAGATTAGGTAACTGAATATGTGACTTAAAATACTATATTATCTACGAGGGCATTCATATTGACGTTCATATTTTTCAAACGATGCCCTTGGGCAACACATCACTTTGTCATGGTGACGTGACGTCATAAACAATGCTATTACGTCACGCTTCGTCTAAGACGTTGCGTTCTAAATGTGGTCAGCCTATGGTTGAAAATGGATTTCAGCGTATTTTCATTAATTTCATGACTTTGGTAATATACAGAATATTATATTCGTGTCTATGTCATACTATATTAACGACACTCGTGCCTGAGTACCGGTTTACCCCTCGCTCTTGCTCGGGATATACCAATATTCGGGCACTAGTGTCGTAAACATAATATGACACTCACATCATATTCTCTATAGTCTACTAAAGAACACTTTCAATTTTATGGCGTCATCGTAACAAAAGGATAACCTCATAAGACGGCCGTGAAAAATCATGGTGATCTTAAATATAAGTTCATAAAAAGGACATCATTTACGAACTATCCATAATTTGTTAAATCTAATAAATAGAACATCTCACGAAGTCGAAATCATGTAAAATATAAAGTTCTTCTTCACTCGATGAGATAAACATGGTATTCGACGAGAAATGTCAACTATCCTCTATTTATTAGCACAGTATGTTCATATGTGAATGTTTGACTCTTAAGCCGATGGCACACGAGGCAATTTCTGTCGGTCGTCTTTTGTCTGCAACACAAATTGCCTGGTGTGGCACCATAACAGACCTGAGTTGGCAGACAGTCCGACTGTCGGTGGGGAATAGAGACTGATTCTATTCTTCGCCGACATCGCTGGTCCGATAATGGCAACCATGCAGATGGTGTTTTTAACTATTTTGACTGTGTGTCAGGTTCAGCAACTAGTCTGTGAGTAAGTAGCCAATAAAAAATGTGATTTGCTCACATGATTCTCACTTCTAAGATGTTTGTTCACATTGCTTTCACAATTTGATGACGACTATAGTGAACATTTATTGAAAATCAAAATTAATGCGAAGTGAAGCCAAATATAAAGTCATCAAAATATTACCCTCGGCAATATTTTCAACTTGACCTTGTTTTAGCATGTAATAATAACATAAACATTATGTCCTTTTGATCTTCCTCAATCTTTGATAGTATATGCTGTTATTTGCAGTGTTTCTATGACAATGAACTGTTTGGTGGGGGAGTTGAAAGACTAATATCTGAGTGTGTGACAGGTTTGTCTGCAGAAATATATTTGTCTGCAGACACGTGTTTAATGTACCCATTCTGTTTGTTCTTTAATTATTGTGTTAAATGTTTATATGATGAATTGATACAATGTTGTTCATGTTTACTCAGTCATATTCTTCTGCGCGAGATACATTTACTTTTGGCTGATATATTTAAAACCATATAGTCTATTTAGATTTTCCTAGATTTTTTATTTGTTATAAAGGAATGGTTCAGGGTCTAAAAACATTTCAAATCCTTTCTGTTGCAATTTGTGGTTGGTATTCTCATATATTGACTGGACTTTATGGCTGATTTTGAAACCTGTCTTCAGTGAAATTTTAAAGGCGTTGTGGCACGTTCATCTTACTGAAATAAAGTGCTCTTACACAAATATAAATATAGAATACTAAAAGATGTCCCGTTTGATAACATGTTTATGAAACGAGTGGATGGTTTGGTATTTTAACGGGCGAAAGCGAGTTAAATACCGATGTCATTCACGAGTTTCATAAACATGTTATCAAACGGGACCGAGTTTAGTATTTTATTTATTACTCAATGATGTAAATTGCGCTGAATTGCAAGAGACGCTCACTTGCAAATAGGCCACCCGCTTTTGCAGTCGCGCGGCTAACATTGTGACGTCAACCAAAAACGATATATGACGTCACGCGCCGATTATGACGATACGGCAGCACGAGGTGGTATCACACATTTGTGTAACCAACTCATTGTTATATCTAATGAGTGATCTCACCACGGTTGAGTAATAAAAAAGTGTAACCAATAGCTGACTAATACTCCTGAATCAATAAAAAAGAGTTCTAAAACGAATGTACATGGTTAGATTAAGTCACGTGAGTCCATTTATCATCGTGCGACCATTTTAATGTGTTCACATTAAAATGGTCGCTCGAAGGTAGTTCAAGTGATCCGACTGATGTAGCGAGTAGAGTTTTAAATATTGTACGATGATTAAATGATCAGGCATCCTGTCTCTGAACTCTCAAATTCTCAATAGACCCCACCCTACAAATCTACCTCTCACACTGACGAATCCCACACCACTGTCGTTTTATACGTTGCGCAATACGGATAGAAGTTTTATGTTTCTGTGGATACGGCTTATCGGATCGTGTAATGAGATGTTTTACCCATTAAGGTACCAATATATTGTATGAACTTCAAATAATAAATGTCAAACTTGAGAAAACGAAACCTCCATAACACGTTAGGATCTACATCGAAACGTCTAAAGTTAAATCATCATCATCATCATCATGAGTAAATAAAGAAGTTGATCATCCATAAATTCATTGTCTTCTTTAGTTCACTGATGTCATAGCGGATATTATTTCGTACTCATGTATTATTTAATAGGGGGTACATTTCTTCTTCTGTGAATATTCTCTAATACACAATGTTTGCCTTTCAACCAATAATTAACTAATATTATTTACTGACAAGAAACGTAGTTTGATGCTATTTTATTACGCGTTTTCCAACATGTTGCAACAGTTGTCGTGATCCAGGTCTTTGATCAGTCTCACGGTTCATCTGTAATGAAAATTATTCAAATAAGTGCTTCAAATAAGTGTTGTCGTTTTAAAGCGTTTTATTGTGAACTTATTTCACGATTTGAAATATTTAGCACACATGAAACAAGACCATTGAATTATCAAACGAATAAACTTTCCCTGTCTTGCCTCTTTTGTGATTATATCCGTCCATCTCAACGGCTGTGCTTCGACTGTCCACAGCATATCTCCTAAACTACATGATATATAACATGGTTATATTTGGGATAACACTACCTCCAATGGTACAAATTCTTGTACTTTTTCGGGCCGAGTCCCATGCGGGATTCGAACCCACGCCCTCAGAGTAAGGCAACTATCGCCAGCATTGACTGTACCAACAGCTTACCACATGACCATTTCGCCTCGACATGATATAGTTTCATCAAACTTGATACACATGTCCATCTTGAGCCCTAATTATGCATTCTGTGGACTGTATATCAGATTTGATTCCACTGCTATAATGTCATATTTCACTGACAGTCACTGAATAGAAAAGAATAAAAGAAACAAATATGGCATTCAGTAAGGTATACTCCTGATATGAAGACACTCACCGTAGGTGTCGGATTCAGTGAAACCTCTCTTTGCGCCTTCACTAGTTTCAGCACCAGTGATATCCGCGATATCACCTGAATGTTAGAATATTGGTTAATCAATGGAGTAAATTCAGTTAATCGTTACATTTGTTAAAACTTTCACTCTTAATCTCTCTTTCAGTTATTGGGTTCAAACTTCAAGTTTGTGTTAAGATAGGTGAACTTTAAAACGATAATTATGAACACATTAAATCCTTATACACGTTGAAAATATCAATCAGAATTATAAAAAAATCGACCATAAATTCATGATTCTACATTACTAATTATGAAGCTTACGTGACTTCTCCTTGATCTTGATCTTGATTTTAGTTTTAGTTTTACGTCTCTTTGCTTCAGCCATGTCTAAGATGAGGAGCGTGCACAACAAGAGGACGACGATCAGTTTCATCTGAAACACGTTCATGCACGAAGTTCGTCCTTATAGTGTGCATTTACATACTTAGATATTATTAATTATGATGAGGCATATATAATGTATGCACTCTGGTTGCCATGCATATGCTCGAATGATACTGCATAGTTGTCCATAAAATATAATATCAATTATACAGTCCTACACCAGACCAATCTTCTCTTTATCGTATGATGTCATTTATAAAGAAAACGTTTGTAACGGAAATCTGATTTCTCAATATAGGGAGAGAAGTTTTCTAGATTGTGCGAACTCATGTATACTTGACAGTAAGGTGAAAGTCACTGTATGTCGCGATAAATGGTTGAGAACAGCCTATAGATATAATCCTAAGTTATATTGTATCATAATGGTGTACGTAATTAAGAAATAAGTTTTAGGAGTTTATATTTGTCTCTTTGTTCGTAGACATTGTATAAATATTAACAGTTTTCTCAAAACTATTTCGTTAATATAGTTAGTAACGGATTTCAGTTTATAATAATTACGTTGCTGACAAATGACGATTGCAAATAGTTTAATCTTATAGCATAAACATATAAAAAGTGGTACTCATCTTCTCATAATTAAAAATAGGACACTTAGTAATACGTATCGTTACATGTGAGTTTGCCATCTACCTTTATTATACTGTATCTAATATTTAATTTTATCATCAAATGGAATGATCTGCCATTAACACATGATAACTGTTGTCAGGAGCTAAAAGACTTTTTGAATTATCTGTTTATGCACTAAAGCTAGTTTTTCTTAGTTTTTTCTAAGTGTTTTGAGCCTAGGCCCATTTAACTCTAGAGTGTTTTGAGCCTAGACCCATATAACTCTAGAGTGTATTGAGCCTAGGCTCATATAACTCTAGAGTGTTTTAAGGCTAGGCTCATTTAACTCTAGATTGTTCTGAGGCTAGGCCCATTTAACTCTAGAGTGTTTTAAGGTTAGGGCCATTTAATTCTAGACTGTTTTGAGCCTAGGCCCATTTAACTCTAGAGTTTATTGAGCCTAGGCTCATATAACAATGGTACCTTTTTTCTAAGAATATTCAATTCAGACTATTCCACGGTCTGTTAAAATGAATTAAAATATGAAAACTGTGAAATTATGAATACGTAAATCTTCTTCACAGAAATTTTGGTAGAGTCATTTGAGCCTGAATAGAGTCAGTTGAGGCTGGACTCATATGTGCAATTTGCTAGCCACAAATAACTCTAGAGTCCTATGGGGCTAGCCTCAAATAACTCTAGATTCCTATGGGGCTAGACTCAAATAACTCTAGAGTCCTATGGGGCTAGCCTCAATAACTCTAGAGTCATATGAGGAGGTAGAGTCATTTGAGACTGCTACACCGGAGCGACAAGGAATAACGTGTCATTAATCTTCTTTCGATTCTTGATGTCATCATTTTAAACCACAAGCCGGCCCTCAATGCAGACGGTATCAGAGGCCTTACTTAAATATATGAAAACAAAAAATTAAAACTTTTTTAAGATTTCAACCAGACGTTACAGAAGGAAAGACAAATATCCCAGTGACAACAACCTGAAGTGTCGAACAGTACTTGCAACGCATATTCTGACAGTGTTTGACAGCCACGGAATGTCAGAACGGGTACTGAGAATAACGCTCTCATCAAGAGATATGTTTTCTGTGAATCCACTATTGGTTTCACCAAACAGACAAGTACACACTGTCCTTGTGCTCAATTTCAATTTACATGCTTGTACAGAAATTCCTAGTAATTCAGTTATTTTTACTTTTGCGTTTCTTTTGTGTTGGGTATATTTATTATAACCATAGTTAACACTGTTTATTTGTATTTATGGAGTTTTAAAGGGATTCTATCGTCATTCATCTGAATGGTTTTTAACCAATAATGTAAAGTTGTGCACATTGCACATTGCAGCATCACAGGATGGCTTCTTACGACAATACTCCACAACTGGTGATATTTTTACTTTACATGATGTCTTTGAAACATTTCTCCTGTAGAAACGAAAATAACAGTGTGCCTTCATTGATTGTTTAAATGTCTTTCGATCAGTTGACAGCTTTAAGCTAGATAATTATTTGATTATATATTTTAATCTGGTGTACCTTGGCAAAATGCTAACTGTTATAAGTATTTTAGCACCGTGAGATATAACATCAAAGACATTTAAGACACCATGGGAAGTTCTAAAGACATCGTAATCTAAGAACAGGAAGATTTTCTGGATAACAACTTCTTTAATGTGAAAATACACGACGTTTCGGAGTATATGCTCACTCATTCATCAAGGTCACTCCTTCCACCTGATGAAGGAGTGAGCATATATATGTAAGTTTTTATCCAGAAAATCTTCCTGTTCTTATGTATACCACTTCTAAATGCCCTTCAAATACCACATCGTAATCTGAAAATGTTAACATAGGAAAGTTCTTACCTTGTTAGATTGAAGGCCTCAACCTAAAGTATCGATGACATCCTGTGAGGGTTTATATACAGTTTTGCTGAGAAACGGTGGCAAATGCATTTACGCTGAATATGAAATTTACGATAATAACGTATAGTAATAAATTCAGTGATTCAAATGAATCCCACTTACCCAAAATTTACAGTGACAAAAGCATCACGCTTGATGATACCAGTACTGACGTTGATTTCGCAACATCTGGCCAAAAGTGCATCATGCATTTAACACGAATTAATACAAGAATATGATGATGCAGATGGGTGCATATACGACTCATTAAGTGGCGTCCGCAAACTATTCTTTACTCTCCATTTCGGAGCGAACAATGTGCATATACAAACACCAATGTATGAAATGCTTCAAATTTGGATAAATCGACAGTCTGAATAAGTTATAATATAAACAGGATTAGTTCTGCATGTACTTTTAATAATAAGTATTTATATGGATGTGTAAACAAAAGAATCATTGGCCATTACATATTCGAAATAAGTATATACATCATTCTTGCAGCGTAATATGATTTTGTAGTGAAGCTTTTTCGACCATAGCTTTTTATCCCACCAGTATGTAATACCGTGGGATATAGTCATCGTCCGTACGTCCGTACGTCCGTACGTCCGTACGTCCGTAATCATTTCGTTTCCGGAGCAGAACTCGAAAACCGTTCATGATATCTTTCTGTAACTTTCCATGTGTATTACCCACCAACTGAAGTGGTGCCTTTTGATATTTTAAAATTTCTGAAAATTTTATTTTTGGTCGTTTCCATAGAAACATGTTGAAGTTGGACTTTGTTCAGAGACAGGTTCGTTTCCGGAGCACAGCTCCAAAACCGTTCATCATATCTTCCTGAAATTTTGCATGTGTATTACCCACTAACTGAAGTGGTTCCTTTTGATATTTTTTTTCTTTTTCCATAGAAACATAAGAGGGATGTTGGTTGTTGTTGATGTTGACTGCTTCTGGAGCAGAAGTCTAAAACCCTTAACATACCTGAAACTCAGCATCTGTAATACCCACTAACTGAAGTACGGTAGTAAATACACAAGTATCTGTCAAAGATGTGTTTTACAAATTTTGTGGAACCGGTGGGATATGTCATCTTCTGATGACTCTTGTTTTACATTTTCCCTGCTTGTAATTAGGTCATATTTCAGGGTAAAAATGCACTTTATTGCAAAACACATGATGGTTGAAATTACTACATTTGCACCAGGCAATCAAATATTCATTGGTAGGCAAGGACAATCCAAGGGAAGCTTCAGTTTGTACCTTTATTATATTAACGCATGATTATACACTAGCGGATCCGGGGGGGGGGGGGGGGGGGGGGGGGGGGGGGGTCCAGGGGGTCCGGACCCCCCCCTTTTCAAATCCATGTATAAGATTTGGGTCCTCCCCCCCCCCCCCCCCCCCCCCCCTTTCAAAAATCCTGGATCTGCCCTTGTTATATCACAGGTGCTATATTATTATTGAAAAAATAGATCTTGCGACACCAATCCTGGCTATGCATTGCGTTGAAAGCGGCGAACTACAACTATGGATGGCGAACCATGGGTGGTACCGAGCTGAATTTCAGTGTAGCATTGCACCCAATCCTTAATGCATGACCAACATTCTTCCACAGCAGACAAAGTAGCCCTGACGGGATTCGAAACTTGAACTATTGATCCGAAGCCTTAAGGGCTATAATACTAAAGATACTATTCCCCCCTTGATCAACGTAACGGAACACCAATGACATTCTTCTTACTTTATACTGCTTATTCAAACTAATAAATTTACGTTATTTCTCCTGGAGAAATAGACATTTACACCAACCGGACTTGTATCGAATTTTGAATTATAGAAAATGGTAAGTTGAATTAGAAGCTTGTTTCACATTTCCAACAGATTCTACCTGTCGCTCAAACAATCATACTATACGTATGTCTAATCAACCATTGGTCTTCCTAAAAGTCATTTATGACATGTCATTGATTAAACCATTGCAAACAATAATAAATGATAGTTAACCTATTATCAGTTAAGATACATGTTCTACAAGAAATAATAACAAGTGAACATCTTCTTATTGTTAATAAAATGCTTTTATTGTTTCAGCTTCAATATACCGCTCACATATTGTTCCGACAGTTTTCTGAAATGAATAATCAGTTAATTAATAAACAATTGAGATACAAATGGTAAACATTCAACGAAAATATCTATATTATATTCATAATCATCCTTAATTAATTATTTGAAAACTCTCTGCATGGAAAAAATCTCACAGGAAAAGAATAATCAATTTTCGTGTCATTCGTTTGCTATTTAGAGTATGTCACGGAGTCCTTGATCCTTGTTCGTTTTTCATTCACATAGACTGTCATTTAGACGTTTAAATCGAATACAACTCTACATAAAGCAAGTCTATACTTAACCTGACCAGCTCAAAGAATTTTGTTTTTCAATAGACATTTATTGAATTAATTTTCATATCAGAGGCTAATAGTAAATTTTACTTATTATTTACAGCAATTTGTTCATTAGTTTTATGACAAGTTTTGTGTTGCTAAAATTTAATGTGAACATTCTATCAGCGTATATCTGTCATTTAACGTTGTAAAATGTGGTACAATGTAGTTGCTTTCATTTCACGTAATTCACAAAATCCAAGATGGTGGATGTTGCCGACAGAACGGCCCCTTTACCTGGCAGAAATAGTCTCCTAGAAACAAGTCCATTTCTTATGAAAAATTATTTCTGATTTATCCATTTTCTTTCGAATATCTAATGAAACTCTGCGTGTCAGTTCAACAACTCATAAACTGAAGGCCACATCATAAGAGAACAATTAGAAAACGTGATGTATGCTTCAAATGTTTGAAATATCAAACTGAATCATTTTAACTTTCATACATTTACTTACGACAACTCGCCCTACCGTATTCGTTCTAGTCGGCATCCCTCTTTTGTTCAAGTTCAGGAGCATTTCTGTCCTGTTTAGGTCCTATAATAAATATTCACGTTAGATATTAACCTGAGTATATGTTTTTGAATGACAATTCAATTCAGATAAAATATTTAGAATAAATACCAGAAGTAGCGCACAGTGCATTCAATACATATAAAAACAATGAATCGAAAGGTCCAAGAGGACGTGTAACGTATAAATATAAGTAGAGAATCTCACCCAAGTGTCTTCTGATATCAAATGTATCAACACGAGTTGATTAAAGTTTAAAATATCCGAGGCTTGCCGATGATATTTTTACTTTAATGAACGAGTGTTGATGTATTGGATATCAGAAGAAACGAGGGTGAGATTTTATTTATCATTCAAAATCATTCTTTAACAATTATTAGCAAAATAATGAACACATCTGCTTCACAAAACTTCCATTTGACTACTTCAGCAGTGAGCTCAGTGATGTCATAGCATTGTGACGTCATCAACATTAATTAGATAAAACAAACAATGGCCTGTAGGCTTTATTGAGGATATACCTGAACTGAGGACGTGTAACGTATAAATATAAACAGAATTAAAAAAAACTTACCTTTACTCCACAATTGGATTTAGACAAACGTTTTACTCATTGGTATTTTATTTATAAGAGTCGGGTGTTATCCTATTAATGTAATGGTGCTAAAATGAAAAATAATTCCGTCAAGTCAAATGACTGAGACAATCACCTGCTAGAAAGGTTTCAGGATGTTGATTACTCAACATTTCCTAACCGCAGACAGGTTAATTGAGTTATATCAGTAGCATGTATTGACCTCGTTACATCCCTTTCCTTTGTTATAGTATAAGGGCAGGGTCATCGACTTAATATGCTTTATAATCGCTAGTCTTTCAACAATACCATCCCCTGTGGGGGAATGCCTTCTACGATCGCATGTCGATCTAAATCGGTCGTGGTACAGTCATGGTGAGGTCTCGGTGCCTGGTCAGTTCACAGAGGCATTGCCATTGAATACTGATTTGTCGCGCGAATACTCTTGATCGGTCGCATTAAACTATTGATAATAAAAAAATGCAGTCTCTGTGGGGGTCGTACTTAGGTTTTAGAGCGCTCTCCACTGATTGTACTATTTGGTCGCCAGTGAAAAAATAGTGCGAACTCACTACGAGCGCATTAAGAGGGAATTTGTGGGCAAGACATCAGTCGCATCGATCGCAGAAGTTGTGCGAGTTTTGAAAACAGACAATCGAAATCGCAAACCCCTTTGCGACAATATGCGACCCATGGCGATGACGGGAGATATTTTTGCGAGCATGGGGATCTTCCCAAGACTTCAGTGCGATGTCAGTGGGAGTCTGTAGAGTGTGCGCGATCGGCCAAAATCGATCGCAGTGGGGTCGTATGCTCGGTGGAATGGGGGTATTAGCGATGAGAAAAAGCACAACACTCTTAATCAATATCAATATTGCCGTTATGTTCGCAACACGTGATGAAAGTGCATCGTGCATCTAACACGAAAGATGCCAGGTGGATGGGTCAGTAACTCATTATTCGACCTCAGTAAACTTCTCTTTGATATCGGAGAGAACGATTTTGACACCAATAACAATAAATGTACACCTTCACAACGTCACAGGCGTAATGAAAAAATCCCAGATCTTCTCCTTCCGCCCTTGACCTTCAGTGCTCACCTACCGCGCGTCAACAGTGACAAACAAAATCATTGATAACGTGTGACGTCAACAATAATGGTCAAACTTATTAGGACCATTGCCAAATAATTGTACGTATGTATAGAGAGTTATTTAGTCAAACTATTTCATAATTTTCTCTAACTTTACTGTTTTGGAAAACGCATACATAGGAAGCCCGCGTCAAACACGAAACTAACATCAAAACAATACCAAAGAGCTCGTAAAATTCGCGGTAGAGCGAATTCCCACAGTTGTAGGTGCAAATTTGTTTTCAATTTGTCAGTTGTCTTCTTAGCAAATAGCGAATTTATTATTCCCCTCTATGCACTACTTAATTGAATGTTTAGGCGTCGTAGTGAATGTATCCCACTCTAAATCATTTTATCCAGTTTGTCTTATATTGTAACATCTATTTTAAACTTTCATGGTATCAAAATGTCCATTTGTGTCTCATAGGCCGTTCGGCCGGATGTTGTTTTTTAAGCATGTCTGTTGATAATGTGATATAATGTAAAACAACATGTGACACATTAATAAAGTATATTTCTTCTTCTTCTGGCAACATATTTGCGCTAAACTGCACATGAGGCGTGTTCAGTATTGCGAGTACCCGCTTCTGAACGAATACGAGTCCGCGCCTACTCGCGAAAACACAACCATGAACACTTTGGAGCAGTCTCGCCAAGCGAGTAAACACGATCCAAGATGATGTCGCATGTGACAAAGTTTGATTACCTCATTTCTCACGTTTCTTACAAGCCAGAAATGTACCGAAAGTGTGAGAATAATTTTAGCTAAGAACGATATCCCTGTTGTGATTTTCACAGCTGTGTTTTTAGAATCGAGGAATGAGAAAATATGAGTTGCATGAATAATGGTGAGAGAATGAGACTAACACAACGACTCTATTATACAGTTAACAAGGTTAAAATGTATGAACAAAAGAATATGTCCACACATAGTTCACTGATTAACTGTTTTAGAGGCATTCAAGAAGTGATGTGATGAAGAAGACACAGGATTTTTGAAAGATCATCTTCTTTATTTAACAATAGCGACGTTTCGGTACAGCTTCTTAAACCATTATCAAGCATCATGATAACAGTATAAGGATTCAAGGTTTCAAGCATCATGATAACGGTGTACAGATTCAAGCATCATGATAACGGTGTAAGGCTTCAAGCATCATGATAACGGTGTAAGGATGTGTACCGAAACGACTCTATTGTTAAATAAAGAAGTTGACCATCCATACATTCCTTGTCTTCATTAATTCACTGATGTCATAGCGAATATCTTTTGTACTCATGTCTTTTTCAATAGGGGGTACATTTCTTCTTCTGTAAATATTCTCTAACAAACAATGTTTGCCTTTCAACCAATAAGTATCTAACATTATTTACTGACAAGAAACGCAGTTTGATGCTATTTTATTACGCGTTTTCCAACATGTTGCAACAGTTGTCGTGATCCTGGTCCTTGATCAGTCTCATGGTTCATTTGTAAAGAAAGTAAAAATCCAGTAAACTTATTATAGTCTAAGATTAGAATGATTAAGTGCACATGAAACAAGATGAATGGCTTCGTGACCAACCGTATATACTGTCGCTACTTTGCTTCTTAAATTGCGGTGATCATATCTGTCCATCCCGATGGCTTGACGTACGCCTGTCTGTCCGTGCCTCAATTTTGTTCAAATCATATCTTCTAAACTATACCTGACAGCTTCACCAGCTTCACCAGACCTGATACATATCCATCTTGAGCCCTATAGATGTGACTTTTTTTACTGAACCAATATGACGTTAAATAAAGCATTATTCGTGATCTAAGACACTCACCGTAGTTGTCGAATTCAGCGGCTTCATTGGTTTCATCAATTATGTCCGCGACTTCTCGCTTTGCTGAATATTAAAATATTGTTTAATCGTTGGAGTAATTAATCGTTATATTTTCTAAGCTTTCACTCTTAACCTTTCTTTCTTAAATTGGGTGCAAACTTTAAGTTTGTGTTCTGAGAGCTAATCCTAAACTGATCATTATCAATACAATAATACAATACCAGTAAAGGTTCATACACAGTTATGATGAAACAAAATTTGAAAATATCATCCGGAATTATCGATCTCGACCATTTATTCATGGTTCTTCATTACTATTTATGATCCTTACCATACTTGATCACACACTTTCTTTTCGTACACTTGATCTTCCTTATGTGCATGCCTTCAGTCATGTTTATGATGAGGAGGGTGCACAGCAAGAGAACGACGATCAGTTTCATCTGGAACAGTTTCAAGCATGAGATACGTTCTTATTGTATCATGTACATAGAGATTATTACTCAATATATGGCATAATTATATATTGTATTTTAAACTGCTTGCCCTATGCTCGAATGATACAACAATTGTCCCCAAAATATGATATTTCTATTACATACACCAGGTTAAAAACCTCTTTATCCTAAAAAAAAGCTCTATTTCATTTAAAAATAAAAAGTTTAAATCTGATTTTTCAATGTTGGGGGAGAAGTACTAGTGTCCTAATTTACCTTGCAAAAGAAAGTATAGTTCGTATTCATATTCAGGCGAGATTTTGTTTTATTAATGTGTCAAACACATTTCATATTTTGCACATTGCTAGATAACTTAAAGGCGCTGTAGCACGTTTTTTGCTAATTTTATTTTTTCAAATTTCTCATTTATAATGATAGTTTACGTCATTTATATTTACTTTAGAGGGTAAAACATCTTATTACACAAACCAATTATCCGTAGTGGTAATAACGGCAGAAATTGCATGGCGGCCATTTTATTGTGAACACAATTTATTATTTCGAATGACAAAAACGATTCCCATGACTTTACGGAACCATGTACACTCATTTGCAACTTGATTTTCCGAAGAGAGAAGGGTGTTATGCTATTGTTGACATTATTTTTCAAATACATTTCATCGACTTATTTGAGCGAAAAAACGTGCTACAGCGCCTTTAATGTAGATGTTTGGAATTTATCAAGCGTTAAACATGTGCGGGTCGGAATGTACCGTTTGGGTCAATGTGTGAGAAGAAATCGACAATGGCACTTTCAGTTAACAAAAATATAATTAAGTGATGACGTTAATGCCAATATCTCGTGTGACCTGCGACATCAATACACTCTTGTTCAAGTCGTTACGATGACACTGTCAAACGTCGGATGACTTTATCCTTTTACGCCATCTCCGCCTTATGGATTTCTCATCACATTGACGCCCAAATAATCCTTCTCAGCCGTAGTTGAGGAATAAAGAAAAAATGCTATCATCTCTATACAGCATCGATCGTTGCCAATTTCGTAAAACTTTTGAAGAACTTGCCTCGCTCAACGTAACCGGTTCTGTCGATGTCAGAGAGCATGACCATGCCGCCGATTGGACGCCAAACTCTGCCGGATTCAAATCTCCTCTACACTGTCCTTTTAACCGGATATTACCTCAATCGTCAGGATTGATGAAACTGATCTTTTAACATATTTTCAACTTGTAAAACCAGCCAAGACGTATTACACGTACTTGGATTTGTAAAAACATACGACATACCACGCAGTTATCTAAAATTAATTTGAGAGTGTATCCATGGGTTGGTATAGATTATGTGTCTAATATTGAATGAAATGAATGAGTACAAAACTTGAGAAAGTTTAATTTTTCATTATTGCTTTCTAAGTTACGCCAATACGATATCATTCTTTTCGCTTAAACATTTCAAACGTCCTTTTTCTATTATACACGTATTTTCATATTCCCATACTTCGCATACATATAATAGAATATAGGTGCAACCATTGCACTTAATGCAGTAAGTAGGCAATCTAGTGGCATATTCGAATTTCGAGCTTTTTTTACTAAGCAAAACATAGCTTTTGACGTGCTTTCTGCTATAGGTTGTATATGAATGTCACCCAACGTAAACTTTAATTTTGAGCATTTTGCGGTTCCGCTTCCGAAAATCCAAATTCAGTATTCATAAAAGACACCGAGTGACGTTTGAAGGCCACAAGGAGTATCACTGAACAGGGCAGTGCCATCTGCATACAACCAAGAAAGGAATGTTATAAACATTGATATATCATCGTTTGACTTAGTTTCTATGCCTAAACCGGAGCAACCTTGTTCATGAAGGGTTTTTCGAGATCATTTCTAAAGATACAAGAAAGTACCGGTGAAAGATTTTCTCCTTGCCGTACACCGGATCGACAAAGAAAAAAGTGTCATAAATCTTCTTTCGATTCTTGATTTCATCATTTTAAACCACAGGCCGGCCCTCCATGCATACTGTATCAAATGCCTTACTTAAATATATGAAAACAAACAATAATTCCCTTTTCAAAGATTTCAACCAAACGTTACAGAAAGAAAGGCAAATATCCCAGTGACAACAAACCGATGTGTCGAACAGTACTTGCAACGCATATCCTTACAGTGTTTGGCAGCCACGGAATGTCAGAACAGGTACAGAGAATTACGCTCTCTTCAAGACATAGGTTTTCTGTGAAACCACTATTGGTTTCTCCAACCACTGCAGTTTCAGTCATTTATGTACATGTAGTTCCCTTTGCTACCCGCTTTTACAGGAATCTCTAGCAATTCTGTTAAAACTTTTACTTGTGCGTTTCTTTTTGTTGGTATACTTATTATAACCATATTGAACATTGTTTATTTATTTATGGACTTTTAAAGGGATTCTAGCTTCATTTTTCTGAATGGTTTTTAACCAATAATGTACTTTTGCACATTGCAGCATCACAGGATGGCTTCTTACGAGTATACTCCACAACTGGTGATATTTTTACTTTAAATGGGGTCATTGAAAATGTCTCCTGAAGAAACGAAAATGAAAGTTTGCCTTCATGGATTTTTACAAATTACTTGAATCAGTTGACAGCTTAAAGCTAGAGATTATTTAATTACATATTTTAATCTGGTGTACCTTGGCAAAATGCTAACTGTTATAAGTATTTTAGCACCGTGAGATATAACATCGAACACATTTAAGACACCAAGGGAAAGTTAAGAATACATCGTAATCTAAGAACAGGAAGATTTTCTGGATGACAACTTCTTTAATGTGAAAATACACGACGTTTCGGAGTATATGCTCACTCATTCATCAAGGTCACTCCTTCCACCAGATGAAGAAGTGAGCATATATATGTATTTTCACATTAAAGAAGTTGTTATCCAGAAAATATTCCTGTTCTTATGTATACCACTTCTAAATGCCCTTCAAATACCACTTCGTAATATGAACATTTTAACATAGGAAAGTTCTAACCTTGTTAGATTGAAGGCCTCAACCTAAAGTATCGATGACATCCTGTGAGGGTTTATATCAATTTTGCTGAGAAAAGGTGGCAATTGCATTTACGCTGAATATGAATTTTACAATAACGTATGGTAAAATAATCAGTGATTCATATGAATCCCACACCAAAAATATATATACAGTGACAAAAGCATAATGCTTGATGATATCAGTACTGACGTTGATATCGCAACATCTGGCCAATCATGCATTTAACACGAATTAATACAAGAATATGATGATGCAGATGGGTGCATATACGACTCATTAAGTGACGTCCGCAAACTATTCTTTACTATCCATTTCGGAGCGAACAATGTTCAAATACAATCACCGATGCATGAAATGCTTCAAATTTGGTTAAAACGACAGTCTGAATAAGTTATAATATAAACAGGATTAGGTCTGCATGTACTTTCAATAATATGTATTCTATAAATTATATGGATGTGTAAACAAAAGCATCATTGGCCATTACATATTCGAAAAAACAAACATTATACGTTAAATAACCTATTCGTATTCCAAAAGATGTCCGGTTGGTGTAAATGTCTATTTCTCCAGGAGAAATAACGTAAATTTATTAGTTTGAATAGGCAGTATAAAGTAAGAAGAATGTCATTGGTGTTCCGTTACGTTCATCAAGGGGGAAATAGTATCTATAGCATGATAGCCCTTTAGGCTTCGGATCAATAGTTCAAGTTTCGAATCCCGTCTGGTGTGGAGAAATGTTGTTCATGCATTAAGGATTGGGTGCAATGCTACACTGAAATTCAGCTCGGTACCACCCATGGTTCGCCCTCTAGTTGTAGTTCGCAGCTTTCAACGCAATGCATAGTCGGAAATGGTGTCGCATAATTTATTTTTTCAATAATACTATAGCACCTGTGATATAATCATGCGTTAATATCATAAAGGTACAAACTGAAGCTTCCCTTTTTATTGTCTTTGCCTACCAATGAATATTTGATTGCCTGGTGCAAATGTAGTAATTTCAACCATCATGTGTTTTGCAATAAAGTGCATTTTTACCCTGAAATATTACATAATTACTAGCAGGGAAAATGTAAAAAAGCTATGGTCGAATAAGCTTCACTACAAAATCATATGACGGTGCAAGAAAGATTGTATATATAAATTTTCACAGGCGTATTGATTCGTATAATGATAGCATTTAATTACGATGGTACTAGTCGAAACTATCACGGATAATATATCCAAGACCCTTAAAGAAATTCGTTTGCTGTTAGTCAATTGAAATTATATTTTGAATTATAGAAAATGTTTAGTTTAATTAGAAACTTGGTTAACATTTCCAACAGATTCTACCTGTCGCTCAAACAATCATACTATACGTATGTCTAATCAACTATTGGTCTTCCTAAAATTGTCATTGATTACACCATTGCAAACAATAATAAATAATAGTAAACCTATTATCAGTTAAGATACATGTTCTACAAGAAATAATAACAAGTGAATATCTTCTCATTGTTAATAAAATGCTTTATTGTTTCAGCTTCAATATACCGCTCACATGTTGTTCCGCCAGGTTTCTGAAATGAATAATTTTAAATCATGATAATCAGTTAAATAAATAAACAATCAATATACAACTTGTAAACATTCAAACAACGAACATGTTTATATTTCAATCATAATCATCATTAATTAATTTATGAAAATGTCCTGCATGAAACAAATCTCACAGTAGAAGTATAACCAATTTTCGTGCCATTCGTTTGCTATTTAGAGTCTGTCACGGAGTCATTGATCCTTGTTCGTTTTTCGTTCACATAACCTGTCATTCAGACGTTTAAATCAAATACAACTCTACATAAAGCAAGTCTATACTTAACCTGACCAGCTCAAAGGCTTTCACTTAATTTTGTTTTTCAATAAACATTTATTCAATGAATTTTCATATCAGAGACTAAATCATAGTGTAAATTTTACTTATAATTTACAGCAATTTGTTTATTAGTTTTATGACAAGTTTTGTGTTACTATGTGAACAATTCTATCACCGTTCATCTTTTATTGTCAAAAAGTTGTAAAATGTGGTAAAATATAGTTGCTTTCATTTCACGTAATGCACAAAATCCAAGATGGTGGATTTTGCAGACAGAACGGCCCCTTTATCTGGCTGAAATAGTCTCCTAGAAACAAGTCAATTTCTTTGGTTCAAAATTAATTCTGATTTATCTATTTCCTTTCGAATAACTAATGAAACTCTGCGTGTCAGTTCAACAACTCATAAACTGAAGGTTACATCATAGGAGAACAATTTGAAAATGTGATGTTTGCTTCAAATGTTTGAAATATCAAACTCATTATAACTTTCATACATTTACATACGACAACTCGCCCTACCGTATTCGTTCCAGTCGGCATCCCTCTTTGGTTCAAGTTCAGGAGCATTTCTGCCCTCTTTAGGTCCTATAATAAATATTCACGTTAGATATTAGCCTGAGTATATGTTTTGGAATCAAAATTCGAGGGGATGTAGTTTAGTGCCATTAAAGAGACTGTATCACGTTCTATATTGCAAATAAAGAAATCTCTCGAATTGAAAAGAAATGCTACATACTGCAAAACAATCCTGCTCAATCAGTATATAGAGTTGTAAAATGGTAATGGTATTGGTTCGGTTGAGTCATTTCTCATCCTCAAATATAATTAGTAAAGGGTGTTCACAGTAAAATGACCGCAATCAGATTTCGTTTTATACCTGACACCGCATAACGGTTCGTTAAATAGTATGTTTTACCATCTGTACTAAGGACATACGGAATAACCTTGTATTATAAATGGCAGATTTGAACCTATGAACATTTTTTAACGTGCTACAGTGTCTTTAATGTTCATCAAAATAACACCCGTTTCAAAAAGTCTGTCTTTCATAGCAGAAAATAAAAGCATAAACACATAAATAGTAATGCATATATATATCCTCTGATTTCGTGTCCATAAAGTACAGTGGACAGACTCTCTCATTAACGGGCATAACAGACAGGTGTCTGTTGCATTGATGTCAGAATTGAAAAACTGACACAAAAATTAACATAAAGAGAACTATAATCCTTACGTCCGACCTCCATGACCTTGTATTTGTAGGTCACACCATCGATGACCATGAACCCTTTCTTCTTGTACTTCTTCTTGCCCAACCATCCAGCACACGAGTCCACCAGCAGTACAGTGCACAGGAATACGACAAGGAGCTTCATCTTCATCTGCAGTTTATGAGTAATAAGGTCATGCAAGGTTGATTGATAAGACAGTAAGAATGCCTCATCAAAAAGTACACTTCAATAAGACCGAGAATTTCAACTTCACATAAGAGTGACATCTGTTCTCACATCGACAAAAAATGAATTATAAAATGGATTATTCAATACCAAATTTTTGAAGGGCATTAAGAAAATTTGCTAATTAACAATTTCTTTATAGTGAACATACACGGCATTTCGGAGTATATAATCAATCCTACATCAGATGGAATGTTGCGTACTATCTTATCAATTCGCTAAATAGTCGAACATTTCACCCATGCAGTTTATATACTCTGTCTAACTTAAAGGGGCAGTAGCACGTTTTTTCGCTCAAAAAAGTTGATGAAATGTATTTGAAAAATAATTTCACCAATAGTAAAATATCACTCTCTCTTCGGAAAATAAAGTTTAAAATTAGTGTACATGGTTCGGTAGAGCCATGGGAATCGTTTTTGTAATACAAAATAATAAATTGTGTTCACAATAAAATGGCCGCCATGCAATTTTGGCTTTATACACAACATAGTTTTTACCACTACAGATAATTGGTTTGTGTAATAAGATGTTTTACCCTCTTAACTTAATTTAAATGACATAAACTATCATAATAAATGGGACATTTGAAAAAATAAATTTTGCAAAAAACGTGCTACAGCGCCTTTAAGGGCTATATGGCCAAGACTGCTGAATAAAATATGACATTAAGAGCAAAGAGCCCTTTCATGTTATACATTTAGTAAAGTTGATATGTGTGTTACAAGGGACGGTTTATGAATTCAAGCAAGACTTTCTGAAAAATATCAGTTATCTTTAATTTTTAAAGAAAGGTAACCTAAAACCTCCCCGTTTGAAATAGGAAAGTAAGAATAACACTGTTAGAAAGAAAATTCACCACATTAACTCTATGTTACAGAATGCGACATATAAAGATATGAACAAAATACAATAATTAGTGTGTTTTTGTACGATGTAGCCTTGTGGAAGTTTGGACGAGAGCTCAACATTATACGAAGCTAAATATATATATGAACTAAAGTGGCCTCCAATCCCTGCAAGATATCACTTGAAAATTGTCTAGCAGCATGAAACAGAGCTGTTATGATAGGAGAAGATATTGTAAAAACTACTTTTTACCTATACACATTAAAAAATCAAAATAAGACACAAAACCAATTCCACTCCATTCAAAAATCAAAATAAGACACAAAACCAATTTCACCCCATTCAAAAATCAAAATAAGACACAAAACCAATTTCACTCCAACATGTTTCAATGGTATCATCAGGGAGTATGACATTTATATAAAGTGTATGTTGTAAAGGTGGCCCCTTGAAGACGTTCGTTTAGTTTAAATTTGTTGACATGTCCCATCCCACTATGAGCGCTTGTTTTTTGCTTATTTAAGGTAACAGCCATCCTGAAGACGTCCATACAGTTAAATGTTTTACAACCGATGCTACATGGGCAAATCATGTCAGCTAATTGAAACTGAATAACTAAGTGTAGGATAAAACACGATACAGAGGTTATGCTTGGGATTGTAAAACCCGAGGTAAGAAAACTGAGCGGGAAGTAAGACCGAAAGCGGAGCTTGAGGTCTTACTTCCCCGAAGCTTTCTTAACGAGGGTTTTCAATCCCAAGCATAACCGAGTTATAGTGTTTTTTTTATCTAACTTCGATACCGTAAAACATAAATGTAAGCGCTTATCGAGTAGTGTTTTTTTTAAAATTTTATAACTGTCAAATGTCAAAATTTACATTTGATAATGTTTGATTCCCAAATTCTGCGTTATAAAGAGTATATTGCGTTATATTGAGGCAGAGACAGTGTGACAGTGAATAGAGGAAATCCACACAATTTTTTCGGCTTCCTCGTTAGCGTGGAGGTAGAGCGTCCGGTTTAAAGGGCAATGGGTATCGAGTTCGATTCCCGCCATCTACACTCTGAAAAATTTATCTTTGTATACTTTTCGATAATAATTTTTATGAATTGAGTTGTGAAAAAAAAATCTTAGTCTCATTTAAGGTCTTACAATCAAAAGTAAAAAACTTACTTTCACAATAAAATCCTCATACAAGGTTATTATCAGAAGAAATACAGACTGAAATAATAATGTGGGGTTATTACGAGAAAACAAGATACCTACGAAACAATAGACAACATCCCTGATAGGTTTCTAATTGGAAATAACATCTGAGTGAGTAATGTAAAGAAAAATTCTTACCATTAGACGCTGGTCGGTCACAACAATAGATAGCGATACTCTCTAATGCTGGCTTTATATACTTGTTAATTGATCATGATCTCATTCAGTGATAGCACTGAGGTGTTAAACCTTAATGAAAATACCACATGGTAATAATGCAGTACTGCCCCAAGACATAATACATTAAAAACAAAACACACTTATTGGTTGATCAATAGATGTGTTGATGTTTATATTTTAATTATTACAATCCCACTGATATCTTCCTTTCATCAATTTGTGAATTTTTCGCAATGAATGTTAACGGGGCCTATGATAAATATGTATGATATGTACACAAAGTAAATGTGCATTGAATATGAAGCATTTTATTGAATGTGTACCACAAGCAGAACCAAGCAGTCCAGTATTTGTTTGTATGTCAAATGTATGTTTTTGTACATGATTATTTTTGGTAATTTATGAAACTTTGTCACAAAAATTATCTTGTTAATTTCTGTTTGGCCAACATTGCAGCCCTATTCATACAAACTAAATCAACTATCACATTGTATTGCTGGTAGTTTATCATATCAGAAAGTATTTCAATTATAATTGGACATATCGGACCGGGAGAAGAGTTGATACAATGATATGACATCTTCATAGCCCGAACGTGAATTGGATTTAATCTTTGATTTGAACAATTTTAAAGGCTTCAACTAGTCGCAGTTTCCGTTCTTTCGTCCTTTTGTCTAATGGAAAGCTCTCGTAACGACAGCCGTATTATAGGATTTACCAGAAACAGATAATCACAATGTATTGCCCATTAGAGGTGTTTATGATTTAAAATAATGATATCACGTTAAAGGTATATGTCTCGGTCCTGGACGGATAATAAAGTGTGTGTGTTTCCCCATGTCAGTGAAGTACCTCTGATGCATCTGATATATTAGACCCAGACAACTGATACAATTAACATTTTAAGGATTTTTATTTCTTCCAGCTGGTTTACCAGCGGTGCTTCGCTCTTCTAGGGGAACTCCTTAATGGCCCCAGTCAAAAGCCTGAAAAAAAATCACAAACATTATTAACATTCTGAGAACATCTTTTTTTACGTTTATATCGTTTACAACAAAGCAAATGTGTTTGAAAAACAGTTTTATTATAAGCCATAAATGATAGTATCTTTTTAGTTAACTTTATTCGTCACCGCTGTTGTCAATATCGTAATGTTATCTATACCAAGGCTCCGTGATGCATCTAAGGAAAGGGCCGTGTTCAGTCTTCGTTTTGCACATCTTGACTGACCTATATTATCTCAGGGTAATGGCAAGTGTATCGCAAATACCAATGAGTAATCATTGTATTGAATCTTCACACTCGATACCAACGAGAAGGTAATTTCACATGATATAATGTAGAGGGTACGAAGATAGCATTGTATCTACCACATGGTATTAGTCCTCTATATTATCTGTTCATCGTCCAGGTTCTCATGTAGGTCTCTGAGGATATCTGGACAAAGGAATGAGTGCTATAAGTGATGTAAGACATATATCGTGAATGACAGGGGTTTATTCAAATTGTTTTTGATTGAATTTGCCACTTCATACATTCTGAGAGAACTATTTAAGCAGAAATATTTGATGTGTCTATGAACATGCATAATAGATGATGCCTTGATACTGCATTTTGATAATAAAATACCATAGAAGTTAATACTTTGTGTTGGAGTAAAATGCTAGTGGATACACTAATAGTATAGAAATAATTCAGAACAAACTGCATGAATCAGTAACTGGCGAGTATCGGTGAAAACATTGAACATGACCTGACTAACCGCTAGCACACGTCATTCACAGGGTTTGAAAAAAATAAATGCAAATTAGTCTTACACTTACACTCACACTCTGACAAAAGTATTTCTTATAAAAATATCCCCAATTTATTAAATATGGAAAAGGAGACTACGAGAACTACATTTATGATACTTTTCAATATCGGGTCAATATACTTTAGTTTTTCATAGTCTAAGTGTTTTAAGACTATATTTTAATGTAAAATTATTTTTTCTGATTCTCTATCCAGAGTGAAATTTTATCGTAAATAAAACTTGCTAAGGAAGAAACTCATCTCGCTTCTCTTCATTTGACAGGCCCTCCAGTTCACGGAGAACAGCATCTCGTTCTGGAAGATATAATTTGGAATAATTCCTATCATTTTCAAATAGAAAACAGTAATAGTACCTTTACACTGGACGCGTATCACGACCATTACCTTAACTATGATAGATACATATTACATTGAACTGTTTTCGTTTCATTTCGTATGCAGAATTGAAGAAAGTCCAACTTACAGAAGAGAGTAATAAATGTACATTTTAAAATAGGAATTACAGTATGCAATAAGAAATGTACAGATTTACAATAAGAATGAACGTTTTTTTAAAAATATGATTCATAGAAACATATAAATATACATAATGAAGTTAATGTACAGAACAAAATTGCAAAGATCAAATTCAAATGTTCTTCTAAAAGAGAAAAGACAAAAACAATTACCATCAAAATGTTGTTGGAGGTTTGACTTACAAGCTTTTGTTATGATGATGATTGTCCTACGTCTTGCCTCCAGGACGGTGATGACCGAAAACAGGACAATCAGACAAGCAAACAGAGTGAGTTGATACAATGCTTTAAAGACAATACACATTACATAAAATTTGCACTATAGAACCACAAGTATGTGCACAAACTTTCGGGATGCAGCATAATTATAGAACACGTTTGATAAAATCGTTGTACTAAGTTTAAGACTTCCCTTCATATACATAGTCTGTTTGGATTTGGTCTATATATAACTGAACTTTCTGAAAATGAAGGCATGCATGATAAGCTCAACACTTATTTATGTTTTTCCTATAAAATTCAGAATAAATAGGTCCCGGCAATAAATGGTTGTATTGTAAACTTATCTGAACACATTTCATAAATTCACTCGGAAACATTTTTCTAGGCATTTGTGTTTAAACATATGCTGATAAATAATTGAAATTTAAACAATAAACATTTAAACAAGTTAACATTCTCTACATTTTCTAAAATATATTTGAAACAATATATCTCCTAACTTTTTAAATTCATATTTGACAGTAACACTCAATAGAATTGTTACTGTTGTATTTTGAAACACTCTTTCCGTTTAATGAGTACATTATTGTGACGACAGATACCCAATAGCGTATATTACAAAACCCAATCAGAAATGCGTCATATTCAAGAACTGTTAGTCTAACCGATTTGCTACTAATACGCAATACCACATGTGGACATACAAAGAGGAACCAATTAGTCATAGTGTGAACTGCAATCAGTACAGGTGAGAACAGCTGGAATCAGCCAGACAGGTAACATCAGCCAGGTAAGTATTTACCTATGCATAATGTAGATACTTAGTACAAGGAAGTACAACAAGGATACACACCCGACAGGTGACAAAAACACTTACCTGTTTTGGTCAGTACGGATTGGATAAACAGGCGATAGATACAAATATCAAGCTAACTTCCTTGTTGCACCATTTTTAATTCTCTATTGGAAGTTTTAAAATTTTATTTAGTATCAAACGAGAAAAATTGACTGATAGAGATAAGCAACTCCTACTGTAACGTTTGGGGATTTTTCAAATTTTTAATCTGGTATTTTGTAGATTGTCAACGCCTTTATTGCAATCAATGTGGCATTGCCAGTATCATGTCAACTTATTCCACAAGTCATATCTCCCCAGCCCCAGCCCCAGCCCCAGCCCCATCCACAGCCTCATGATCAGCCTCAGCCCCAGCCTCAGTCTCAGGCTCAGCCCAAGCCTCAGCCCCAGTCTGTTCCACAGCCTCAGCCCCAGCCCCAGCCTCAGCCCCAACCCCAACCCCAACCCCAACCCCAGCCTCAGCCTCAGCCCCAGCCTCAGCCTCAGCCTCAGCCTCAGCCTCAGCCTCAGCCCCAGCCTCTGTCTCAGGCTCAGCCCAAGCCTCAGTCCCTGCCCGTGCCACAGCCTCAGCCCAAGCCCGTGCCACAGCCTCAGCCCAAGCCTCAGCCCCAGCCCCAGCCCCAGTGTGTTGCACCTGAGCCTCATAATGCGCTCTACTACGCTAGCACAGACAAGTTAACGACATGTAACAAGGCTTAATTAGCCCGCGATGGAGAATGGTATAACAAGTTATGATATATCATGATATATATGTAATCATATATATATGTAGGAAATCGTGTTAGTCTTCTCAGCTTTTAAATAATACTCATTGAAGTCGCCATGAAATAGGTTCGCTTTGCTGGTACCAAGTCAAAATGGAAAAGGGTCATTTTATTCACAACTGTGTTTTCATTTTCGTGTGTATCGCGTGCACATTCATGAAATTGTCCATGTCATGTATACGTCAATGAATTTTATGTGTTATGTTGCACATGTTGGTATTTTATTTATATGAGTCGGGTGTTATCATATTATGTTATGGTGCTAAAATGAAAAATAATTCCGTCAAGTCAAATGACTGAGACAATCACCCGCTAGAAAGGTTTCAGGATGTTGATTACTCAACATGTGCTAACCGCAGACAGGTTAATTGAGTTATATCAATAGCATGTCAATACATCGCTCTCGGCAGTGCTGCGCAATGAGTATATGTCTAACTTCAAGTGTGAGGTTATTAACTACACTTACAATATGATTCAGTGAGTGTTAACGTAATATAGCTGCCTCTCCTCACGTTACTGTAAGATAAAAATGATCCCTCACAAAATAAAAAAAAGTGTTTACCAATTTGTGTCCATGCTGTCATAGTGCATTGTGCTTGATATGCACATGTGAAAGCTTTCATGATTTATGTATGTATATAATATATTGGAATAAATAGAATAGAATAGAATAGATATTAAATGTACTCCACGTATCATGAAACTGTATTCACATAATTTGAATAGGAGCTACATGCCGCTTCATTGCTAGGCATACCCAAACATGTACTTTATGTATTCATTGATTTGATATAAGAGTGGTTTGTCTTCTGCTTTGACTTCCTATTTCGTTTAATATGTTTGTGTTCATGTGTATATAGTTTACCTACACTTGGACTACTGGACAAGACTACTTGTAGCTGCGAATAAAAATAACTCTCTTAGATGAAAAATGTCCAAATTCAGAAATATGAAAATGAAAATGAGCCTTCATATCTATTTTTCATTTATACAGCATTCTAGACTTAAAATGTGCTAGACTCTAATATTAGACGTTAATGTTAATAAATGGTATTGATGACTGTTTCAGTTGTGTCGATGTTGCACGTAACTCAATTGGTCAATTGATTTTAAGTTTTACTCTTTGCATTATCAACAAAGGTCGTTGAGACCGTTCAGTTTGAAACAGTCTAATCTAGAACTAATTCAATGACATTATAACAAAGAAATCTTCAATTCAACGTTCTTTTAGTTTAAGTTTGTACTAAGAATGCTAAAACAATGTACTTTTTGCATATCCCTTACAAATTAACAATCAAATTATTTGGGCAGTTCTTCTTTCAAAAGTATTTTCACTTTAAAAAATGTTAAATATCCAAATATAAATACTTCTTTCTCTAAATTAAACACTTATATATATCTAGTTTGCAAAATATAGCATTGAAAAGTGAGGGGAATAAGGACGACAGCGAAGTACAGTTTCTCTCGTGTATTAATTATTCCATGATTGATTGTTTTTTTGCACCCATCCTGATGCTTGTTGTGAGTCTGAATGATAATTAAATTTAATTAATTAATTTAATAATTAATTTTTCAGATGATTGCATCTGTATTGTCGATACGTGTTAATCACTCGATCACAGTGAACCAAGTATACACCCAACAGGTTGCGAGCACCCGTTTGTTCAAAATGAAATATTCGTGAACTGTTAACTAGTCTTTCACGTAAACTTAATTTCGCATACTTTTATTAGCGAAAATCCGTTTCTGGAAGACCCGGTCCGTTTAAAGAAGCGTTTTAACAGGTCGACACTATAAAATTTAGTCTCTGAAATGATGTTTTTTGTAAATTTTCCAAATTTGAAATACAAATTTAAAAGGAGCCTCTGAAATGTCTTTTCTCTCTCAGATCTCTGTAGTCTTGTTGTAGACTTGCCGAGGCTCCTAAAATGAAGGGGTCTGGATGACAGGCTATACTACAGTTTCTGTACAGTGAATTGAACCACTGGGCCCAGACTACTGTATATTAAGAAATCTCACTGATTTACCACTGTCAGAAACACAGACGGACTTGTACTTCAAACAGCTCTGACCCCCTCCCGACACCTTGTGATTTATGTGGGAGAGAGATGGATCGTCTATGTTAGCGACAGATTATCATATCTAGGATTATCCGTACGTCAAGATTTATGTGAAAGAGGCTTGTACTCGCTGTGTAGGAGACAGATTATGATATCCGCGGATTATTCATGTGTCAACTCGTCTTTTACTTTTCCCACGGCTTGACGGGAAGTGGTGTTGAGACAACTCATCACAGCCATTGTCATGTCTGTCTGTACGTCTTTCCATGTGTTGTAGACAACTTGATTGTCAAGCAAAGCATGCTTTCCGTTTCAGTCCGTTTGTCCAAGTCGATGAGAAATAGTAGACAAGTGTAGCCCATTGTAGATATGAACAAGGGCATCACAACCTTGTATGTGTCCTTCCGCTTGTCGAGACACCGTGACAGTCTGATAGTCCAGCACAACGAGCTGTCAATATTTTAGATACAACGGTGAAGTATCACGGTTAAAGGATAGATGTAGTGACATATGGTGAAAATCGGATTCATTAAAGTGGAACGTCAATTTGAGAAAAACTCGATTTTACATTTCTGAAATCGGTCCATAAATTACTTACATACGGCGTTTAAAAAATTATCTAATTTAGCCTCGGCGACTAGAATGAAAATCTGCGGGGTGTGGTCCCTGAAGGATGACTCCTGTGACGTCTCTGTGAGAGAGAGAGAGAGAGAGAGAGAGAGAGAGAGAGAGAGAGAGAGAGAGAGAGAGAGAGAGAGAGAGAGATAGAGAGAGAGAGAGAGAGAGAGAGAGAGAGAGAGAGAGACAGACAGACAGAGAGAGAGAGAGAGAGAGACAGAGAGACAGAGAGAGACAGAGACAGAGAGACAGAGAGACAGAGAGAGAGAGAGAGAGAGAGAGGGGGGGAAGGAGGGAGGGAGGGTGGGAGAGAGAGAGAGAGAGAGAGAGAGAGAGAGAGAGAGAGAGAGAGGGGGGGGGGGGGGGAAGTAACCAGACTTCAGTGATACGAGAAGGAATGTGTTTATGGGATCTAGGGATTGAAGTAGTTGTGCGGACACATATGCACTGATTGAGCAGGGTGTTATCCTCTATGTCTTGATGTTTATAATAGTGTACTAATTATAAGGGCGTATAACGAATGCTGTAGAGAACTATCTGTGTCTTGCAAGCACAAATCCACATGCTGTCATCAGTTACGGGTCAACATTTTAAAACTACGAAATGAACTCTCATCAATTCCGTTTCAACACCAGCATGAGTAAACCGTCATAAGTTACCAAATATTCATTTGGATGTTGAGTAATGTTGTACCTGTGATTTGATTTTAACACAACACAAGCATTGTAATGCCATTACCTGCACATTACACAGGTAACCGTTTGGAGATTGTGTAATGCAGTGCTTTTAATTGAATTAAAGTACCCAAATGTCCATACTACCATATCATCCAGTGCTGTTAGTTCATTCAACCATCAACTCACATAAGAGTCTCCTCATACAACAATACACCTTATCGCCTGCCCTAAGCCTTACTTGCCATCAAGCTTTTAAAACCAATTAGAAGCACATATATCGTACCATTAGGAGGAGCGTAGACTATTTGCTAACAAGCCACTTCACTAAGGTGCTATATCCTCAACATTAACACGCAGTTCAACCCGCAAGTCTCGTCAAATCACATCTCGCGAGACAATCTGCCAGCCAATCAAAACAAAGGTTAGATACCTATCATATTTCACGATAATGGGCGTGATTTATTTGTCGCACGGTATAAATCGAGTGAATGTCAAAAAGCGAGAATCCTTTGTTGGCGTGTGTGATATCTTTGTGTACCAGAGTATTTCTATATCACAGCACTTGACAAGTGCTCTCTCAGCTTTTGTTTGAACACTTGAACTTTATCGTTGACAGTGGCACCTCCAACTGCGACACTGTTGTCCCATTAATAACACTAAGTGCTTCTAGAAATGACGACCTCCCTGGTTTGTTGAGAAAGAAATATCACCCTTGAAGTCTCTGAAATAATTGCACAAATGTCTAAAATACTTGTAATAAATTTAGTTAATACATTTCAATTAAGGAGTTTATCGGTCTCTTCGGTTTGTTTATCTGAGAAATACCGATTTATAAGTTGACCATTTGATTGAGGAAGTTTTCGTGTTATGTTTCCCAAGTTCGAGGGCTTCTATGGATGACTATTATGATATATTAAGAATTTCCCCCTGTAGTGATACTATAGCTCCAGTTTTCCATTTTCGGCTTCGTTATCAAAATAAAATTATTATTAAAAACCTCTCATTTGGTTTCGATGACAGACCAATACAGAATTCTATTAGGATATTTGATTTTCCATCATGCCTTCCTTGAATACATCAACTTCGACGATGCAAAGAGTTTATGCTTTTCTAATAATTTACATATAACCCTTACATTTACAACGACATCAGCAAACCTAAAAACGATGCAGTGAGTATATACATTGCTTATGTATTGCCTTGACAAGTACTATGAAATCTGATCTGATCGTAGGGAATTATACCATGCTTATATTATGACATCTGATCAAGTGAGATAACTATTTATATTTTCTAGTTTTGTGGCAGATTATATTTTTTAGGTAACTGTCTGTAACGGTTGGAGGTTGAACATTTTAAATTAAACATGCAGAAGTCGTGATTTGAATTAAACTAAGTTCCAACTTATTGGAGCATAAAACGTTACAACATGTATTACTATATACTGACAAGCAACCCATCATTTATGTTAAAGTTAGTTTTTTATTCGATGTGTATACAAATCATCATCTTCAGGGATGAAAATTAATGCTTTCCACACAAGATTTAGCTTTCAGTTTCTTTAGACCAATTTGTTATATCACAACTTCAAATTCGATTATTAATATCCACACTGTTAATATATATATTTCTCATACTGAGACATGATTATTAAGTTATAGCCAGGTAAGCTATGTGATGAGTTAAATCGATCAACACGAAGTCAAACGGTATGTTCATTACCGTCTAGTTATCTGAATAACTTGTCCAAAGAACCCATGGGCGTTAGGGCTGTAACCTCTGGATTCTCATCCATTAGATATCTATTGTAGACAAGTGACACCTACAAGGCCTTTTATTTCCATGTTTTATAAACAGAGGAAGATAAGCTTGACCCTATGACCCCTGGTCAGTGTCTGGTCATCTTGTGAGTTTGTCTGGACTTGTCGAGCCCGCCGTCTCCTTTTACGATTTACTTATATATTACACACACACAAAACTCTACCTGCTTTATTAATTGCCTTTGCAACTCTTTCCAACCACTTTCCGCCGACGTCTTTTGGAGCTAACAATTTCTCAAATGGGACTTTCTTCCTTATGTAGGCCGGGGTATATAATGTTTCTAATGAAGTGAATATGTAAAAGTTCTTAAGGAGTGACGATAAAAAAGATAAAACTACCCATAAACGTTTATGTTACAAACTGACGATATTCACTGAACCATTTACGATCTGAAACTAGACAGACAAGCTGGTTCGCATCCAGTGTAAGGTCGATTGGTGAAATGCAGAACATTCTAGTTTTTGTAAACTTAAGCACTTGTCCACATGCAGTAACACTTTATACCAGTCGTCTGACACGAAGTTTGAGTTCTGATTTATGAAATGTTTGTAATGCCTGAAAGCCTCTGAATATGCTATGACATTGAAAAATGAAGTTAAAGGTCCAAAACGCACCGACAGTCTGTAAATAGAAGATAATTAGACGAATCTAATAAACTACACATGTAGGTGTAGTACTTTTATAACTTAATTTGATCGATTACATTATAATTATGTGGTCACTGAAAATGGTGCAATATTGTTACTCGAAATGTCAGGCTCTTTATGAATGGTATATGACGTCATGGGATACTCTCTACGATGTCAATGTTCATTAACTTAAACTATATGGTTATCAGACGAAATTTTCAATTTCCTATTGGATACTGCTCGCGTCTGGAAAAATCATTGAAAGTTGTATATTTTATCCTGAGGTTATAGCCTCTTTATACATTTTGAACGTGTCGTGCGTGATAAAGATATAAACATTTATGCTCATCTTCATATGAATGAGTCAACCATGAAGAAAAGAGGCAATTTCTACAACCACGAATGTGAAATACTTTTAAGGCAATTCAAGCAACACGGGTAGTAATTGTAGCGTGCCTGTATCATTTGAAACCACCAGAGAAAGAGAAAAATGACTAGCACTATATAACTACATCGGCCACATGAATGGAACGCCTATTAGCCCCTTTCTAAATACACCCTCTTTTTAGTGCTTAGAGAGTAAATTCTTAGCCGACTGACAATCACCGCGTTAAATAATACCTTTATTGTCACCACGTAAACCACCTCAACCTTGGCGCAAAGACTTTGCGCTGGTGTAACACAACGCCAGTTTAGGTTTATCGGGAGTCACTGTGGCAGCCATTTGTGGCGGGGAAATCACATCTCCGTTCATGAATGGGTGCTTTTTAAGAAAGGGTTGCTTATTGTGAAAATAGCTGAGGTAGGAAAAGATAGATAATCCACCATGCGATGAATGAAACTACATACAGTGACTGGGTTTCCTCTTGTCATAGTAGATTAGAGAGTAGACGGAGTAACAATGCGTAGGGATGAACGACCGCAGTGTGTATGAATATATGATTGTAAACCGATGAGCTATGTTGACTATATAAGACCGTAGTATGAGGTATCAGCGTTCGCGGCAACATTAATAAGCGAGGAGAAAATATATCGCCCTGTATACCCCCAATTTGCAGTGAAACTCAACCCGGTAACTGAATAGCGTGTTATGAGCGTGGAATGCTCCCGGCGATACCTTACTCGTAATAGATATAAGAGACATCCTGCAGAGAAAAATATACACATAAGGTAAAACTATTATGTTGAATAATGTTTCGAGTTGTAAGGAAATGCGTAATTGATTTTCACGAGTACAGTGACACATGGCACACTGCAATTCCTGACAATACAAATGTATTCTGAAAACCAAACATTATATAATATTATAGTTAATATTAAACGTTAATGTTTCTGGAACGTGTCATCGTAGGAATCTGTGACATACTGCGAAAATAACATTATATTGCCCATACATGTATGGTTGAATATAACCGAAAATATAGTCGCAAGCGACTTTAAACGGATTCAGCACATATGTGATTCATTTTCTATTAGGTACATTATATCAGCAGTTATTCCTGAAAGTTACACGATTATTTGTAAATGTGTTAAGCTACAGCAACCTATTCCTGTCCATCATGTAAAACGAAAGTAGGATTTACCCCCTTTGTTTACAGTACAAAATAAAGTCGCAATTGATCAAGATAAAATGCTTATAACTCATTGGTTATGTTTATTATCAAACTAAAAAGGCTTTCCCCATATAGAGTAATCCTTTCCCATTCTAACGAGGTATCAAACAACGTGCTATGATTTTACATTGTTGAACTATGCACTAACAAAGATACACTACAAACGTGGCGATTATCAATTTAGAAAGAGGGCAGAAACTGTCCAACTTAAAATACCCGTAACTCATTGTTTATGAACACCACTACTGCACTTATTTCATTTTTCGTAATTTCCACTTAGGTTGATGTAGTCATAATTTAGATTGCATACATAGTTAATGTGTAATGTTATTTTGAATATTCAGGAAAAAACTAAAACATACTTATTTTCGGACCCCTATACCACTTTTCCGATGTTTGAAGGTAAACTATTAACATTTTGATGAAAGCGTTCAACATAAACGTTTTTATGCTTGAAATTGTCTATTCGCAGGTGTGAATAAAATTCCAATAGCGTAATTGGTTAAGTAGTCTTGATCCTTTGAACTTTGCTGAATTTGGCGATTTTCGAAAATTGACAATGTTCTGTGACTTGTCACACATAAAGTTTGACAGATACGCTATTGCAATTTATTATTCTTCATGAGAGACATGTCTACTTCACAATGAGCAATAAAACATTATTGTATCTTCAGTGGTTTACGAAGGAAAATTCTCCAAAGTAGGTACCACTCGAAAGGTCTCAAAATCACAAAATTTAACTCTTTGGGGATTATGTCTAAATTGTGCCTAATCTATCAACTTTTACATGATCATAATATGTTATGGAATTGTTAAACAAGTTATTACAAAGAGATTGAACGTAACTTTGACATAAATCAATTGGTTACAGAGTTATGCCTCTTTGAACATGCAGCCGAAAAACGCACTTTTCGAAAAGGCCCAAATACAAGGGCACATTACACCTATCCGAAGCCAAAATTCAAAATTCTGTCTCGATAACTTTTTTACACGTTGATCCAGCTTTCAAATGAGCTATCACACATAGCTGTATGTGTTGCCGGGATTTAGAAGAAGATTTTTGAAGACGCGTACCCTCAAAACCGAAAAAGTACACATACAATTCAGTTTTTTCGAAATAGCAAAAAATCTATTATTACGGCCGAAAACCGCCATGGACCTTATCGATGGGGTATGATGTTGCGCACATTTTGGTGAAAGTTTCATGCAAATATCTTGATAAGTTTTCGAGCTATTAAGGTTTGAAGTTTCAAATTCAAGGGGGGGGGGGGGGGGGGGGGTAATTCACAAAAGAAGTCGAAAATCGAAAATCGGGCTACGTTACGATCTAAGTTAGGTGACAGGCTACACTCGCTGAAAGTGTCAGAGAAATCGGTCAGGCCGTTAGTTCAGAACACGTGCCACAAAATCCGTGGAATAATAATGAAAAAAACACGCCAATAACAATAAATTTCCGATACATGTAAAAGGAATATGATACACTTCTCCGGTTAATAATCTCTAGTCTTTTCAAGTAGGTTTGCTGGTATCCTTGACATCACTTTAACATCGCATTGTCAACACCTTGAATACAACGTTTAAAGAATGCTATTGGGCGTTTTCTTCTATACTGAGTCCTGTGTATGTGTATGTATATCATACTGTGTCCTATGTATGTATATCATACTGTGTCCTGTGTATGTATATCATACTGTGTCCTGTGTATGTATATCATACTGTGCCCTGTGTATGTATATCATACTGTGCCCTGTGTATGTATATCATACTGTGTCCTATGTATGTATATCATACTGTGTCCTGTGTATGTATATCATACTGTGTCCTATGTATGTATATCATACTGTGTCCTATGTATGTATATCATACTGTGTCCTGTGTACGTATATCATACTGTCCTATGTATGTATATCATACTGTGTCCTATGTATGTATATCATACTGTGTCCTATGTATGTATATCATACTGTGTCCTGTGTACGTATATCATAATGTGTCCTGTGTATGTATATCATACTGTGTCCTATGTATGTATATCATACTGTGTCCTGTGTACGTATATCATACTGTGTCCTGTGTATGTATATCATGCTGTGTCCTGTGTGTGTATATCATACTGTGTCCTGTGTATGTATATCATGCTGTGTCCTGTGTATGTATATCATACTGTGTCCTGTGTATGTATATCTTACTGTGTCCTGTGTATGTATATAATATTGTGTCCTGTGTATGTATATCATACTGTGTCCTGTTTATGTATATCATACTGTGTCCTGTGTACGTATATCATACTGTGTCCTGTGTATGTATATCATACTGTGTCCTATGTATGTATATCATACTGTGTCCTGTGTACGTATATCATACTGTGTCCTGTGTACGTATATCATACTGTGTCCTGTGTATGTATATCATACTGTGTCCTGTGTATGTATATCATACTGTGTCCTGTGTATGTATATCATACTGTGTCCTGTGTATGTATATCATACTGTGTCCTGTGTATGTATATCTTACTGTGTCCTGTGTGTGTATATCATACTTTGTCCTGTGTATGTATATCATGCTGTATCCTCCATATCATACTGTGTCCTGTGTATGTATATCATAATGTGTACTGTGTATGTATATCATACTGTGTCCTGTGTACGTATATCATACTGTGTCCTGTGTGTGTATATCATACTGTGTCCTGTGTATATATATCATACTGTGTCCTGTGTACGTATATCATACTGTGTTCTGTGTGTGTATTTCATACTGTGTCCTGTGTATGTATATCATACTGTGTCCTGTGTATGTATATCATACTGTGTCCTGTGTATGTATATCATACTGTGTCCTGTGTATGTATATCATGCTGTGTCCTGTGTATGCATATCATACTGTGTCCTGTGTATGTATATCATAGTGTGACCTGTGTATGTAAATCATACACTGTCCTGTGTATATATATCATACTGTGTCCTGTGTACGTATACCATACTGTGTACTGTGTATGTATATCTTACTGTGTCCTGTGTGTGTATATCATACTGTGTCCTATGTACGTATATCATACTGTGTCCTGTGTACGTATATCAAACTGTGTCCTGTGTATGTATATCATACTGTGTCCTGTGTATGTATATCATACTGTGTCCTGTGTATATATATCATACTGTGTCCTGTGTACGTATATCATACTGTGTTCTGTGTACGTATATCATACTGTGTTCTGTGTGTGTATTTCATACTGTGTCCTGTGTATGTATATCATACTGTGTCCTGTGTATATATATCATACTGTGTCCTGTGTACGTATATCATACTGTGTTCTGTGTGTGTATTTCATACTGTGTCCTGTGTATGTATATCATACTGTGTCCTGTGTATGTATATCATACTGTGTCCTGTGTATGTATATCATACTGTGTCCTGTGTATATATATCATACTGTGTCCTGTGTACGTATATCATACTGTGTTCTGTGTGTGTATTTCATACTGTGTCCTGTGTATGTATATCATACTGTGTCCTGTGTGTGTATATCATACTGTGTCCTGTGTACGTGTATCATACTGTGTCCTGTGTACGCATATCATACTGTGTCCTGTGTATGTATATCATACTGTGTCCTGTCAGTGTACGTATATTTACTGTGTCCTGTGTACGTATTTCATACTGTGTCCTGTGTATGTATATCATACTGTGTCCTGTGTATGTATATCATACTGTGTCCTGTGTACGTATATCATACTGTGTCCTGTGTATGTATATCATACTGTGTCCTGTGTACGTATATCATACTGTGTCCTGTGTATGTGTATCATACTGTGTTCTGTGTGTGTATTTAATACTGTGTCCTGTGTACGTATATCATACAGTGTTCTGTGTGTGTATTTCATACTGTGTCCTGTGTATGTATATCATACTGTGTCCTGTGTATGTATATCATACTGTGTCCTGTGTATGTATATCATACTGTGTCCTGTGTATGTATATCATACTGTATCCTGTGTATGTATATCATACTGTGTCCTGTGTACGTATATCATACTGTGTCCTGTGTATGTATGTCATTCTGTGTCCTGTGTATGTATATCATACTGTGTCCTGTGTATGTATATCATACTGTGTCCTGTGTATGTATATCATACTGTGTCCTGTGTATGTATATCATACTGTGTCCTGTGTATGTATATCACACTGTGTCCTGTGTATGTATATCATACTGTGTCCTGTGTATGTATATCATACTGTATCCTGTGTATGTATATCATACTGTGTCCTGTGTACGTATATCATACTGTGTCCTGTGTATGTATATCATACTGTGTCCTGTGTACGTATATCATACTGTGTCCTGTGTATGTATATCATACTGTTTCCTGTGTATGTATATCATACTGTGTCCTGTGTACGTATATCATACTGTGTCCTGTGTATGTATATCATGCTGTATCCTGTGTACGTATATCAAACTGTGTCCTGTGTATGTATATCATACTGTGTCCTGTGTATGTATATCATACTGTGTCCTGTGTATGTATATCATACTGTGTTCTGTGTATGTATATCATGCTGTATCCTCCATATACTGTGTCCTGTGTATTTATATCATAATGTGTACTGTGTATGTATATCATACTGTGTCCTGTGTACGTATATCATACTGTGTCCTGTGTGTGTATATCATACTGTGTCCTGTGTATGTATATCATACTGTGTCCTGTGTACGTATATCATACTGTGTCCTGTGTATGTATATCATACTGTGTCCTGTGTACGTATATCATACTGTGTCCTGTGTATGTATATCATGCTGTATCCTGTATATGTATATCTTACTGTGTCCTGTGTATGTATATCATACTATGTCCTGTGTATGTATATCATGCTGTATCCTCCATATCATACTGTGTCCTGTGTATGTATATCATAATGTGTACTGTGTATGTATATCATACTGTGTCCTGTGTACGTATATCATACTGTGTCCTGTGTACGTATATCATACTGTGTCCTGTGTATGTATATCATACTGTGTCCCGTGTACGTATATCATACTGTGTCCTGTGTACGTATATCATACTGTGTCCTGTGTACGTATATCATACTGTGTCCTGTGTATGTATATCATACTGTGTCCTGTGTACGTATATCATACTGTGTCCTGTGTATGTATATCATACTGTGTCCTGTGTACGTATATCATACTGTGTCCTGTGTATGTATATCATACTGTGTCCTGTGTATGTATATCATACTGTGTCCTGTGTATGTATATCATACTGTGTCCTGTGTATGTATATCTTACTGTGTCCTGTGTGTGTATATCATACTTTGTCCTGTGTATGTATATCATGCTGTATCCTCCATATCATACTGTGTCCTGTGTATGTATATCATAATGTGTACTGTGTATGTATATCATACTGTGTCCTGTGTACGTATATCATACTGTGTCCTGTGTGTGTATATCATACTGTGTCCTGTGTATGTATATCACACTGTGTCCTGTGTACGTATATCATACTGTGTCCTGTGTATGTGTATCACGCAACATTCCATCCACCTGAGCGTTAACAATCGGTCCCAACACCTGAACCAGTGGACCGAAATGAATGTATACCTTACTATACTGAAATATTACCTTCACACTTTCCACACGGAAAACCTTTCTTCCTTTCTTAACGTAAATTTACAACTTCACGATTTTTATTACAATACTTGTGCTTCTAGTTTGACAATAATTTATACATAAAATCTAAAATGAAGTTCCTACCCATGTCTATGGTTATTTGAGCTTTATTTCCCCTGATAAATTTCACAGCCAAATGCTGACAGTCCTGCTCCGTGCTCCGTGCATGAAATAACAGCCTTTAATAAGATGTCCTCTTTCAGTATAAAGGCATTCTAGTCTAACATGTATAGCCTCTGAAATGATTTGTGTGGGTGGACATTTCAAAATTGGAAAAATAGACCAATAAAAATAGAGCCATGGGCTTTGAAGCTCATCATGGATTATATTGTCTAAAGATGCATCTATTGTGTTTCATAAACATTTATTTCGCTTTAATAAGTGGTAACATACGATATGTGCTGATTTCAATTTCACTCAACTCGCATATTCATCCCAAATCGTCAAATATATCATATTTACTACTTCAATTCAAAATCGACCAACATCATTAAACATGTACAGAAACGGAAATTACACTCCCCATATACATACACAGTAGTTATAAGACGTATTCAACATCATCAACCAAAATTTGTCTATTTGTCTGTTGTAAATAAGTTTCAAAAATTACGTTTCACTAATTGACGCGCGCCACACGCTGTGTATTGTCCGGTTTTCGATCATAAATAGATACTTTTAACTCTGTATCGCCAGTATAGTTAGTTGACTATCATCGAAACAATATTTTTCGGCAAAAGTCAGTTCTTCTCGATAAAATAACACAATTTTAAACGTTTGGCACATGTGACCCCAAACAACACAATGGACGTACCTTTAACGAGACTGGACTATATTTTTAGGTCATGGCCCGTGAGGCCCTTATATGGGACCACAGGGTCACCAAATCTACAATTTAGAATCTTCATTGGCTAAATAGTCTGTAAACAAAAGTTCAGCTCCCTAGACCCAGTGGTTCTTGAAAAGACGAAAAGGCGAAATCTTTACAGACGGGCGGACGCTTGATACCATGCCATTCCATACACCCATCGGGCCTTTCAGGCTTGATGAGCTGAAAAGAAATCTTTATGTTCTCAATTTACTCAAACTGAGCCCCTTGGTCTTATTATAGACTTCCCAAGGCGTTTACAAAAGTAGGTGGACAAGAGGTATTCTAGAAGTTAGTGGTGGTAAAGGCCTATGACACATTTCATTGATGTACAACTTTCTAGATCCTTTTACCATTTTCAGGCATCAAAGTGCATATCATTTCTGTCCTAAAATATGTATTTGAAATCTCTAAAAGGAAGAATGTTCATTGTTATTTGTGTTTTACTGTTTACTGTAAACAGATCGGTGTGTGATGACAGAAATTCGTGTCAAACCTCGTAGAAAGAAACGTGTATACACGAACAGTGTGATGGGTGTGTTTCTTTCGGACAACTTCCAATTCCCTATACATGGGGTAACTGTTGCCATTCCTTGCATAGGGAAGAAGGTTTCGGAAGCCCTTTAAAATTATCAACGTACATGTAGGTGTAAACAAAATATTTACGTCCATAACCTTGATACATGCATGCTCATTCTGTGAAATAAACAAAGCGTGTTGTTATTATTTCCATCACGTATATAATCACGGCTCAGTTAATTTCATTAATAAATAGGACTTTATGTTTCAACAAAATGACGCAATGTTTTGAAATCGACATTGGCATTCTTTAACATTGCACATATCTATAATTATTCTTATAGGTGACTCTTATGTCTTATTTAGATACGATTGAGTTTCATGCATCGCTATTCTTAGAAAATATTTCAATTCATCATTGTATACTAGGTTGCAGTGACATTCGAAAGAACCAATACCTGTGCTACCGATACGCTTGAAGTATATCCACACTTCAGTTATATGTCACGACGGATTGTTTTGCTGCAAGAAGGTCGTTACACCAACATGGCTGTGTAATGCGGTGAAGTATTCGGTAGTTGGTAAGGACGAGCAAACCAGTCAATATAGTCTGAAGTTTGATTTCCCATTTCTTTTCCCTGTGACCCCTTTCCAATATTAATTTTTCGTAAAAGAATAACTGATTAAAAATAATATTTTCCAGTGAGATAGTAGGAATCTAATATTTGCATTGAACGCTCATCAGTCTTCTTTAGTGCAGAAAGTACAACACTCAATATTGTCCAGCCAGTTATCCAACGACCTTGAAGCAGTCTCTTTAAATGATTTCAAGGTGGAACAGCGTGTCGACACCATCAAGTGACAATACACCACAAGGACACATCAGAAACGAACACGTCCTCAGGTATGTATGTTACAATTGTGACCTGCTCCGGTTACCTGGACAATGTCGACGTTACATTCTTACCCACAGGTAATTATCTCGACACCCTGCCACCATAGGCTGGCATGAAGTCTCTGAAAGCATAAATCAGTGGTAAATAAATGATTTGTATAGAATACATAAATAATATAAATATCATGGTAATGTTCATTTCTTTGGATTGTATCATCATGTGTTGCATTCAACTACTGCGTGGACTTAAAGAATGTATACACGATTCCAAAATGCAGTGATCACAAGGTTTTAGGGTGTGAAAATAGATCGAACTATCGATTTATCGCAATAGTTACTATGTTAATAGTACTTTATCAATGGTAACTTTTAAAATCAATAGCATCGATAGTATGGTTAACTAGATTTTTCAATAGTTTATTCAATCCAGTTGTTTACTTGAACCTAAAAGTATAGTTGCACACAAGAGCGGCTTTTAGATTCGAAATATGCTGGAACACTCCGAACAGTTGGTTTAAACAATATTTATTCAGGTACTCATGGTACATGGGATTGACAAACAGGGTTGCCCCTATATAAATGTCTCTCCCCAAATACATAGTAGTACATCATGAACAGTTCACGGACAGGTAACAATAGGAAGATGTAAGAGTTATCATTCTTTCCGCTTTTGCACTAACTTCTGTCACTTTGGTAGAAGAAAATTCAAAGTATAGACAAAAAACACTTTTTTGTTTATTGATAAACTATCGCAATAGTTATTGCAATAGTTGGTCACTATCGCATATATAGGTCACAATAGACAATCGCTATCACAATAGTCATTGTGGGTCAATAGTCACCCCTATTTTTTTTCAATACTGATTCGTGCTCTCTTTCATCTATAATGTCACATGATGTAAAAATGTTACTTTTCAGTTTGTTTTAATGTATATCGTGATATATGGAATAATGTTGTTACCTCTTGTCGTACTGATTCGTGCTCTCTTTCATCTATAATGTCACATATGTAAAAATGTTACTTTTCAGTTTGTTTTAATGTATATCGTGATATATGGAATAATGTTGTTACCTCTTGTCGTAGTTTAACAGTTTTTATATATGTAAATACAAGAAACTGCAACTTACACTATGAACAAATGTAACACTGATATATTGGAGATCTCCAAAGCCGTGGTAGCTGAGCGGTAATGCGTTTGGGATATGCAGGGCTGTCAATAGTTGTCTGGGGCTTAGGGTGCGGGTTCGAGTTGGACAACTGCTCAAGAACGTAAAAGAATCTCGTATAGATAGTGTTATTCCAAAAATGAAATTATTGTAAACGAGTATTTTGTGTGAATGTATACATTGTTTAACGCTTAAAAAGCTCACTCCCGGTAAGCTGGTTCCAGCTAAAGTGAAATTTTTCCGAGTTTTTGATACTATATTTAGTAATGTTACATCTGTTCGCGAGTTTCAAACATACCCACAGTATACACGTTGTCTGAATTCTTAGATGAATGTAAGTATTTATCACTAAAGTAAACTCGATTTCTTCAACATTATTCATGTCGTAGCAAATACACCATGTCATGTAATGTCTGCTGATATGTTTTAGCGATAAATATACGGAATTAATATGATAAATTGAAGAAAACTCGTGTAAAATTATAGTATTACTTAAACAGTGGTTAATGAGAGTGCAAAATGTACTTACTGCACCTAATTATCATTCTTTTTTAAAAACATCATTGTTTTATAACCTTCCTTGAAGTTATTAAATTTTTTTTTACAAATGAGATGTTCCGATTATGCTCGGTAACGAAGCGAAACTATAAGCTTATTACTCAGCAAAACATATTTTTAGGAAATTGAATTGACAATTACATTTAAGAAGAAACCTAATTTTGTGTTAGCTTGCAAATATTCTATTCTTAAAGTCAATAGCTAACAAATATATCGAAATGAAAGCTTAGTTTCAAAGATTAAACGAAAAATAGGGACATTTGCATGTTTTAGCCCAAATTATTAATTGAATATTCATTTTATGCTCAGAATGTTAATTAAATGTAAAGTTACTTCCCACCGTGTGAAAATCAATCTTTGGGATACAAGTTTCACAATCTAATCTGATATAGGAAGATGTTATTGACACGCAATATATAATTACCTTGTACCAACCGCATGGAAAACTCGCGAACAGATGTAACATTACTAAAAATAGTAACAAAACTCGGTAAAATGTCATTTTAGCTTCTTCCCGGGAGTGATAACTAACCATGAGAGAATATAACACAATGGTTATTAAGTTGATTTCTTTCTGATAGGTTCATATGGAATGACATAAGTCATGTAATACCCCGGACCACTAACACAGTCAGTAAACAGCTGACCTTGGTTTGTGTATGCAAATATATATTTGTAATTATAAACATGAAAGTAAATCTTGTCATATAAATGCCAGTTACATAATAATTTCAAGTCAAAAGCTTCTTTAAAATATTTAGTTTAGCGGGCATATTTTCAGACATTAACCTAGAATAAAATTTAGTCTATATGAAATTTAATATTTACTACCTTCATTCGCGTGCTTTTACTTCTTGTCAGTTTGTCAATAGATGCTGAATAAGACCCTAGAATTTATTTACAGTACTAAAATTCATACATAAATAATTGACAAGTATGAAATCTTACAAAATCTAGACCCATTACAATGTTAAAGACTATGAATGACAGAACGAGGGCATATTAAATTAACGATAACTAACTTATGAGTTATGTTCTGTTATCTTTTAACAAAATGTCAATATCACATCACGTGTCGTCTGGATATGAGTATTTATTTGCTCGACATATTGAACTAGACGTGTTCGCATGATTTAAACATGTGAGAAATATTAATCGACAAAATCTCGACCTGAATATGTGCGTTAAAGTCAAACACGGTAGTGCATGGTATTTATCCTCAAATTCACATGTCTCTAAACGTAATCCACCGTTGAAAAGCAAGTCTAGAGTTGAACTTAAGTTACCATTTATCAGAGGCTCCTTTTCAGTATTTTCAGTGCCTAAATGTCAGACTATAACGCCCGTGCTGTCTTTACTGTTGGGACGTAAAGTTTTCGCTTTGATTACATTTAATGCAACCATTTTAATTTAAGAAATTGCAAGAATTGCTGGATGAATTATAGACTGCAGGTCTATAAACAGATACATGCATATGTTTTAAATAGTTAATATTTCAACCGGTATTTTTTCAATGTGTGACTTTTGGCGTGGAAACTCTATTGTATAAGCCTTTTCTTGTTGCCGTATATAGTTAAGGAACACATTAGTATATATGATGTGAAAAAAACTTCTTGTCAAATCATCAACCGTGTTATATACTCATCACACATCTAGTATTGTTTACAGGTTTGTCACTGATGATACAATAACATATAATTAGATTAGAAAATTGTTATTTTTGCGTCACAAAGGTTAATCTTTATAACTTTAAAAGCATCTGGGACATTGTCGACCATATTGCATCCTGGCATATATCCGAACCAAATGAACAAACTTTGATCACTTTGCTTGCAAGGTACCTCCCTACAAAATTTCAATTTAGGGCAACTTTGGAGGTGCAGCAGTTCTGGTGCAAAAGTCTAATTTGTGAAAAGTTTGCCATAAGCCCATCTAGCCGTTCCGGCCTGATGAGCTAAAATTAGTCCTGCTCCGTGACTGTAAAATTAAGAGCCTTTAATACAGTCTAGATCTTTATTCAGCAAGTCTAGATAAACTGAATACTATATAATCAAAGGATGAAGATACAATAATTTTAAAGGTTCCATAGACTAAATTTTAGTCTAAGCTAAAATAGTTACCTACCCTTATGGACAAATCCTGGATGCAAATCTTAACTGATCTAGTCTTTTATTAGTTTGTTAACATTTAATGTTCTTTGATCTACGAACTACAAAATACAACGAATTGAAATATGTTAAATTAGAAAGGGTCATCTTCTGCATATAGTCAATCAAGGACATATATGAAGAAATTAAGAATATAATTAATATAAATCATTGCGTTAATGAATTATGTCATTTGGTATTTTATATCAATCCTCCTTTGTCAGTCCTCGATATAGTAATACTGCGGATATATTTCAAACTGTCACGGCAAATAACCCACAACGTTATCGTCGAGGATCGGGTGGAACTCTGAAGTAATTAATTAATTCAATTGATTGAAGAAAATTTGTTAAACATAACCTCGTGTTTTAGTCGTCGTGAGAAACCGTGCCAAATTTCCATTTATCACGGCAAATAATCCGTTATCAGTCTGATATTTAACGAGGTCCATTTAGTTAAGTGTTTTTACAAAATGTAGGAGATAGCTCGCCGAATCGAACATTTTCCCATGAAAAGTAAAGTGCCACAGAGAAATGGACAGAAGCTAAATTCAAGCTCCCACGCGCAAAGTTCCGTTTAAATTACAGACATAATGTATGGCATTCTGCGGGCGATATTCTCAAAGATACTGAACAAAAAGAATTATTCATAAGCACACGCGCTAACAATGGTCACACGTGCGCCGCAAACTGGTCTTTATGATTAACAATATCACAACAAGCCTTCTTGGTTATTTTCTCACACTTTTGAGTACGAATAGTTTAAATGAAGGAACTGCGATTAGAGTACATGTTTATCTCATAATTCAAGTCAAAACGACTCCAGTAGGTTACCATGAGAACAATGCCGGGCCACGCGACCGACAAATGTACACGCGCCATTCTGCACGCGCTTCTGCCAATCAAAGCTGAGATTTACAACCTAAGGGAAGTAACTCCTTTCCCCTGCATGCCGCTATGAATTTCAGGAAAGTACAATTTGAGATTGATAATGAGCCAGCGACGAAAGGTGATTAATATGATAATCTAAGATAATGCACCCACCATCTGCTGTTGAATATGAAATTTCTATATTTTGAAAATTGCATTTGGAAGTAAAATAGAGTGACACTTCCGTTTGTGTAAGTATTTCGAAAAACTAAATGTTTTTAACTAACAATCTGAAAATAACGATCAGACGGTTTGAACGTTCTAAAAAGGATAGTTCAAGTTCTTATATTGATCTGTAAAATACATTACAATGAAGTTATCTTAAATGAAGTGTCAGCGACTGCATGTAATCTACCGATTTCTACCAAAGGTTATTGAAAAAGGGTATCTCCATAACATAAAATGCGCTACCGTTGTTCTTGAATGGAAGTAATAAGAAAGAGGGGAGTGATCACCACAGTGCATGAAGGGGAATTTAAAGACGATTGATGACATCCATTGTATTTTGGGAAAATTAAAAAATGCAGAGGACGTGCCTGGCATTGACTAACATATATATATGAAAAAAGATTTTTGTACTGATATTTTACTTTTATATAATATTTGATATAGAGAAACTGGAGACCTGAACCAGTCTATGACTTGACGTATTTCGTTTTTTTAAATATCCACTTGTGCGATATTTCCTATTGCATCAGGATAATTAGTTCTCCCCATTACTGTGTAAAAATAAGAGCCTTTAATACAGTCTAGATCTTTCTTCAGCAAGTCTAGATAAACTGAATACACATATGGAACTGAAAGTATAAACACTATATCACGAACATGATAAAGGTACAGTAATTATAATACTTCCATAGACTAAATTAAGTCTACAGGATAATTTCCATATTCATTTGAGTACTGTTTGGGATGCATTCAAGACGTCGGTGTGATTAAGAGGACAATAATTTATGAGGATATATACTGAAACCTCGCTCTTGTTGAATAAAGAAGTTGATCATCCATATAAACTTGTCGTCACCAGTTGAGTGACTTAACATTCCGTCTGCACTATCATAATCAGTAGTGAATGTTCTGCATATATTTCCACAATGCAGAATGTGTTTTACGAGGAAGAATATTGGTATGTGGACAATATGTTGCGCTGAATGAAGTTATTTTTCATTCAACTATTTCACTGACATCTCAAACTGTTTACCGGGATCAGCAAACGATGTACAAATTGAAAATATATCCATGAACTGAACAAAGGTATCAGCAAATAAAATTACTGCAAATATATAATGACCTTAAGAGGCTGTAGCAGGGTTTCTAATGGAAAATACGAGATTTCACAAAATAGATAAGAAATGTAATCAATTGCAAAATAATCCTCCTCAATCAATAAATAGAGTTTTAAAAAGAAACGGTTATGGTTCGGTTAAGTAACGCGGATCCATTTCCCACCCTCGAATTATTAAAATGTGTTCACACTAAAATGGCGGTTAACAATTTTCGTATTGCACGTGACACCTGTTTCTACGACAAGGAGTAATTGGGTAGAGTAATTGGCTGTTTCACCCGCTTAAATAAATATATACGGCAAAAACTTTTATTAGAAATGGACAATTTGAACATTATAAACATGAAAATAACTTGCTGCAATGCTTTTAAAGTATTGTCTTCAAAAGCAACGTTATATCACTTAATATGTTAAGTCTCCTTGTATTTACTTTCACATCTTCCAACATGGTTATAATTCCAAATAGGGGAATATGTTTTCAAACATCCTTATCAATGACACGACAGTCGTAAATTCAAACCCTTCGTCGCTTGACCCCAGTTTGCTGTTGACCCCTGACAACCACCGCCTGTAATCTCGCCAGAGTTCGTCAGTTCTCACGCTAGTTCACGTGGCATGGTATCCCACCATGCTTTGCGGCGTCGTCTTTGAAACTTTCTCATCAATTCTTTTATGCTATCACATTGAGATCGTGAGAACAATAGAACTAAATCGACTTTCCACAGATACAGCATTGTGTGAATATTTCATGTTGGAATCTTAAATCAGATTAAAATGTTCAATGATAAGATGTTGTTATTAATTAAGTCACACAACGATAATATCGTAAATAATTTGTCCCTGGTGTGATGTGTAGCATTGGATTTAGACAGGAATGATAAGAATTGATCACCGTTGATACGGACAGCGTGATCTTTAATTGAGTTGTAGACTGTCCATTGATCTTTGATTGAAGTACGTGGGAAATGCATTTGGAATGTCATGGATGTATGGTTTAATTGCATAAATAACGTGATAAGTGGTAGTGATGTCAATTATATATGGAAGAGCCCTTTTGAAAGGCGTTATATAATCTCATTAATCTGTAGTATACATGAACATATTGATTATCACCGGTTTCTTTATTGTCTCGTATAAATCGTAAAATTAAAGAAATCTTTCAACACAGGAAATTCGTTTGAAAAATAAATATAATAATACAAAACAAATATCAATTAAGCTAAGATCACGGCCTTTATAAATTGAGAGCAATATATATGACAACTTTTTTTTATAAACTTCTTGTTGCCAGCCTGAGAAAAGCATTTGAAATTGGATGGACGAGTTTTAATAATACCCAAAATGAAGTATTTAGCTATAAATGATAGATTATATAGTACCAAATATAGTAGCATCGAGTTATAACGTTAACAAACAAAACATGTATCCCGACTGTGCTGTTCTCGTGAATCGTTTATACAGTCTCTCTATATATAACTAACACCCATAAGTTCAGGAAAGTGTTTTATTGTCTTTTTAAACAAACACATATTTCATAGACTGAATTGTAGAATTTAAGATAAACCTCTGGGGGCTGTTTGGCAACTGTATTATTTCGCCAAACTTCATTAGCTTTACAATAACAAAGCATTCATGAATATTCTAACAAAAACAACGTCATTTCAACGTCAGAAATACATATATTGCGTAACTAGAAATAGTGTATTCATCGAAACGCACTCATAGTCAAACATTAAATTACATGTATTATCCATACACAAATATGTAATCATTATCACAGTTGTTAACCAAGATGCGACTATGTTCAATTGTTATACACACCCTAGAGCAAACAATTGAAGAAGCCTTATTTAAACTAGAAAATTTTGAAATTAAGTAATGTTCCGGGCTCTTTTCAAACTTATTATTCATATCAAATATTAAAAAGTAAAATTCCCCTCTTTTTTAAATATTATTTTCATATCAACTATTTAGGAGATAAACCTACTGTGTTTTAAAATCGGAGACATGTTATAAATCTTAAATGAAAATTAAATGTCAGAAAGCATTGTTCAATTAAAAAAAAGAAATGAAATAAAAGATCACTCTCTGAAAACGTTTAATTTTCAGAGAATCTAGACGAAAGAATTCAAATTCACCTTCCACCTGATGAAGGAGTGAACATATACCTGCAACGTCGGGTATCTACCAGACTAAAATTTAGTCTCTGGAATTTTTATAATTACTGTACCTTCATCCTTTTGATTACATTCTTTTTTTAATACTTCCAGTTCCATATTATTCAGTGTATTCAGTTTATCTAGACTTGCTGAATAAAAATCTAGACTGTATTAAAGGCTCTTAATAATACACAGTCATGGAGCAGGACTATGTATCTACACACAAGAGAAGTTATCCAGAAAATATTGTTTTCGTATGTATATACTTCAAAGACCTGTATTTAAACTTGCTTATGTGATAGACATGCATTGGTTTTTATTTTATATTTTTTTTATTGTCTAAGGATATATTTTATGCAATGAAATTGTATGAATCACTTCATTTGTAATCGCATTATTGGTATGTGTACCTGTGGCCTGGGAAAAACGTGAATAAACTATGATTAAATACCAGGTTCCTACAGGTGGAAGCATGAAGCAGAGATACGCCGACCATAGATCACTGTGCTATCTCCCTACACTGAATACCTCATCCTCACCACCGGGGCAGAACTGTTTCGCTAACAATAAAGTTTTTTTTATATTTATTTTCAAATTAGAAATAGATACTACCATAAAAGTTTTATCAAATATGCTTTTTATTTACAAAGATAATGTTACGAAGCAACTGAAGAAGAACACATATTCATTCTTTTCGAAATGTCAAATGTAACGTCTGTGTTTTACTTGTATGCAACTATTTAAATTTAAGAATGGTTACAATGTGTATTTAACTTAAAATAATATATAAGTTTGTAACTATTTACATTTTAGAATGGTTACCATGTGTATGATAAGTTTGTAACTATTTAAATTTAAGAATGGTTACAATGTGTATTTTACTTAAAAGAATAAAGAAGTTTGTAACTATTTAAATTTAAGAATGGTTACAATGTGTATTTTACTTAAAAGAATAGAGAGGTTTGTAACAATTTACATTTTAGAATGGTTCCAATGTGTACTTTACCTAAAAGAATAAAGAAGTTTGTAACTATTTAAATTTAAGAATGGTTACAATGTGTATTTTACTTAAAAAAATAAATAAGTTTGTAACAATTATAATTTTAGAATGGTTACAATATGTACTTTACTTTAAAAAAAAAAGTTTCTAACTATTGAGATTTAAGAATGGTTACAATATCTCTGGTTATTTACAAACTAAATGATGAAGTCTACCAAAGAACAATGCCATAAAAATAGTACATGAACTTAAAAAAGAAACCTTATTGAATACACGTTTATCTGTTTCTTTGTTAGTGTCTATGCTTGCAATGTATTTTCAGATATCCAGACTTATATCTACACTGTGTCAGGTTCCAAATGTTGATATACTAAACATGTACCGGGGCTAGAGCAACCATACAGTCGAATGTAATAGTCTGTTATCAATCGTATTTAGACCATATGAAAAATGAAGCAGCACTTACATTTACATTATATTATATTTAACATTGATTAACACGAACTAAAACTTGTCACACTTTCTATAGGCGTAACTAATTTTGAAAATATAGGATATCGGAGGATGAAGCACTGTATGTACCAGGTTTTCAAGTCTAGATAAAGGTATGAAACATGTAGACACACTAAAATCTCAAGGATGAAGCACTGTATATACCAGGCCTTCAAGTCTAGACAAAGGTATGAAACATTTAGACACACTAAAATCTCAATGATGAAGTACTGTATATACCAAGTCTTCAAGTCTAGACAAAGGTATGAAACATTTAGACACACTGAAATCTCAAGGATGAAGCACTGTATATAACAGGTCTTCAAGTATAGACAAAGGTATGAAACATTTAGACACACTGAAATCTCAAGGATGAAGCACTGTATATAACAGGTCTTCAAGTATAGACAAAGGTATGAAACATTTAGACACACTGAAATCTCATGGATGAAGCACTGTATATAACAGGTCTTCAAGTATAGACAAAGGTATGAAACATTTAGACACACTGAAATCTCAAGGATGAAGCACTGTATATAACAGGTCTTCAAGTATAGACAAAGGTATGAAACATTTAGACATGGAAATCTCATGGATGAAGCACTGTATATAACAGGTCTTCAAGTATAGACAAAGGTATGAAACATTTAGACACACTGAAATCTCAAGGATGAAGCACTGTATATAACAGGTCTTCAAGTATAGACAAAGGTATGAAACATTTAGACACACTGAAATCTCAAGGATGGAGCACTGTATATAACAGGTCTTCAAGTATAGACAAAGGTATGAAACATTTAGACACACTGAAATCTCATGGATGGAGCACTGTATATAACAGGTCTTCAAGTATAGACAAAGGTATGAAACATTTAGACACACTGAAATCTCATGGATGAAGCACTGTATATAACAGGTCTTCAAGTATAGACAAAGGTATGAAACATTTAGACACTCTGAAATCTCATGGATGGAGCACTGTATATAACAGGTCTTCAAGTATAGACAAAGGTATGAAACATTTAGACATGGAAATCTCATGGATGAAGCACTGTATATAACAGGTCTTCAAGTATAGACAAAGGTATGAAACATTTAGACACACTGAAATCTCAAGGATGAAGCACTGTATATAACAGGTCTTCAAGTATAGACAAAGGTATGAAACATTTAGACACACTGAAATCTCAAGGATGGAGCACTGTATATAACAGGTCTTCAAGTATAGACAAAGGTATGAAACATTTAGACACACTGAAATCTCATGGATGGAGCACTGTATATAACAGGTCTTCAAGTATAGACAAAGGTATGAAACATTTAGACACACTGAAATCTCAAGGATGGAGCACTGTATATAACAGGTCTTCAAGTATAGACAAAGGTATGAAACATTTAGACACACTGAAATCTCATGGATGGAGCACTGTATATAACAGGTCTTCAAGTATAGACAAAGGTATGAAACATTTAGACACACTGAAATCTCATGGATGGAGCACTGTATATAACAGGTCTTCAAGTATAGACAAAGGTATGAAACATTTAGACACACTGAAATCTCATGGATGGAGCACTGTATATAACAGGTCTTCAAGTATAGACAAAGGTATGAAACATTTAGACACACTGAAATCTCATGGATGGAGCACTGTATATAACAGGTCTTCAAGTATAGACAAAGGTATGAAACATTTAGACATGGAAATCTCATGGATGGAGCACTGTATATAACAGGTCTTCAAGTATAGACAAAGGTATGAAACATTTAGACACACTGAAATCTCATGGATGGAGCACTGTATATAACAGGTCTTCAAGTATAGACAAAGGTATGAAACATTTAGACACACTGAAATCTCATGGATGAAGCACTGTATATAACAGGTCTTCAAGTATAGACAAAGGTATGAAACATTTAGACACTCTGAAATCTCATGGATGGAGCACTGTATATAACAGGTCTTCAAGTATAGACAAAGGTATGAAACATTTAGACACTCTGAAATCTCATGGATGGAGCACGGAATTATATTACTATAATTCAAATCCGGGAATGAAGGTACAGTAGTTGTTTCTGAAATATAAAATACTGACTTATAGTCTAGAAAAAATGCAGAACGCAAAAACCACATCATATTTATTTCGTGAACTAATCGGTCGAGTTGATTTATGCAAGGAATTAGATGTGATATACGTCCTTGATTTATGTCATCAGTTATCTTATTACAACCATATATATCATGAGGAAATACAAGTTTTTACGACTTCTTTATAACAGGGAGGTGTGACGTTTAGGTGTTAATACTAATACCCTTTTGTAATAGTCATATGGGATATCATTTCACTTGATATATAGCGGTATTGGTTTCAACATGTAAACGTCTCTTCGCACTGCAATAAATAAAAGTGTATCTCTTCATCATGCCACTTTCTAAACGTCTTTTAAAGAAGTATATTTAAAAGTGGACTATAGCAAAATTATATGATAGAATGGATGAATAATGAAAAGAATGCAGGTGTAAGAATAATTATCTTTTTGAGTAAGATAGTGAAAATTCACGTAAAATGATAGGCGATGGTGAACGTGGCTCATTTGAAATGGAAATCTACAGTTTATAAATTATACGTATCTTCACACGAACTGTTTCTTAGATATGTATTTAATCATAGAATTTAGCCCTACATGTACATTTGGCTCAATATATTCGATATATCCCTCGTGTTTATTATTCAGAGAATAAACATCAAAACGATGTTAACCTCATTTCAGAAACATAAATATACAGTATCGAAAGTCGCAAACCGACTTCAACGAAAGATACACTAATTTGTTCCCACACATGTGAATTTAACATGAATATATCAATGCGGACGTCAGAGAAAACATGCATCTTTCATGTTGTTTACAAGCATGTGGTCAGTGGAAACATGTGGCCAGCACAGCTGGTGGGAAAGTATTACTTTGACCGGCGTGTTATGCCATGTTATCACACACTGACCGATGGTCAGTCACGTGATGTCGGCTTGAGAGGTCAGTTCTCACGCTAACCCCCTGCAGTGACCAGCGGATGACATCTTTATTCCCGTACGTCTTCAAGGCATGCGCCGTCACTGACTGCTGGTTCTCGTGGGATGTTGCGCCGATAAACGTTGCGCTCTTTAAGAAGGTTTATTTGAATTAATGGATAAAAGAACTACTTGAAGAAAAAATGGCAGGTCGCCTACTGTGACAATATTTGGCTACAGTTATTCATTTTGCAGCCGTTAATGTGAGAAAACCGGAAAATGGGAGAAACGAAATTGGTGTTTTTGTTCACCGATAAGTGTGAATAAAACCGTTTCAAAAAGAAGGAAATGCGAATAAGTTTGTCGAATGAATTAAAAAGCATAGTAATTCAACTGGATTTGGTATTATAAATGGACTAGAATGCAATTATGTTTATGTCCGAATGTGAATGAGTATGACCTGAACAAATGCTTAAATGGGAAAAGGGAGAAGTTTTAATGCAATAATTCTTTGTACGCATACATATTAAAATGAGGTTAAACATTATTTGAACATTAGTGAATATAAAAGAACGTTTATGTGCTTGTTTTGAACTTTGAGGAATATAGAAGTCTGTTTATGTCATTGTTTAGAATATTGATGAATATAAAAGTATGTATATATCGTCGTTTAGAACATGGATGATGAAAATAGAAGTCTGTATATCCTTGTTTAGAACATGGATGAATATAGAAGTCTGTATGTATCCTTGTTAAGAACATGGATGAATATAAAAGTCTGTATGTATCCTTGTTTAGAACATGGATGAATATATAAGTCTGTATGTATCCTTGTTTAGAATATTGATGAATATAAAAGTATGTATATATCGTCGTTTAGAACATGGATGATGAAAATAGAAGTCTGTATATCCTTGTTTAGAACATGGATGAATATAGAAGTCTGTATGTATCCTTGTTTAGAACATGGATGAATATAGAAGTCTGTATGTATCCTTGTTTAGAACATGGATGAATATAGAAGTATGTATGTATCCTTGTTTAGAACATGGGGGAATGTAGAAGTCTGTATGTATCCTTGTTTAGAACATGGATGAATATAGAAGTCTGTATGTATCCTTGTTAAGAACATGGATGAATATAAAAGTCTGTATGTATCCTTGTTTAGAACATGGATGAATATATAAGTCTGTATGTATCCTTGTTTAGAACATGGATGAATATAAAAGTCTGTATGTATCCTTGTTTAGAACATGGATGAATATAGAAGTAAGTATATACAATATATGTCCAAGTTTAGTCTGTATGTTTCAATGTTTAAAACCATGATGAATAAAACAATGTGTGTATGTTTCCTTGTTTGAAAGACCTGGGAAAATGGGAGGAAAATGTTGAAGAAGAATAAAAGTACTGTTTATGTCTCTATAAAAAGTTTGTTTATTCACATTTGTTTAAAATGACTTGTTATAGACAACAATGTTCGTACTTATACCTAAACGTGACATCAGTACAATAATTAGTCATACATTGAACTTGTAAAGAAATTTCACACCAACTCCTATTAAAGAGTGTGAAATCGATAATAATAATAATAGAAAGAATTGCAACACTTTGGGGTGAAGAAATGAAACCCTTTCGTTTTTAAGAAATATTTTGTTGAATTTTAAAAGACAACATTGAGGGGTAGAAACGAATGAAATACTGAAATTCAATTGAAAAGAGGAAGAGTTTTAAGTTCAGAGATAGCATAAAATAATGTTCATAAAACAGTTCGTAAACTCAAGTGAGACAGAGAGAATGAAAACGACTCGTTAAGTAAAAAAAAAAAAAAAATAAATAACCAAAAAATTAATTTCTCAAGTGAAATTTAAATAGACGAAGATTTTTTGTATCCAAAAACCAATAAAAAAAGTAATGACCCATTCTTAGGAGATACAAGAAATAAAGACAATGTAATAACACAAATAAAACATATCACAGGCACAAAGAAGGAACTCAAATGTTGTATAGCCCTCTTTACACGACAGATTGTCTTATCAGCGCTTAAAAGAGACAATTCACACAATACTATTCGGCATTTCTCACGATGTGTAGCAAACAACATTAACGAAATTGTCTTAAAATAATAATATTACTTCATTAATATCGGATGAGCCCATACACATTTATGTGAAGTTCGTGTTTCTGGGGCAAAAGTTTGTCAAAGATCAATTTTCCACATTTGCATGCATGAATAAACACTTGGGATGGCTATGTGAATTCTTCCCAGGGCTGGTTTGTGTTTTGAATAGATAATGAGATAATTCGCCCAATTTGCATCTTTAATTCTTAATTCAGGTCCCGGGGGTACGACTCCCTCACCACCGAGTGTGACCTATCATCAGGAGCAGTGCTGATTGAGTTACTAACACATTTCCTATCAACATGCTAATTGGATAAAGGGATGCCGTGAGAAATAAAGAGAAATAAACTAGAAAACAAATTTGATGTGTTTTTATGACAATACTTGCTTTTAAAAAGATTGAAGGAAAGAATCTGTATCAATATACTTCATATACAGCTGCATAGCGAAAGTTTGTTCACCAACATGTGTGTATACTGTATATGCATATATCATGTGAATTAACGTTCATTGTAACGTCACTAAACTTACATCACATAGAATTTATATTTTATGAAATAATACACCCAAGTTGATTGAAACCGTATGTTACAATATCTACTACTTTGTCAATAATTACAGCCTTTAGATATTACGTATATTATTGATGATTGTTACCAATGCTCAATGCCCATCTGTAATTATATGCTCATGATTAACCTATGTAGTGTTAAAACGTTGTCACTGTTTCCATGTGGAATGTTAAGACAGTTGAAAATCTTATCTTATCTGCATTGACAATTTATCATCTTATATCCAGGGGTACAAAAATCTCAAACGTAACCTGTTTCGCCAGTGGTACACGGTTATGAAATTTTGAGAAGAATGACCCCTGGTCACTTCTGTATCAAATCAGATTTTGTTATGGGAAACTTAACTGTCTTCTTTAAAGCAAAAATGCAAAATGAACGGTCTCGTTTTCGCGTTGATAGACGTACATGATATTTGTACTGAAATACACAAGCAGGTGAACAAGCTTTCGGTATCAGCTGCAAGCCTTAAAATCAACCGAAGTTCGCTTTAGACAGCCCGTCAGTATGTAGGTTCGTGTAGTGATCTGAGGTGAGTTGGGGGTAAACGCTGTTTTCATTCATATGATGGCTGCTAGTATTATTGCAGGGAGAAAGGCCGCAACGCCATGGTGGCTATGCTTTGCGGCATCGACTGGAACTAGCGAACCATGGGTGGTGCTGCACTGAAATTCAGTGTATCTGTGTACTGAGTGTATCAGTGTACTCAAACCTTACTGCGTGTATAACTGTTCTCTTCAGCCGAGCCCCTGGCGGGATTCGAACCTCGGACCTCTTGATCCGAACCCAAACGCGCTAACCACTGCGCTATCCCGCTCCCTTGTAGTGATGTGTTAGTAGGTATGTAAACGAATTTATTTACAAGGATGAAACAATATTTGGTATACTGGTATTTAATGAGGTGAGGAGAAGAGAGGAGAGGAGAGGAGAAGAGAGGAGAGGAGAGGAGAGGAGAGGAGAGGAGAGGAGAGGAGAGGAGAGGAAGGAGAGGAGAGGAGAGGAGAGGAGAGGAGAGGAGAGGTGAGGAGAGGAGAGGAGAGGAGAGGAGAGGTGAGGAGAGGAGAGGAGAGGAAGGAGAGGAGAGGAGAGGAGAGGAGAGGAGAGGAGAGGAGAGGAAGGAGAGGAGAGGAGAGGAGAGGAGAGGAGAGGAGAGGTGAGGAGAGGAGAGGAGAGGAGAGGAGAGGAGAGGAGAGGTGAGGAGAGGAGAGGAGAGGAGAGGAGAGGAGAGGAGATATGATTTCTCTAATTATATCATGACGGTGGCGATATTATTGCAGAAAGAAGAACCTCAGTTACACGTTATATATATATGCATTGCAGTGAAACCTGTGAGCGACGACTGGAACTATTGAAATATGGGTGACAATGCGCTTTACTTGACGCTATCAACACCATGTGTACAGCAGACAAGTTGACGAGTGTCCGGTGGGAGTCCAATCCTCAGATAGACGTCTTAGAAACTCCTCCACTGCTTCTCGCTATTACAAACTCATAGATTACAAACTCCAACATGGCAGTCGTTACACAAGAGCGACGAGAAACGTCAGATTCTACTTAAAATGTTTTTTAGAAATTCTGGATATTATCAATGTGGCGTCTGAATGATTGATTTGATTTTTTTCTAATGAACAAAATGTAGAATCCTTGTGAAACAAAAAAGAACAAAAAGTGAATAGCAATAGAGATTTGATATATTTGTTCTCTCTAAATTAATTGTTTGTATTTGTAACATGAAGAGATGCGTTACTCCGAGAGGAGTGAGGTTGTGAGATAACATCAAGGAAGATTGAAATGCTAGATTAAGCATGAAAGAGAAACAGGAATTCTGAATTCCGAAGCTCATGATAGTGGAGTTGGGTGGGTGGAGGCTGCTAGTTTTATTGCAGGAAGAGAGTCCACAACACCACGTCGCCACTGGTAGCGAACCATGGGTATAGTCCTATGCTGAAAATCCTTCTACCATTTCTAGCATTAATATTGCACCCAAACCTCACTGCGTGTAGAACAGTACTGTTCGCTACAGCAGACTATGTTACCGGTCTCCTGGTGGGATTCGAACCCCGGAACTCTCGATCAGAAGCCGAAGACGCTTACCAACGCGCTGTGGTAACCTTTTAAAAGTGCAACGTTAAATATGCTAGTGACAGCTGGGAGACTTTCGAAACATCTAGCCCTTAGTTATCGGTTCCAAAATTATTCAATACGTTTTCAATACTTTTTCTTTTTAAAAAAAAGACTGTAGAATTACGTCAGTTACAACTTTAGATTTCAAATCGTCTCAAATCAGTTAAACCGACAGAACATGCGGTCATGCTCCTTTAACCCGTGTCTTTTTAACTAAGGTTTACAGCGTGTTTCTCCCACGACCAATGATTCCCTGACAGCTTTGGGATTCTTTACCGCTAAGCTCGATTTGTGATTATGTATTATTTAAACGACGGTTTAATTTCAACAGGCATCATGCGATACCGTCGCAATAGCTGGCTTCCCATGTGTATAATTGATATCCGGTTTGTTTGGCCTCGACCTATTTGGTAGAAATCATTTCCCGATGAAAGGGTTCATCTATAATTGAAATGACGTCATAAGTTTTTTGCGAAAGCAATGTTCTAACCTGAGAGAAGACCTTCCTACTCCGTCCAGTCCGTGGGAATGTTTGCCTATCAAGCTCTCAGCCGTGTACCAGATAGTTCGGGAATAACTTTCTGTTTTATTGAATGCCTTTGCCTTGTTCTTATGGGAATAAAACAGTGGAACGATTAAAAAGTGATTAAATCATTCATGTTGTGAAGCGAAAAAGTCAGGATAGTAATGTTGAATTAATGCAGACTTGACATTTTCATCTTGTTTCTTTTGCGAAATATGGTTTGTTTAATAATATTATGTTCTTGGAGAGATATGTTTTTATTTTTGATAATATTCCCATCTTTTATGTCTGTACTTTTAAAGCGCTCTTATAATTACGTGACTCACTTTGAAGAAGAGTTTATTTCAAGTTTCAGGCCACAGGCCCATAGAGCATACATATGATACAAAAGGCATACAATTATGTAGAACAATACATCAATTAGTGTTTAATGACTCTCGCATTTTAAAAGCATGAACAAGATATTCCGAGAGTTGTGTAACAGTATATTTACATTTAGCTCTTTTTGCTCTTCTCAAATCACAGGAACTCGATATCGTCCTTAAAACATAGGTAAAACGTAAACAAAAAAAGACAGCGCGTTGGAAACGGGAAAAATGTACTTAAAACTTTAAAAAAAAACTAGACCTGCAGCTGATGATACAAATACGTGTTCGGTCAAAATCAAGAAACATTTTTAAAAGTTTATTTTCTGTGTTGTTAAAATTCAAACCACAAATTCGGATTTTTTGCTAATATTATTATATTCATTCCGACATTTTTTAAGATAGTCTCTTTCTATCCATTTGAATCAATATTCATTTCGTTATTGCTCTCTGACATAGGCAAGTTGTATATTTTACGTGCGCTTCTAAACTTTAAGATTTATCTTTTGTTAGGAAACTTGCAATCTACCTTTCCGCTTGACATGTTTTGCCTTGGAACACCAATGTGTATTCTCATTTTTAGGATAATTTATCTGTATGTTTATTTGATGATTTTAGGAATTGAAAATATTTTAAATAAAAAAAATTAAAATTGACGTAGATTGAATACGAAAAATTTGCGTAAAAGGGTTTGAGATATATTTTACGAGCACTTCAAAATACCCGTTTCGTTTAAAAAGTGTCTCTTCACCAATGAAATTATCCTCAAATAAAATTTATTTTCATCGAATTTTTATTAATTGTCACGATCAGGAATGGTTTAATAAGTATATTCTTAATTATTGCTTTTCAATTCATTCTAGATTGACTTTAAATTTTTAAAAATAAAACTGTGAATGTTCCCCACAATTGTGTTTTTAATGAGTTACTTAGAGCTTTACATATATATTCATATACGTAAAATCATTAGATGTCGTGAACGACTTCATGCTCAGAATTTGTTAAATTTAACAATCTTATTTGAAAATCAAACAACGAAGGAAGGGAGGTAACTCTATGTAACATCTTATAAAAAACGGAATACGATTACACAATATATAAATAACCTTTCGTCAGAAAACTTGTTAAATAATATGATTGTTAAAATAATAAAAAATTTAAAAACACATTATTAGAAAATCCTCACAACATTTCATCGAGTTAATAAAAAGTATTTACTTTCGTTTCGTTTGATATAATCTTACCATAAACCGGAAGCGGTACTTTCAAAAATGCACTTTCGTTCATAAGCAAACATGCCCCGTACAAACCAAAATTCAAATCGAAAACGTAAACAAAGTTCGCCTGGAAGACGATCGGCGGGTGGTGCCAGTGGTGGAGGAGGAAGCGACGGTATGTTAAAGTTTATCAACAGTTTTGTTGTTCGCTGCACAGTGGTCAGGTGCTCGCTTATGTCAGGAGCTCGGTGTCACTGTCAGTTGCACTGCGTAGATGGAGCTAAAACAATAAACAATTACCTAGTGTTGTCATTGTCATCTATTGCTATGTGTTCTTCAACATCATTATGGTAATTTGTATCATGTTTGAAAAGCCAAACATAAGAAAATAGTATTTCTTTGATGCAAATAGCAACATATCTTTTCAAGGGAGATAACTCATGTTTACAAACGAAGAATGATCAGTGGCCCTCTTTGAAATGTATTGGTTGAATGGATATTCCAAATAGGACATGAATGTACATAGATTAGAGATGGCTAGTGAAAAGGTAGCTGGGCTTGTAAACTGTTTAATTGTAGTCCCGAAGGCTAGTTTGAATGTTGTCCATCTAATATAAACTCCCACATGGTCAAGGCCTTTATTCTGTATGTAGCACTTGGGTGAAATTATAGTATAGTTATATGTTGGACTAGTTTGAATGATCCTGTGGATGCATTTGGCTAGCTTAAAAAGGCTTTGACTTGTACTCTAGCAAAATAACTAGTCCGAATCGCTAACTAATGCTTTGATAAGGTTAATTTTAACCTCGCTAAATAGGATATTTGTAAACTTTCTTTTTCAAGTATCCCTATCAATGATCTGGGTTAGTTGGTTAAATACAATGCAATGGATAGTTATTAGCATCTGTTAAAGTGCAGTACTTGTGTTATTTTGTTAAAATTCATGTAACTACAGATGACAGTGGGAGGAACAGAAGGACGCCAGGTCGGAAGAAAAATACTCCAGGAAGTCCAAGGAAGCGACGATATCGACCTGGAACTAGAGCCTTGCTAGAAATCAGGAGATATCAAAAGTCAACAGACCTCCTCCTTCGTAAACTTCCTTTTTCAAGGGTGGTAAGTTGACGATCCAGGATTCAGGGAGTTTTAATCCTGCCAGGACCTTGGCAACTTTGCATTAAGGTTCAGCCATGCTACACTAAATTTCAGTGCAGTATCACCCATGGTTCGCTAGTTCCAGTTGATGCCACACTGGTGTTGCAGACTTTATCTCTGCAATAATCCTATCAGCCCCGATATTAATGAAATACTCTTGAAAGCAGGATAAAATCCCAACTCACCCCACCTCACAGGCTTCAGTTTGGCTTTAAGCTGCTGATTTCTTGTTTGCTTTCAGTTTTATCAATTGTTTTTGTTAATGTACAAAATTTCATTTTCAAGTCTGTATAAAAAAACACAAGACATCTAAATCAATGTAATGGTTTTGCTTTAAAGGATAGATGAAATGACATATGATCAAAATCGGATTCATTAAAATGGGATGTCAATTTGATAATTGGTTGATTTTAAATTTCTGAAATCCGTCCATAAATTACTTATATATGGCTTTTAAAAAAACTGCCTAATTAAGCCCCAGCGACCAGAATGAAAGTCTGCGGGGGTGTGGCCCCTGTGACGTCATTTGAGTAATCTTATTATGGGCGATAGTCATAATTCAACGTAATTTCGCAACAGTTTGATTGTTAATTTTTCACTAACAACTGAATTTTTCAATCAAACAACTTAAATTGTTCATATATCGAATGATTAGATATCCAACTAGGTAATTCCGCAGATGACAATTACATAATTATTGCATAAACATGTGTTTTTGGCGATTTGGCACGTCAGTGACTTCAATTTTTTTAACCCTTGTACACATCCATGAATCTTCAAACTGAAGCTGACATTTTGCTTTAATACATTTACATGAAATTCCATTTTTATTTCCAGGTTAGAGAAATTGCAAGCAACTTGTATACCGAACCTAAGATGTGGCAAGCTATGGCAATTTTAGCATTACAAGAGGTGAAATATTTACATATGGATTGTTGTGTTAAACTGCTTGGAATTAAACAGCTTCCCTATGCAAGGAATAAATCTTGCCAGACTCCATAACTGGCTGATTTAACCCTTGCAGTATTTCACTTCCTTTTCTGTGCTAAGATAGTGCTGCACCTGAAATGCCTAGTCAGCTCAGATTTCCAAGCCACGGAAATACAGCAATGCCTTGCATAGGGAAGTTGGGAATTAAATCTTGCTTGAGCATGCTTGTCAACAACTTCCAAACGCAAGGCATAACTCTTGCCAGTCTGCATTACTGGCTGATTTAAGTCTTGCGGTATTTTCCTTGCTTTATTGTGCCTAGATAGTGAATCACTGCACCTGAAATGCATAGCCGGCCTGGATTTCTAAGCACTGATTTTTTAAGGAAATACTGCAAGGCCTAAATCAGCCAGTAATGGAGACTGGCAAGAGTTATTCCTTGCATAGGGAAGATATATAAATTTAATGTATTTTTGTTTTGCCTGAGAACAGTGTACAACAAATTTCCAATGGACATTAAAGAATTATCTTATCTTATCTTATCTTATCTTATGCCTTGCATTGGGAAGTTGTCTTGTCAACTGCCATGAGCTTTTTCCCTCCCTACAATGTCCAAGTCGTCCAAATAGACATAGTCTGATAAATAAGGAGCTAGAAAGTACATCAGTTGACAACCAAGACCCCATTACGACCATGAGTAAAACATGGACTGTTATTCCATTTAAAGTATTTAACAATACTTGTCCCTGTGTAATTCTTGTGAGAGTGGAGTTAATATGACATTCTAGTGTCGGCTTGTGAAGGTAGTAAGTTTACCAATGAAATCATCCCCATTTCAAAATAAAACACAGAAATAATTATATAATATTATAAAAAGAATATCTGTATTTCCTTGACAAATACCATGTTTGTTACATCTCACAAGATACCTACCTATGATAAACATGGCATTTGTTACTATCATGTATACCATATTGAAATGATCCATTTTTGTTTCAGGCGTGTGAAGCGTATCTGGTTCATCTGTTCGAGGACGCCCACCTGTGTGCTATACACGCTAAACGAGTAACCATAATGCCTAAAGATATATGGCTATCAAGGAGAATTAGAGGTGAAGGTTGAAGATTGGAACATTCACAAACATGGAAATGTCATCTGTGTGCCATTGATATTTATAATCATGAAAATTGACAGAACATGAAGAAATACAAGTTAAAGGATTTGTGCACTCAAGGTTATCATCTTTCTTTTGAGACGTAAACAAAAGGTTAAAAAGATTGTGAAAAAAAGTTGTCAAGAAAAATTGGGAGATTTGTCCAAGATGAATTAGAAGGAAATGTTGAGGCATTCAGATCATTATAAACAATTCTTGGAGGTGTTTTACTCCTGGAATGTGCAAGATTTGTTCCTCATCAAAGAATTATTACACATTTGCGCAAGTTGAACAGTTTTCAAGTTAGCCATGTTTTTAGACTTTGGAGACAGTGACGAAGCTTGTTTTCCAGCACAAACATCATCTTCCTAGCAAGAAATAACTCTCGCCGTCTCTATCTCTGACTAACTTAGGCATTTCTGCATTTTGACCTTTTTAATGCTAGAGAATTCTCATTGCACTACCAAGACCTGGTGTAGCACGCAGCTATGCTAGCACAGGAAAACTGACAAGATGCCACAAGATTATATTAGCCAGCGATAGATACTGGTGCGAGTTATGTCTTTTGAGAGAAATTGACACAAAAGGTGAAGTGGTTTCTTGAGTCCAAAGTTATTTCATTCTTTTTTCAAAGAAATGAATTTAGTGGGTTATATTCATTTAACTTATTCCATTATGAAGTTGTATCAATTTTCAGCCATGGATCAAACAAATCATGTCATATTCGTTCATGTTTCTAAAATTGAATTGAATGACTGAATGAAATGCAGCTATATTTTAACTCATAGCAATAGCAAATCCTGTTTTCATGATTTAAATATTTGAAGCAGATTTACGGTAAGAATGAAGGTTTTTATGAGCATTTTAAGTACGTTAGTATTTCTTTGTAACAAAGAAAGAAAACTGACATGATATAAGGAATGTTGTAATATAAGTTGATTGTTCAAAGGATTTTACTTTTAGACTGTTTAGAACCTGTAAAATTTAAAATATTGGGAATAGTTAGAAATTCTCTGCATGTACTTTAGCAAAACAGTTTCTTTAGAGAATTTCCTTGGTTTCTGTTCTCTGTATGAGAGGTCACCATTTAGGACAGACCCTTAAAGTCTCAAACTTTGTATTATCAATATCTCCTCAATCATGTAAATTGAGTTTTAACCTTATTTTATGATATTTTAAACTTGTAAAAATGTGTTAAATTTTATGCTAAAGTTTTTGAACTGTAAATAAACATGTTTAGACTTTTCTTGATATTTATTTGATCAATCCGAAATTTCCCAGTACTCATATAGGAAGAATTTGGTGATACTGTAGGTGATAGTGTAGGGTATTGTCGGAAGTCTCCATAGGGATTTGGGCAAGGGACTTGCAGATTTGAAATCAGAACATTAACGGATAGCTAGTTTGCTTTGTTTTTAGACTTGGGAGATACCTTAGTAACCTACACATCTTGTTTTCCAACACAAAGTCAACTTCCCCACAAGGCATAATTTGCCCAAGTCTCTATCACTGACTAGTTTAAGCCTTGCTGCATTTTGGTGCCTTTTCTGTGCCAGATAATTCTCATTGCATTACCAAGTCCGGGTGCTGCATGTTACATTGCAGGCACTGAAAAGTTGAGAAAATGCAACAAGGCTTAAATTAGCCAGTGATAAGCACTAGTGCGAGGTGTGCCTTGAGGGGGAAGTTGACACAAAAAGGAGGAAGAGGATAGGTGAACAAAGGTTATGTCTTGTCTTCCAACCTAAGTACTGGTTATTGTTGGAAAAGTCTCCAGTAGCTTGTGTGCAAGGGACTTCTGAATGGTCTTGAAGTTCATGTGAAATGCATTTTTCTCAAGAATGGCAGATTATTACCTCTACGTATATTATATATTGGAATATGTACACATGCAATTGATTATTAAACCAATTTTAATTTACCCATTTTAACAATGTCGCAATCAGCATGGCGATCTTCTCTGAAGACAATCCTTGAGGCATGGCTGTGATAAACTACTATTGAGGGTTGTCTGTGACCCGTTCCGTGGAGCCTCATTAACGAAGATTATCACTGCCGCTGGTTGAATTTATGAAGTGTGTTAAATCGTCCATAAACACATGTTAATGCAATAGTTATGTAACTTTCATCTGCGGAATTACCTAGTTGGATATCTTAACATTTGAAATATGGAATTAGTTATTTTATTGAGGATTTGCTTGTGAAATTAACAATTAAAATGTTGCGAAATCAGGTCCAGGGTCGTGTCTGCTGCAGGGAGGTTTTTGAGTTTTTGAAATGGTACCACTCATGGATTGCTTCTTACATACATGACAGGGCGGGATAGTGTTTGGCTTCAGATCAATAGGTCCAGGGTTTGAATCCTGCCAGGGGCTTAGCAACTTTACTGTAGAGAACTGTTCTTCATGCATTAAGGTTGAGGTGCAACACTACATTGAATTTTAGCACAGTATCACCAATGGTTCTCCAGTTACAGCCACTACATAGCCATCATGGCATTGCAGGCTTTATCCCTGCAATAATATTACCTGCCGTGACAAGTAAAATCCTCTTGAAAGTGGTGTAAAATCCCAAAACCCCTCCTCTCACCTCCAGCCATGCTGGCGATCTTCACATCGTGTAAGATGAACCCCCAAATGAAGTAATACACAGGTCACTTTCTCTAGTTACAGTTGCCTGTATTCTTCACTTTGAACTTACAAACTGAACAACAACAGGATATAATATTGTGACTTTCTTTATTTCATTTGATTATCTACACACAAAATGCAAGGATTGGCTACTGAAGATCGTCTATATGATATTGCAGGACCCAGAGATGGAGACAGCTCACACAAGCTGCTGATTATGTTCACGTATGATTATGATATATACACAATGCCACATGTACAAAAGCAGTCTATGAAATATGCTTGAAACTTGCCAGCCCAACAGTGTCAATTTTAAATTTTTAATAGCAAAATTGAAGAAAAACAGAAAGCGTTACTGGCCTTATTTCATACACTGACAAAAGGCCGACATTACAATCCAAAGTACATATCTTATTCTCAACATACGACATGGATGTTGTCATACATAAGCATTAGGAAGCATGACGATGACATCTGGATAAATCCTGAACCTACTGGTAAGAAGTGCATGCCATTTAGATAGTTCACAAATGGATTGTTATATTTGGAATCACACCATCTGCAATAGTAAAATATTCATTAACGGTCAGTGCTTCTCAATAAAATAACAATATTGATAATGCTTGTCATACCTGACTTCAACAACAAACTGGATGTTCACTTTAAACATGATCTCACAGGTAGTACAGTAGCCTAGCACAGGCAGCAAGGATATGCTAACCATTCTCCCCTCTAAACTGGACTTGAGTGAGTGAATGAGTTATTGCTTAACGCCGCTTCGACAGTATTGCAGCCACTTGCGGCGACAAACTGGACTGGAAATCAAAGATTAGCTAGGATAACTTTTCACTTGATTTTCACTTACAGAATATTTGAAGATTTTCTTAATAACTCATAGGGTGATATATCTTAACAATCACTTGCCAGTTTCTGCAGTTTTTTAATAAAAATATCAGGGCTGAATGGAATTAATAATGACAAACTCTGAAATAAAGGTACTTTCTCTTTTTGCATTGTGAAAGTTGTACGTTCATCATAATTTTGTATGGATAGCAGCATCATTTTGAAAGAGTTGTTGTTGAAACATTATCATCATTGAGGAAGATATAGGTAGGGATATGGTGACCTCTCTTCTTCACACGTAACTTATGACCCTATTCCTGACAACAAAAGAGCAAAAAACAGTCAGTAACTGCTAATAGGTTTTTTTACACATGTAATTATTATTCAAATGAAAAAGAGATAAATTTCTTACTATATGTCATTTGCACCTATATACTGCTCAACAAATAGAAAACAGTTGTACATGATTGTTAAGGCCCCAAAAAAAAAAAAATGTTTCTGGTCTTTATAGGCTGACAAACATGATGTGATGAACTGATTTTTTAACTTTATTTACGACATTTTGTTTTTTTTGGAATGAAGAGATAAACAAATTATTTATATAAATAAAGCACAAACCCTCTTAAATATGTGTTACTATTCAAAACAGTCAATAATCTCAACCCTACACTCCATCTCAAAAGAAACGAGTGACATTTTCTATGTCCAATGTTTTCTGAGGCTTAAAATTACAGTTATCTGCCCCTTACTTCTGAAAACCTAGGAAAAAGAAGACCTGAGGCGTTGGTTTGAAACTGATGCGGCCGGAAACAAGAAACCTTTTTTTGGGGGGGGAGCCTAACAAGAAAAGTTTGTGTGCAATGCATCACTCCAAATGCTTTAGTGCTAAGTGCAAAAACCAAACTCAACATCATTATCATACTGAAGAAATTTGAACACTGATTTCCAGAAGAATGTTAACCCTTAATCTCATTAAAAGTAACAATCAATATTCACTGCATTATTGAATAGAGTACTCCACTCGAGTTAATCATCGCAAGGTTAGGAAGTCATCAAACTGATTTGTCAACTGAAAGGTGTACAAGTGTTACGTTTGATCTGATTTTAATGAGATTGAGTCAACCTTTGACGTGCTATGTTACAGCTGATCTACCGAGAGCATGCCTTTCCTGGCTGATTGATCCTAGATAACAGATATAAATCACCAGGTATTGGTCATGGGGAAGCATTGGCACAACTAGAGCAGGGTTACCACTTTCTGAGTTATATTTTTCACCTGGCTACCTTAATCAACATAATTAATACCCCAATTACCCTAATAAGTGCCCCCTATGATAAATTAAAGCATATTGAGGACGCTCATAAAAAGTACACAAATGCATGAAATAAGCTTGACAAATAGCCACAATGTTACCATTTTGGACTCCCAACATTCCCAGCGGATGGTCGGGCCTTATTTGATACACAGGTAACAGTCAATTTAGTTAAGTGTTAAAATTTGTTTTGCCAACTGCCTAATAAAAATTCTTCTTGAATTTAGTATCCATATCCACTTTCTGTTTGGAAATATTCAAATGTTCATATTTTCATACAGATGTTTGTTAATTTTGAAATTGATTTTCATCCGTGAATTTTATTGAGATCATTAACAATTTGTTGACATGTAGAAGAATCAGAGTCTATCCAAGTCACTAACAGGACAATATTAACATTAAAATGCACAATCTGACAACAGTGTAACAACTATCATAAATATTCTATAAATATTCAAAAACAGGTTTGTACAATTCTAACTTACAAAAATACTTTCGTCATATTTGCTTTGTAACAAAATAACATTCTGGCAATATTCACAGCAACCTAAAAACTTAGTTCTGCATAGCTCTGTTGTAAGGTGTCAAAATATAACATGTGCAACTTACATTCAAATTTTTATAAATTAAGTGACTATTTATCAATTAAATTATTTGTTTGACAATGATCTTTATGTGAAATTTCTGTATTTCAATACAATGAGCCAATCTTATTGATGACCGGTAAAACCTAAGACTGCATAAAAAAAATTCAATATTTCTTGGTCATATTTTTGGGGTAAAAAAGTTGCTACAAGTTTGATTAACGGAAGCATACTTAGGATGTAAGCCTACTGTGTTTGAAAATCAGAGACATGTTATACTGGATTGATAGCGAGTATATTTTAAATTGAAACCGAACGCGTAGTTTGATTAAAGGGAGCATACTTGAAAAAATGGATCATCTACTTTAGCAATAATGGCTCGACAAATTTCATTCCTTTTATATGTCAAAATGGCACTAATGAAAGCAATGTCCAAGATTAATTAAGTTTTATTGAACACATTCAGTTAAACTGAATTATCAAACTGTATGTGTCTTCAGTAATCCTTTTGAAAGTTAAGAAACTTTGGTTTGATTTGTTAGATGTCATTTCATTTGAAAGTTGAGAGAATTTACATTGATTGGAGTGTTTTAAATTCTACAACCTCAAATAACTGCAGTCTACAAAGACCTCACGTTCAAATTCACTGTACATAAACACATAAAAATAATTTTCCCAAACAGAAGAATCATGATAAAAACATCCCTAGTCTAGTTAGCTGGAGGAGTTTTGTATTCTGAATGACCTCATTAACCCCAGTATGTCAATAATTTTTTACTTTTTGTAATTTGTCAAGGAAAAAGATTTTGAAGCAAAGAAATTAAAAAAATATTGACAGCTTCATCTTTATATTGTACTCTTATATCTTTATATTTTTGCAACAATGCAAACACTTACCATTTATATATACTAGTTGTTGAAATCTCACTGGAACAAGGGTTTTGTAAAGAGCTGCATTGTTTGACTGACTGGTTAACAAATCTCAACAATCACATGAACCACAGGAATGGTTTAGGACAAAACAAGTACTTCTCAATGCATTGTAGTTGATGACAGACAGAAGCTAGAGACAGCAACCATGACAACCATGCTGAACTGAGTAACCATGACAACTGTGATGAACACGGTATCTATGACAACCATTATTTAACATGGTATCTATGACAACCATAAATTAACATGGTATCTATGACAACCAAAACTTAACATGGTATCTATGACAACCATAACTATCATGGTAACTGTAACCATTTTGACCAGACTGTACACTGTTACCATGGCAACAAGTTTATAAGTAACAAAACAGATATTTTTACCTGCTAATACAAATAACATTGTCTGAGCTATTCTAAACTCAAATATTACACCCACTGAAACATTTCCTCAAAAGTCAACATCACTAATTATCAACAATAAAACTATATGAAATTAAAAGTGAACAGAGACTGACAACATTTGTAATTTGATACTAAACTATAGGATAACTCCTTTCACAGAAATTTGCTCAAAATTTTGATTTTGACTTCCTTCTGAGAAAGGAAAGTAAATTCAGTAGGAGTAATATAATGAGAAGCAACAAGGAAAGAGACAAAGAAGCACGAAGACGTTCATATACAAGAAGTAAAATAACAAGTGAACCAGCCATATCACAGTTGCTAACTCAATCAAAAGTCTCCCATGTCTTAGTTTTCCCTCCAGAGCCTTCTCCTGGAGACTTCGATGGCTTCTGGACCGTTGGGCCCATCTGAAGGTCAAGAAGGTCACTAAAAGGGTCATTATTATTCGGCACAGAGGTTGGTTTATCGGTTAAGCTTGTGGCCCTAGGGGCCACATAAAGAGGGTTTGGTAGTTTGGTTTCAGAAAATCCTGTCCCGAAAGTTGCCATGCTGTTCCTTGGTTTGGGAGCAGGGACTGGCGGTGTTCTCATGGGCATATTGAATCCAGGGTTGGTGGAAGTAGATGGAACACGACCAACTTGATGTCTTGGGGGAGTTGTCATTGTTGAACTGCTTATTTGACTAAAATTCCAGTCTTGTAATAAAGAGGTTGATTTGGGGTCCTCGTTAGGAGGTTTGGAGGAGGATGGTGGTGTGGAATATTTAGCTTTATCAAAACCAGCCAGAGGATCAAACAGAGCAGTAGGGTCTAATGGTTCTGGTGGTTCAGGGGAACGATCTGGCTTATAACAGTTTCGTTTTGGGGTTTCCTGACCGGGTTGCCTGAATGCTGGCGACCGGTTGATTAATGATCGCCGCTGAGGCCTTCCTCGATCCAAACTTGGTGAACCTTCAAAAGAATCGTCAGCTTTGGAAGCATCTACCACTGGTTTAGAGTTTTTGGCATATGGATCAAATTCATGATCCGGTTCGGATTCTGTAGACTCAAACCGAATTAACTGTTCCTCTTTTGGTTTGGAAGGTACCGGAGGAGGTCGTTGCCGCCTAGCAACACTTGATCTTGGCGCGGGTATAGGTGCAGGTCCGTGAGTGGGTATCACAAGTGTTCCATTTACTTTCCTTATCACAGGAGAGCTCCGGGGCAAGGGAGCGAACTCAGTATGAGTATTTTCATTCATATGATGCTTGGTTTCAAGGTCAAGATACGGTATCCCAGAGTCCTCAATTTCAGCCGGAGTTTGAGCACCACTAGAGGGAGTGTCAATAGACGAGGAATCATCGCTGATCAGCTGCAAACAAATCAAAAACATTATTTCAAAGAATCAATCTGAATTTCTTAATCCCATAAAGCTACAGATGCTTTTTTTCCTGACAACTTTCTTCCTCACCAATGAACTTTGACAAATGCTTTAGACATGTATCCAATAGTATCCATAGTACTGACCATACAACTGTTTTCAATTGATGAATTTGGGGAGGTAACTCATCTAAAATTTATATCGGGGGTGGAATACATGGGTGTCATGCACTCAGATACTATTCACCAAACAACTGACCTCCCTCGTGTCCCCGATGAGTTCAGACGAGGCTGACCTCTTACACGCATGTTGTATATCGGGGTCAGACATGAGGTTAACACTGACCCGCTGGTACGTCATCTGCTCTTCCTCTGTTGTAGACTCCTCAGCCACTTCGATCAGCTTGTACTGGGTGGTGGGTCTGTGACAGTGAGAAGTACTAGACATGTATTGTCACATGTCTTAGATCACATGATAATGGTCAGTAACATAGTTCAACTTTACAACATATCTTCACTGGCAATAGTCAGTGAAATTGTCAATGATTTTGCATGGGTGGGTATGGGGGAAAAAATGGTGGACCCCCCTTTCAAAATTCCTGGATCCGCAACTGTGAACACATAAACATGCACTGACCACTGTCTACAGAAAGGGTATTCTCGAATGTAAATGGTTACTTCCTGATGGAATTTCTGATTATCATTGGATGTAACATTGGCCCTGCTCCTTTCCATGATTGGTATTTGTTCCAAACATCCGGTACATGTGCGAAGTGAAAGGAGTGGGCTCTGAACACTGTTCTGGGCATGAGGAACATGTTCCAAAAATAGCAGGGGCAAGTCGCAGAGCAATAGAACATGTTCTGCACACCCAGAACTGTGTTTGGACTCTTGGCGCACATACCAGATGTTCGGAAAAAGATGTTGATACAGTGAAAAGCGCAGGCCTCTTGTTACGAAAATAGTACATGGTGAGGTCACGCTGGCCGAATAGTTTCTGTAGGGCTCTGTAGCTCATCAGGCTTGATATACATTAACTAATTCAAAACGTCAATGTCTAGGTGAGAGTTACAACAAAAAGGAAACACTTCAAATGGAGAAGATACAAAAGGTCCTTACCCCTCTGACCTATCTTTGATGCCAGAGATAAAATCCCCTACAAATAAAGACCCACTGAAGATTTAATTCATCACTGTTGTTTCCTTTAAATTACCTCCCTTTGAAGAGCACACAAAATCTCAAGATGAAAACAGCATTTCAGCTCATGACCTCTGTAACCTCTATTTGAGGTTACGGGGTCACAAAATCTACAATTTAGAATTCCCATTGTCCAAGGGTTCTGCACACAACTTTTCAGCTTTGTATCTTTATTTATTAACCCGAGGCAATGCAAACACGTGGGTGGTAATTAGCCCCCAAGGATATTAGGCTTCAGGGCGAAACCCGACAAAATTGGCCTTTTGTAAAGCTAATTATCGATGCCTTACGAGTCAACAATGCACACGCAATTTGGTGTGATTTTTGCTGGACATTTCGACCGGACATTGACAAAGTCTAGTTATCGTGGCTAACTGCGAGATGTACCGGTATGTAAACAAGTTTTCATGTGGCGATCCACGGACACACTTCGTCTCGCATTTCGCCAAGAGACCAAATATAATTATTACTGACCCGGTATATGCAGTAAGTCCAGGAAGCATCTCGCCAAGGGGTAAAACATTTTTCTCTATGAGCCTCCCGGATCAATACGGGACCCGCAAGTTAAGAGTTAAGGTTGTGACCCCATTTGGGGTCACAGGGTCACCAAATCTACAATTTAGAATCTCCATTGGCCAAGGAGTCTGCGCACAAAATTTAAGCTTCCTAGACTAAGTGGTTCTGGAGAAGAAAACGAAAATGCGAAAAGTTTACAGACGGACGGCCGGACGCCGGACACCATGCCATGCCATAAGCCCATCGGGCCTTTTAGGCCAGATGAGCTAAAAAGTACAAGAATTTGTACTATTGCAGATAGTGTGATCCCAATTATAACAATGTTACATTTGTTCACTACCTAAATGATGTATATCTATAACTGGATGAATGATAAAGTGACAGGACCAAAGAAGTTAGGTTTCAGTTTAAATGGCTCTACAGATCAGAGCAAATTAGTGTTAACTTTAATACCTTTCCGCTTGTTTGGTCTTCATATTTGGTGGCTGACTGGGTCTAGGTGGCTGGAACAACATTGTGAAACATTGTTAAACACAATAACATTTCTCAAGAAGCACTGTAGAACAAATTGATACATTTTCAAACATCTAAACACACTGTCAATTATGGTAATATTTGTAGAATATTTTAATATCATCTTGGAACATTGTTAAGCATATTGGAACATTATGAAACATATTGGAACATTGCAAAAACATCTTGAGACAAAGTAAAACATCTTGAAACATTGTTTAATGTACAAATAAGCAAAATGACCTTCAATTTTTTTGAATAGGTCCACTTTCATGTAAGCTAAGTAATGTGTGCCCCCTACCCGTTGACTGGTGAGATTAGGAGCAATGATGGTCGCCGGCCGTTGTTTATGTGAATAATGTGAACTTCGGAATCCCTTCGTGTTCTTTGTACCTTCGTTAATCTGATGAAAAGAAGAATCAATGTTTTAAAATAAGATAAAATGGTTAATTTTAAAAGATCTATTCAGCTCGGATGATCTAAAATGAGTGAAAATTACATTTAAAAAAACCCTGCATGAATTATGAATTTCTTGAAAATCTGACCTCATTTAGTTTTGACTTGATTCCAGAGACAGCTTTCTTACTCTGGTGTTTTACCTGAAAACAAACAAGTCAAGTAAATAGGACAATTAATGCATAAATTCTGCACTTCCCTGAGCTAAAATTCTGTATTTAATATAAAAGATTAACCAAATTTTCATTGATTTCATAAATTCTCTTCTCACTTCCAGAAACAATCCTACCGCAACAAAGTTGTTTTCTTTAAGCTCTCTTTTCATAGGCAGAGACTATTGTAATGCTCATCCTCGGTTATCCATGGTTTTATATATGCTCCTTTACTCTCCACTATATCACCCATGGGAAATTTCATCAGAGAAATCTGTACTCAAATTACTCGCCCTTGGCCGGCGTGAGCCAATCAAACTGCCACGCAGCTTGGACCTGCGAGCCAATGACAATTCATATCACTTCGTTGCAAAGCACGCGAGGTCATTTTGTTAGCCATCCGTTACCGGTTATCTCCCTTGACCATTTCCGTCTTATCATATTGAGTATTTTCTTTGGTTACTGACTTCGTCACGCCGACCAAGGGAGGGTAATTTGAGTGCACATTCTCCTGATAAGGTTTCCCATGGGTAACCGAGGATGCGTAATGCTAAGAGTAGCAAGAACCTTGACCGTGTTTGTTGAGATTAGAAAGGGCATGTGCTCTTGGCTATAGGGGTGGGGTGAAAAAGTGAAAAGATTTAAGGCCAAGAAATTGTATTCTTTGGAATATAGCCATATCTAACCGACAAATATTTTTCAGTGATAAGGCAATACACTAGAATCTTTACAGATGTCAACAGTTCTGCTTGATTTGCTGTGAGTTTAATTGTCTGTGAAGTCAGTCAACTAGTTTATATTAATTAACGTAATGGTAGCAATTGTCCTTTTGTGATGAGGTAAACATTTGATTTAATTTTTACTATCCTAGTTCATTTATATATATCTTTATTAGGGAAGTGGTAAATTTAAGAATAAAATTGTCAAACTTGTCAGTCACATTTCCATCATCATGTTGTCACATTATACAGACCTTAATATTTTCAAATTTATGTTACGTGTTAAAAACATCTACACCAGTAAACTGAGAAGGTTTTCTTGAACAAATGTCAAATTTGCAGAACAATCTGGGTAAACATTCTACGTTTTCAACTCAAAATTTTAAAAGTCCTCACAATCTAAGAATTATACTGGTTGATAATTATCAAATTGTATACTTCCATCCATGATTGATGATAAAACCTGAAAACCAAAAAGTGCAGGAATGTTTGTTGATTGGTTGAAGTGGAGGGAATTCAGGGATATTTCACAGGGGATGGTGTGATAGTTACATACACATTACTTAAACAGCAAGTCCAGTAACCATTGTGAAAATATAGGAGTACTTAAGACATAATTACAAGAAATAATAATTCAATTCAATAAGACTTTACCAAATAAAACAAGATTTTCTGCATAACAACTTCTTTATTTTGAACACACATGACTTCTTTGACAGGCAATCTAGAAGCTGAGGTGATTAAGAATGATATGGATTTATGGATCTTCAACTTCTTTTCTCTGTGTAGGCAACGTTTTGACATAGATTCCAATATTGTTGTCAAGCAACTGCCGATATAGCCTACAATACCCCCACAGAAAGAAGTTGAAGATCCATAAAATTAGTTTTATTCAACATACACAACATTTCAAAGCATATGCTTTCTCCTTCATCAGGTGCTATAAACCTGTCCACCACATGACTGAGCAACTTCCAAACGCAAGGCATAACTCTTACCAGTCTGCATTACTGGCTGATTTAAGCCTTGCAGTATTTCCCTCACTTTGTTGTGCCTAGATAGTGAATCACTGCACCAGAAATGAAAAGTGGCCCTGGATTTCTAAGCACAGATTTCTTAAGGAAATACTACAAGGCCTATATCAGCAAGTTATGCAGACTGGCAAGAGTTATGCCTTGCATTGGGAAGTTGAGGTGAGGTGAGGGACTGAGGTGAGGGACTGAGGTGAGCTGAGGTGAGTTGGGGTTTTAACGCCGCTTTCAAGAGTTTTCACTTATATTGCTGCTGCTAGTATTATGGCAGGTAGAAAGCTTGCAACGCCATGTGGCTATGCATTACGGTGAAACCTGCGAGCATCGGCTGGCACTAGGGAACCATGGGTGGTACTACACTGAAATTCAGTGTAGCATTGCACCCAAACCTTATTTCGTGTAGAACAGTTCTCTACTGCAGACAAAGTTGCTATGCACGTGGCAGGATTCAACCCCGGACCTCTTCATCCTTGCCTCTGGCGGGATTTGAAACCTTTGACCTCTTGATCCGAAGCCGAACGTGCTAACCACTGAGCTATCCCACCCATCCAGATGACTGAAGAGGTATGTATCGTCGTGTATATTGACAATAAAGAAGTTGTTATCAAGGCGATCTTGTTTTCTTATGTTATCCACTTTTTAATGCCCTTCTAAGATATTAACAAACATTTTCTCTGTAGTAATGAATGATAACTAACACTGTATTTATTACTGACTCCTAAAAAATGACAGAAAAATAGTTCAACATGGCCTATGTCAATTTTCATTTTTGTAATAATCCGCGATATCTCTATACTTTAATAAAATTATCTGTGAAGTATTTCAAGAGCTAATTTAATCATGCCAATTTGAATGTAAAATCTGGTGAAATCTATCTACTGATTCATGCTTTAGCATTAACCTTTCCATGAATTGGCCTTCATATATCCAACTCTGCTTTACATTGACAGGTAAATTCTGTTACACATGTATTTGAGAAAAAAATATCTAAGTGATCGAAAGCTCACTTTTTCCGGATATCTGGTGAGTTTGCTTTAAAGACAGACTGACATAGATAGTTTGGGTCATGAAAGCCGATGGAAAACAATCCTCTTGAACTAAATAGTTTGAAAGTATGTCTTTTTGATTTCCATTATCCGAGAATGTTGTCAGTGTACTTCAACAGTGAACATGCATCATCTGTATAACTAGCCATGCTACTATATATCAAACACTGGATGTAAGTACAATCTAGTTAAGACATGTAATAATGTTACACGTCCCATAAGTCTGTCACCTAGGTAACCATCTGCCTTTTGTGTGCAATGACAGACTGAGGAGACGTTTAACATTACATCTAGTTTTAACCAGATTGGATGAAAGTAATTAATCACAATGCAGTTATCTAGACGTGACTGTTGAATTATGGAATAATATCAAATCGAAAGATTATTAAATTAAAAAAAATATGCTTTTAGATGATTAGCTAAGCCAATTAATTATGTGCGATGTCTGATTCTTGATCGTGACGTGTTGTTAAACACAATGGGTGAAGACAATGAAATGTTTCTAGACACTCACTCATTTAGAAACAGACACATATGATAACCAGTTAGACATTGAAAACAAAGATTTTAATTAAACAAACTAAGTAATTCTCATATGTTCAAGTTCACGTTTCATTTGTAATCTGACTTTTTTTCTGTATGCAATCCTTATTTGTGTGCTTTGAGAATGCTGCGGCATTGAAAAGGCGCAGTTCAAATACTCTATTATTATCATTATTATAAATCTCATTGAAAACATATGTTATAATTCCTTCTACCTCTCGATCTTCTCACAATGAAAGCTATGAGTACAGCCACTAACAGTTTGACAAACAGACCAAGGGATCCCTACAAACTATCAAAAGTAAAACAAATCTCTCACAATTGAACTTAAAAATAATATTGACAATGTTTTGAAGGTAAATGTCCTGCGTTATTGGTGTATTTTAATCTGTAAGATTTCTTAATACCCTGATTGTGTAAGACCTGAAAGGCTTGTAAAGCTAACTGGCTGGTTATGCTTCAGTATTTATAGCATGTGTATTGTCAGCCAATGAAGAATGTCGTGGTTTGAAAGTTGAAGATCACTCATCAATCTTCTCATTAGAGAACTGTAACTATTGCTATTTCATTGGCTGGTTATTTTTAGTTGTTTCAGGTCTTGCACTTAGGGTATTAAGAAGTCTTATGGATTGAAATTACCCTGGTGGCGCAGGATGAAAAATAAAATGCTAGTCACTACTTGGGTCAAAGAGGAAATCAAAATAAAGCATAACAAAAGTAAATTTAAAACATAACAGAAATACCAGTCATACAATTATTCTAAAGTTTGTCAACTTAACTTAAATCATTGATGATATAGAAACAGAATCTAAATGATTTGATTCCATGTCAAAGTGAAAATGACTTGCAAGATGAAGGTGATGAGAGTTAGGAGATGGACTAATTGGGAGTAATCAGGACATGCTCGTTAGGGTTAACGAAGCAACAAGGCAGGCAGACAGGTCATGCACATGGAACTTACAGACTGAACGGCCGAATTCATCAAATTAGGTGCCTGTTGATAAATGTTGTCAGTGAATTGAAAGAAAAAGCAAAGCCAGAAAATCAAAGATGTGGGCAACAACTTCTCCCGCCATAGATTTTATGTAAACATATATCCATATATCCTTACTTGTATATCCAATATATGTAAAAATGTTTCTCTGTACTTAGCAAAGTGGACTTTAGTTGAAATAACAATTTTGAACCTTGATTAACATAAATTTGCCATGCATTTGGTAAGACATTTTTTAGCAGGTATTCCATTTTAACATTGGGCAATTCCTACTAGATTCTGCAATTATGGGGATAGAGAATAACTTGTGGAAATAACATTCAAATGCAGAAAGGCCTGGTCCGCAAAAATCACATTTTCATGTAGAATACCTGCAGAATTTATCATTTTTCTGCTGCAGAAGTTACTTACTTCAAGAGTTAAATTAAAATTGATTTTCTAATCAAAACAGTTAGGTCCAGTCGCTGCATTTTTGGAACCAGAGGAAATATTAAATATAATTTTAGAAATGCGAGAAGACCATAAAAACTATAGGATATTATTCATAAAGAAGGAAATATATCACTGATGCTGGGTCAATGTCCTCACAATATTCTGTTGATTTTCTTTAAGATTTCAAATATTTACTTTAATCTAAAAAGTAAACTTTTTATGGAGGTTTTGTGAAGACATTTATAGAATATGTAAGAGAAAATATAATTAAAGTCTTGTTAATTGAAAAAGCTAAAAAGAACAAAATGTGCATTTTAAGAAGGGAATTATGAATAACATATTGTTTCTTCAATGATAATGAATAGTTGAATGTCATAAAAGAAAATCCAAGAGTTGGTTAGAAAAATAGCAATTGTGAAATCCACCGCAATGATTGATGTCATCACAGAGCAAAGCTCCCAAACGTTGGAAAATAAAACTGCAAAATCCTCTGCATAACTGTCCACACCAAAAGCAACTAATGTATGCAATTTCAACCAATCAGATCAACCAGTTAACATTTCTGCAGGACACTCACCCTGTCTCGCATGTCGGAGAAGACTTCCTTTCCACTCTTTTGGAACTTTTTCCCTTGTTTCTGAAATATCACATATCATTCAGTGTCATTAGATCAATGATGTTTAAATAGATATATAGGGTTAGACTTAGACTCTGAAAAAAAATATATATTGAAAACATTATTGAAAAGCAGCCTCTTTTTACATTCCATTTCAATATTTAATAAAATGGTGATATTTTCAGAATAAATATTTTTGTCAGAGTCTGAATGTAAGACTAGGAGTAAACTATGTTAATTATAATATTTATTACCGTAGAACAATAATATAATTTATTTCCATCAAAACTGAATTTTTAAAGGAACACTCAGAGTGTTAGTAACTTAGTGTAGCCATATATGTCGAAAGTTACCAAGGGTGTTATTTTCTTGTGTTATGACTTGTCAAAAATGTTCAATTAAGTCTGAATTTATACAGTATAGTGACAATATTAAGAGATTATGGTTGAAAAACAGACATGTACTGCCCTTGGCATGCATCAGTTGGTCATATAAAAGGTATATTTGTAAATGGGTCGCATGAATTCTGCTTCTCATTATGTATAATGCTGTTGATCCATTTTCATAGAAACCAAGTTACTATTAAATATTTGGCATTAGGGGATAAACATGAAAATAGAGTGAAGTGATTTTGAGGTAAATAACCACATTTGATATTTTGGTATGTATCAAACCTAAATAAAATTTCATGAAATACACTTAGTGTCCCTCTAAATATTTATTCACAACCAAAGAACAACACATTCAAAGTATTAAATATTTAATAAGGTTTTGGATTTAGGGATTCTCAAGGTCAAAGAAGAGTGAGCAAGGTTTAAAACTATGCCCGTCATGGGTATACGAGGGGTGCGCGCCCTGTATGATACTGAATCGCACTGAAGATTGAAACGAAGACCAAAGACTGGTTGGGGTTGCACGCCCTGTATGATACTGAATCGCACTGAAGATTGAAACGAAGACCAAAGACTGGTTGGGGTTGCACGCCCTGTATGATACTGAATCGCACTGAAGATTGAAACGAAGACCAAAGACTGGTTGGGATTGCACGCCCTGTATGATACTGAATCGCACTGAAGATTGAAACAAAGACCTAAGACTGGTTGGGGTTGCGCGCCAACAACCGAATGGTGACCAGTTTCTCATGAAATTACGATTTGGGGGTGAGATTCCGCGAAGTGTCCCTCTAAATATTTACATGTTCTGAATTATTATAAACTGAATTGAAGCATTTATATATAAACTAGGAGAGAACATGATTAAACAAACAAAAGGCAAAGACAGCATCAAAGTGATTAAATACGTCAAGTTTCATAACATTTGAACAACATGTGTGAAAGTTATGAGCAGTAACAAAACCGTGATTGAAGGATGCACACGCTGACCACTATTTAATGCAACTTACTCCATCAATCATAACTTGTGCCTGTCTCAATCCCTGCTTAATTTAAGCCTTGTTGCATTTTCTGCAGAGATTTTAGTTCAGAAAGTACAGAAAAGTTAATAAAATACAGCAAGGCCAGTGATGGAAACTGACGACAGTTCCAACATGGGGAGGAAGTTGTACATGTAACACTGATACATAATAGTGTAAATGTATAAAACAGCAGTATTTTCAACTAACTATTTACTAGAATCGATTCAAATAGTAAACAAACCCTCATGTTTCCCAGCCATTTTTTATACTCGGACTGAGTGTTGAGTTTGTCCGCGTGTAAAACGGCTTCTTTCTCAAAGATATCGTTGAAGCCGTTGCCACAATTTAAGTTGTCGAGACGACCATTAATAAACTGAAAAGAAATAGAAATTCAACTTTAATTTTGGTATTAATCAAATGTTATAATACTCACCTGAACAACACTGTTTTCCTGAATCAAGGTAAGCACATTTAACAACATTGTATTTCTGACGCCAGATAAGTTTTCACATTATACAACATTGTATTTCTGACGCCAGATAAGTTCTCACATTGTACAACATTGTATTTCTGATACCAAATAAGTTCTCACATTGTATTTCTGGTAACAAATAAGTTCTCACATTGTACAACATTGTATTTCTCACCTGTTGAAAGATCTGGAGTTGGAGCATGTTTTCTAGGAATGTTTGCATGGATTCCGTGCGCGTCTGTACGAATGCGTCTGGATCAAAGGTGATGGGTTCGCCTGTGCGGAATTTGAGTGCATCACGGTATCCTCCTGGAGATAAAACAAACGTGAACATCTGTGTTCAGAATGCATTGTTGCTCAAATGATAAAAGGTTTGAGAAGATAATGGGATTTAATGGGACTATTCAATAATATTGTGACGACCATGCAAACATAGCCTCTGTCAGGATGGCTAATCTTTTCAATTCATTTATTCCAAGGCAAAAGACAATTCAACAAGGTATTTAGATTCAATAACAGTTTTATTCAACAGGTAAACAAGTAACTTCAACAAGTTAAAATGAGATCAGTAAATATATATATGACCAATAATACTGCTTGTTTTTCAGTGTTTCTCCAAGATTCACATCAAATACACCTCAATGATTGATTACTTATTCAACAGTTACATATCATAGTAAAAATCAGTATGTAATATATCACAATATTATGAAGATATGCCTATGCAAGTCAAAGATCAACTGATTCCTGAGGATTGCCTTATCAAGATGAATGCACAAGATGATATTATTGAATATTACTATGAGACACGATTATGCAAGTTTATGTTGATGCTCCTACCAACAAGATAATATACACTCTCACGAATAATCACGTCAAATTGTCAACGAGAATATCCTGCACTACTACAATACTGTATCTTATATCACTGATACTATTCTGCCAGCTCGTAATACTATCAGAAACAACACACTGAATTACTTCCTATTCACTTTCAGTGTCAACTTTATAAATATACATAACAACAATGTATACAACTCTACAACTAATATAACCATACAATACTTCAAGATTTATTCACAACTCTGCACTTGCAGCCTGAGATTCACTCAATCTGCTTTCGTCGTAAACTTATGCAAAGAAATCCCGAAACACTCCTGTGAAACTTTAGTAAATACGAGGAAGTGTTCGTAACTATTCTAACTGCCGAAACGATCTTAATTATGTCCTAATATTAATTATATGAGTCTACTCGCTAAATAAAAGATGGATCCCTCAACGAATTTCTATTAAATCCCAACTAACCTATCTGACATATTGACAATCTCACTGAGTGTCGACCCGAGTAAGACTGGCGGAAGTAAACAAACAGCTCTATTTATAACCTTCGTCACGTGACTTGTTGGAACCAACCAAAACCGACAGAACGCACCATATTTGGTGGGAACCAACGAGCTATTGGTGGAAACCAACATGTGGGAACCGACAGTGATCGGTGGGAACCAACCGTTGACTGTGGGAATCCACCGCCGTGGGAATCAACACTCATTGGTTGGAAAAGTACTTAGTGACCTAAATATAGAAAGTGATCGCCGATGAAGTTACGGGCGAGTAAAATATGAACGAATGCATAGATAAAGGATATTTCCTATACATTAAATATTGGAGCCTTATAATGAAACATTACAATAAATTCATGAAAAGGGAGAATGTTTTATATTACACTCATTTACGATCGATGAAAAATGGAAGCTGACAGCTATTATTGTGAACGAGCGATACAAACTACAAATGACTGAAGTTTATGTTCACGGGAAATTGTACGTCTAAAAAGTAGCAAAGCTTATTCTAGAATCAATATAATAGACATAAAGACATAAATAAACATTTAGGTAACTCTTATTCACATGTTTTGAAATAATAAAATATGACCGTTCAGAGACGTGAAACTTACCCGCGGAAAGTTTGACAGCTGTGACCCGGAAACACATAAGTTGACCTGGGTCACAGAGGTCAAGGTGAATAGCAGTATTTACAGGGTTGTTGATAAGAATACACGTTGGAGAGGATTGTGAGATAATCATGAGGTATATAATTGTTGATTTATTGAGATTGTTTACCATGATAGAAGGATATAATGCAAATATTAACGTGAAGAATTTACGATTACGAGATGAGCCGAAGATTATATTTGAAGAACTCGAACGTAAGGTCTAAATATAAAAGTTCGAAAGGAGATGAAGCAATTATTGTAAATAATGATAAAGGGAGTTTGATACTTTAGAATGAATATGGAAAGTTAATGTAATATGAAATTATTTAGAAGATAAAAATAGTGCAATACAACCGATTCCTCACAATACCCTCCACTTAAAGACGTTTTACGCCCTCGTAAAAGTGAGATGATTACATATTAATGTAAATAACAATAAGTGGAAACATGAAATCCAACATGGCAAATACAATTATCAATTAGAGCATCTTCAATATCGTCTTCTTCCGTGGAAGTCCCTCTTCCTGTTCTCCACAAATGGTGGGCGTCGCTCAGGTGATCGGTCATGTTTCATTTCCTTCAGGGTCGTTGTCAACTCTTTCACTGCCTCAGTCCATCGGGCCATTCCTGTAGTGAGGGTGCCGATAGCCGTGGCGACGGTGGTAAGCAAGTCCTTCACCTCGCAGGAGGAGGCTGAAGATGACGAAGACGCTGCTGACGGCGAAGGGACGGGTGCAAGGGTCGGTATTTCTTGTCTCTCCGACTCCTGATGAGATTCTGCCTTGCCGAGCGTCACCTCCCTTCTGTCATTAGTTGGTGCTGATTCGTTTATGGCTGGAAGGCTGAACATGTCCATATCAAACAAACTCAGTACATCGTCATTGGTGTTCATGTCTGGCTCTGTCATCCCTACAGACGGCAGTGTAGCAATGGGCAATGCAGTGGCTGCTATGGGCTGTTTAGAGACTGTAGATGACTTCCCCCTCTGCCCCCATGTCTGGTTTGACTCTTCTGTAGACAGCCGCACTAGGTCCGTATCCAAGATAAAGTACGGCGCCATTGATGCTCTTAGAAATTGGGCCGCCACTACTTCCTCTCCGTTCTCCTCCATCCGAGAGCTCTGATCGCGGTGTTCAGCATAAGCCAAAACGTGTCTTTCGAGGTCGTCCTTAGTTTCACTCCTGAAGTTGCACAGGGTGCAGTAATATGGACTCTGGTCCAGAGGTAGGTGCTGTTTATAGAAGTGGCTCCTCGCCCTCTTCCTCTCCGCGACTTCTCCACACTTGCCGCATCGGTATGCCCTGCCCCTTGAATTTTTCATTGTAGCCATGTCACGATTGTTGCTGTACTCTCTTGTGGCGTGGATCTATATGCGGCGGCTAGACATCCCAGGTTAAGATCCCAGTCTGTCTGTTCCCCTTTCAAATACGCTCTGATCATTCTGATCATAACTCTGTTGAAATTTTCAGTTTGCCCATTACACCTAGGGTTATACGGAGAAGTGCGTGTTTTCCTCACTTCTAGCATTTCACAGAGTTCCCGGAAAACTGCGCTCTCGTAGTTCCTCCCTTGATCGCTATGGAGGTCAAGGGGACAACCATATCGAGCGATGACCTCGTTCAATATGGTGCGTGCTGTAGTTTCTGCACTTTGGTCTGGAACTGCGAAGATCTCAACCCATTTTGAGAAGCTATCCGTAACCACTAAGATGTATCTATTGCCTCTAGGAGTTCTAGGCAGGGGACCCACAAAATCAGTCGCAAGTCGATCTAGAGGAGCGCCTACCCTCATGTTCCCTAACGGAGCTCTAGGATTTGTTGGTGGAGATTTATTAGCACCGCATACTCCGCATTGCGCTAACCAATTATTTACATCCTCTCTCGCCTTGAACCAATAGAATTTAGACAACAATTTGCCTTTAGTCTTTTTACGTCCTAAGTGACATGACAGCAGACTATCGTGCATTTGGTACAGGATCTCCTTCCTCATACCCCTGGGTACCAGCAGCTGCAGATGATTGTCGCTACCTGACGATGTGCATTTTCTAAACAATAAACCATCCTCCACTACCAAGTTGTCCCAAAACAACAGATAGTGTCTTGTGGTAGGACTCATCGTACATGACTCCTCTCTGCTCGGGCGCTTGCCCTGCCCTAACCATTTAAAGATCGGCTTCAGATCTAAATCTATCATCTGCTTCCGACAAATTTCGTCTGAGGTGACTGCGAATCGCCAAGGAAACCATTTTTCCTTCAGACGCTCAGTGTGTCTCGTAGACACCCTTCTGCATATGTCACCGATTCTCCGTGACCATGCATCCCTTATGCCCTTAAGCCTGCAAAGCGGGTCACTTATTAACCCTCCACTCAACAATCGAGTCACTCTACCACAAATCACATGTTTCGCTGTATTCAGTCGACTTGAAACAGCGCTAAACATCTTCAACATATTCCTCATGACTACCGACATACTGCAGGAGCTATCACTGCTCAAGCCCAGTATTGTCATAATCAGCAGAACAACAGCTGCGAACTTATCTCTCAACGCGGATAATATTTCAATCCAGCGTGCAACTCTCCCCTTCGGCTCCTTAAAATTCATGAGCCACTTCAATGCTTGGTGATCAGACCTGATCACAAATTTTCTACCTAGAAGATAATGATTAAAATATTCTACAAAGTATCTTACTGCCAATAATTCTTTGTCAGTAACGCAATAATTCCTCTCAGATTTGCTCAGTGTACGACTGGCGTACGCAATCACTCGCTCTTGGCCATCTTGGATCTGTGACAAAACAGCTCCCACTGCGAAATCTAAGGCATCAGTATCTAGGATGTAGTCACCACCATGAATCGGTGAGGCCATAATACTGGGACCAGTCAGTGCGCCTTTCAGTGCGTTGAATGACACTTGACAGGGCTCCGACCACTCGAGTGTGCTATCGTCTTTCGTCAGGTCAAACAGAGGCTTAGCGATTTTGGAAAAATCTTTGATGAAACGACGATAGTACGAGCACATGCCTAAAAACTGTCTAACTTCTTTTGCATTTTCAGGCTCTTTCCATCCGAGAACTTTCGCCACGTTGTTCGGGTCTGGCTTCACTCCCGATGCTGACACTTTATGTCCTAGAAATGTGACTTCTGATTTCATGAGCTGGCATTTTTCTGGACGTAATTTCATGCCTGCGTTCTTCAATCTTTCTAGGACCTGGCCAAGTCTCTCGATATTCTGCTGCTCATCAATTGATGGAATGATCAGATCATCAATATACAAAATGCAGCATGTCCACTGTAATCCCTTGAGTGCAAGTTCCATGACTCGTTGAAATGTTGCGCCCGCTGTCTTCAGTCCCATCCGCATGGTGATGAACTCATAAAGACCATATTTGCTTACGAAGGCTGTTTTCGGGATGTCTTCAGCCCTGACAGGCACCTGGTGATAACCTGACGTCATGTCCAGCGTGGAAAACACTCTACATCCAGCAACAGTGTCAAGACAATCTTGTATCTTCGGAGTGGGGAAGGCATCATCCAAACTGGCTAGATTAATCCGGCGAAAATCTATCGTTGCCCTGACCCCCCCTGACTTCTTACGGACGAGAACTAATGGTGAGCTCCAAGGGGAGCTGCTTTCTCTTATTACGCCTTGGGCCTTAAGTTTGTCAATTGCCTTTTTTTCCTCGTTTTGAAAAGCTGCTGGAGTCCTCCTGAATGATTGCTTTATTGGCGGTGTGTCACCTGTTCGAATAGCGTGCTCTGCTATATGCGTCTTCCCAATGTCATTTTCATTCACCGAGAATGTATCTTTGTGCTGGATCAACAACTCTGCAAGTTTTGATTGTATTCCCCTATCTTTGCCTTTAATCGCATCTTCATATAATTTCTTGAGATGGTCAGGTATCTTTGATTTCAAATCTTGTTTTGTAGTGGTTTTTGCTGTATCTTTGTCATTCTGTTTTGTTCTTGCAGTGACTGCTGGCTGTACCATTGGAACATCAAACAAAATACGGCGAATTCGATTGGTGTTTGTGGCCATCTCTTCATCTTCCGTATCCAGTATAGTGCATACAACTCCGTTTTCAGCGATGTCTTCGGCGTAGCCAATTACCGCGTCCTGCTTGATTGAAAAGGGAGTAGAAAACGGATTCATGACCCTGACTTTTGCCGTTGTCCCATGATTGAGGTCTGCTAGACTTGGAGCCATGACGAGCGGATAGTTTTCCTGAAAGTTGGTTGTTGGTTCAATAATTACTTCGCGTCTTTTGCTTTTGTCATCACTTTCCCATCGGTCCACTAAAGCGTCAATGATCATCTCTGACGAGGGTTGCACTACGAAGTGATCTGCCGCTCGCACTTTGCAGATGTAATTCTCGGCACCCGTGAAGAGAGGTATCTCTATCCCATGAAGGGTCATTTTCCCCTTGCTTAGGAGGATGTCCGCTGGTTCTTTGCCTTTCTCTTTCAAGATATCCATTCCAACTAGGCAATCATCGGATATATCGGTGACAATTACTGGTTTAGTGATGGTGATTGGCCCAAAATCTAGTGGCAGAACACACTTTCCAAAACTGGTTAGCGGTTCTCCCCCGGCATGTGACACTTTTGTCTTTTTTCCTAACGTTGGACGCTTTGCTGCTTCGATGCTGTCAAATATTTCTTTCGATATGAGTGTCTTCTCGGCGCCAGTGTCAATGATGAAATTTACCTTGACTCCTAAAATAGTCCCTTTAATGATTGCATCTTTCGCGGACGAAACTTCTCTTCTAACTGTAGTATCTGGTTCTTCTGACGCACCTGTCTGTTCCTTCTCTTTTTCCCCCGAAAATATGTTTTCATGTTGTTTTTGGCCTGATGTCTTGTCGACCAACTTTAGGCCTGATGAGTTGGTCCCATGCAGTTTAAAGCGTTTCCTTGTTCACTGTTATTGGTCATTTTCTTTAACTGTTGCGCATAGCCTTGATTGGTCGATGCTCGATTTGGGCATTCCCTGACGAAATGCGAAGGGTCACCACAGTGATAGCATGCTCTTGGTCCAGACTGTTGTCTCGTTGGAGCTTGATATCTGTTTGTCCTGTTGGGCGGCCGTTGATTTTTCTTCATCTCTTCCAGCAGTAACTTGATGTCTTGTTTCATCTGTTCGAACTCATTTGTTTGCTTCTTTTCAACATCATTGGTTGGCTGGAAGGTCTTCTTAATTATCCTGTTCTTGTTTGCCGGGTGAGTCCTAGCTATGACGTTCTCGTCTTCCTCTTCAGAACTCCTCTCGTCCTCGACGGTGGTTGCCCGAGCAAATTTCTCTCTCGGTCTGTCTGGGGTTGCCCTCTGCATTTCTTTAAAGCAGACCATTTCGTAAACCGCGTCATCAATTGTTGCAGGTTCCTTGACATACTCAACATGAAATCTGGCTTTGTCGTCATATGCGCAATCGAAAAATTTCCTCAGTAAATCTTCTTGTCTTGTTTCGTGATCTCTTCGGGGCTATGCCTTATCGTAGAGTCTCTTAAGATCTGCCGCATAGTCCTCCGGAGATTCACCTGACTTTTGTTGCCGCCGGCTGTATTGAGTCTTGTAGCTCTTCGTGGTTTCAATGACACGAAAACGGTTGTGTAGCTCCCTGCATAATGCCTTGTAATTTCGTCTGGTTTCAGACGATAGCTGTTCAAAGACAAATTCACCCGCATGGCCCTGAAGCCTTGGTAGCAATTCATCTAACTTCTCATCGGAATTCAGGCCTTGACGCGCTGAGACTTCCTGGAATCGATTGAACCACACGGTCCATGATTCCTTGCCTGTGAAGGGTGGGAGCTTAAGGTGTTTTTGTGACCTGGCTACAGGCCTACTTTGAAACGAGGTGTTGTTCGCTTCGCTTTCCCCTTCAGATTCGCTTGTGTGTGGCGAATCATATCGTCTAGTGTGTCTAAGTCTCCTACGATTGGACTGGAATCGCTGTTCAGCCATGTCCCTATGTAGACCATCTACTGCCCCCCCAAGTGTTGATACTATTTGACAAACGTGATGCATCTGATCTTTCATTGCTGCTATATCATTGATGGCGATGCTTGGCGGCTGTATAAATGTGTGTGATGCGCCGCTATGTTGGGACGAGTGCATGCTATTGCTGGAGATGGGAGCATGTTCATATGTTTCATTGTGATTAGTTTCAAGATGAACTAATTCAGGACTGATGGTGCAGGGATCTTGATGAAGGAGTGTGGGACTTATTCTTTGGGACATTGATCTTGTCGTGATCTTGTTTTCATTGGGTGAAGCCATGGTGGATCAATTGAGCCTTAGTCTAATAAATTATTAATTTTTTTTATCACTAAGATTTCTAATATCTAAATCTAATATATAACTAAATTTGAAGCTTAAATTCTAATAGAATAAAAAGATAAATGTGCTTTCAGTTTTAAGATACTACTAAAGCTAAATAAGGCTTAACTTTACTTTCTAAAGTTGATTATTACCTTTTGCCTTGAATTCACAATTGCATAAACAAATGCTATACCCAAAAATTAATTGGCCATCAATTTAGAATAAGTTTTTGAGAAAAGATAAATTTACAGGTTCGAATCGCTGGATGTGTTAAAAATTTAATCACATCCCACTTCTGACACCAAAAGTTGTGACGACCATGCAAACATAGCCTCTGTCAGGATGGCTAATCTTTTCAATTCATTTATTCCAAGGCAAAAGACAATTCAACAAGGTATTTAGATTCAATAACAGTTTTATTCAACAGGTAAACAAGTAACTTCAACAAGTTAAAATGAGATCAGTAAATATATATATGACCAATAATACTGCTTGTTTTTCAGTGTTTCTCCAAGATTCACATCAAATACACCTCAATGATTGATTACTTATTCAACAGTTACAGTAAAAATCAGTATGTAATATATCACAATATTATGAAGATATGCCTATGCAAGTCAAAGATCAACTGATTCCTGAGGATTGCCTTATCAAGATGAATGCACAAGATGATATTATTGAATATTACTATGAGACACGATTATGCAAGTTTATGTTGATGCTCCTACCAACAAGATAATATACACTCTCACGAATAATCACGTCAAATTGTCAACGAGAATATCCTGCACTACTACAATACTGTATCTTATATCACTGATACTATTCTGCCAGCTCGTAATACTATCAGAAACAACACACTGAATTACTTCCTATTCACTTTCAGTGTCAACTTTATAAATATACATAACAACAATGTATACAACTCTACAACTAATATAACCATACAATACTTCAAGATTTATTCACAACTCTGCACTTGCAGCCTGAGATTCACTCAATCTGCTTTCGTCGTAAACTTATGCAAAGAAATCCCGAAACACTCCTGTGAAACTTTAGTAAATACGAGGAAGTGTTCGTAACTATTCTAACTGCCGAAACGATCTTAATTATGTCCTAATATTAATTATATGAGTCTACTCGCTAAATAAAAGATGGATCCCTCAACGAATTTCTATTAAATCCCAACTAACCTATCTGACATATTGACAATCTCACTGAGTGTCGACCCGAGTAAGACTGGCGGAAGTAAACAAACAGCTCTATTTATAACCTTCGTCACGTGACTTGTTGGAACCAACCAAAACCGACAGAACGCACCATATTTGGTGGGAACCAACGAGCTATTGGTGGAAACCAACATGTGGGAACCGACAGTGATCGGTGGGAACCAACCGTTGACTGTGGGAATCCACCGCCGTGGGAATCAACACTCATTGGTTGGAAAAGTACTTAGTGACCTAAATATAGAAAGTGATCGCCGATGAAGTTACGGGCGAGTAAAATATGAACGAATGCATAGATAAAGGATATTTCCTATACATTAAATATTGGAGCCTTATAATGAAACATTACGATAAATTCATGAAAAGGGAGAATGTTTTATATTACACTCATTTACGATCGATGAAAAATGGAAGCTGACAGCTATTATTGTGAACGAGCGATACAAACTACAAATGACTGAAGTTTATGTTCACGGGAAATTGTACGTCTAAAAAGTAGCAAAGCTTATTCTAGAATCAATATAATAGACATAAAGACATAAATAAACATTTAGGTAACTCTTATTCACATGTTTTGAAATAATAAAATATGACCGTTCAGAGACGTGAAACTTACCCGCGGAAAGTTTGACAGCTGTGACCCGGAAACACATAAGTTGACCTGGGTCACAGAGGTCAAGGTGAATAGCAGTATTTACAGGGTTGTTGATAAGAATACACGTTGGAGAGGATTGTGAGATAATCATGAGGTATATAATTGTTGATTTATTGAGATTGTTTACCATGATAGAAGGATATAATGCAAATATTAACGTGAAGAATTTACGATTACGAGATGAGCCGAAGATTATATTTGAAGAACTCGAACGTAAGGTCTAAATATAAAAGTTCGAAAGGAGATGAAGCAATTATTGTAAATAATGATAAAGGGAGTTTGATACTTTAGAATGAATATGGAAAGTTAATGTAATATGAAATTATTTAGAAGATAAAAATAGTGCAATACAACCGATTCCTCACAATATCATGGAAAGCAGTATATTAACCATATGGGAAGGCGGACACAGGGTAGTTTTTTTTCCTGTAAGTCACATGGTAGTTACATCTTTTTCTAGCTTTTGATTGGCTGTTACAGAAAAAAACAACAACACAGAAACTACTTCATTCATCTTTCTAACTTTTCCCTACTGGTGACGCAAGAAACTGTATTCTGCATTTAAACTTGTTTTAATTGTTTCCCGTAGTTGAAATTAGCGTGTTCGTACATTTGATGACGCATCAAATGTCGGAAGAAGCAGTTAAATTGTCCAAAATTTAAAGAAACTAGCGATTACTGCTTGACTATTTGTCCACGGAAAGCTTCAAGAGTGACGGAGTTCGTTCAATGCTATGACGTCATAGGTGTGAGTGGTTATGACGTCAGTGTAGATTGTAACGTCACAGGGGTTTCCCTTTGATCTGACTTGCTTTTGAGCTCTGCAGACCTCTTGATATGAATGTTGCAATAACTTATATCGTATAATCATGGTTTGATAGTAATGGGCAGAAATACAAAACTTTCAACTAAAATCACATCTTACTTTTATTGTGAAATACATTTTCGCCGGGGACATTTTAATCATGCATAGTAAACAAGGATAGGTACCTAAGAAGTAAATCCACGTCACACGCTTAAGGATATGAAGATTCATCTCCGTCTCAAGTTCTTTTAAGGAAACCTTGTCCTTTTAATATTCGCTTTTTAACTTTAATTTGATATATGGGTAATATATACAATAACCAACTCGTGACGAGGCTCGAGAATTACACAATTAATATAACTCTGGAATGATTATCTGTCATTCCCCGTCACTCATTAGTTATTGTCTAAATCTTAGTCTTGTGAAAACTATTCTGGCTAGTGCTTTGCCATAACCTGAAATCCTTGACTGAAACAAGGTGATAGTGCTCTGAATTTCAGTGAGGAATTGCACCAAGGTCTCCTCTACAGCACGCAAACTTGTTGGGAGGTGAGAAAACATTTGTTTGCAGTAATGTATGTATAACAAGCACATACCAATGAGGGTACATGTCTGTGTGGTAAGTATAACAGAAGCACGTACCTATGAGTCTCACGAGAGCGTTGAGGAAAGCGCGAGAGATGGCGTCCCCCGTGTCTAGCATTGAGCTCTTCACTCTCTCTCCCTTCAAGTACTTCTTCAGGTACGACGACTGAGGACAGAGGAGTCATTAATCCATGTCAAATTCCAATTAGAAGAGTCACAAGTCTTTAACAAAAGCATTACCTGGAAATGGCTACTGGTTAAAGATCGGATATTCCAGGTTAAGTCTATCCCTACAGGTAGAAGGTCCATCCTTCTATATTGATGTCATTTTATGATTGGTACTTTACTTACAACACAGCAACATTAAAATATACTCAGTTGGGAAAGTTACCCTGTTGAAATTCATTTTGAATATCTTATTAGTGTTTCTTCATTTTGAGTAAAGGTTATGAAATGATAATCCTGGGTAAAATTTAAGTCATTAAGTTATGAAACATTTGGCCATTTTGATCCAAACTAAAAGAAATATTGGCACCGGTAGTTACAACCCCTAAATGGCATCACAAGAAGGGTAACTTCTATTCTACAAGTCATATATAGTTTTGAAGTATAAGCATATCAACAGCTTCACTTTGTCTCTATGAAAGTACAGTCCATATTAGTTTTTACCACTAATTATTCTATTGCATGTCAGGAAAAAACTGTTTTTGTCAAAGATATTCTTACTTATATTTATTTATACATTTCTAGTAAACCCACTAGCTTTACTATTTACCCCTATGTACAAGGGAGGTAACTCACCACTTCATCAGGCAAGGCCCCGAAATCGTCATGTTCCGTCTCCACAGTATTCTTGTCTGCATCAACTATCACAGCATCTCCGATCTCCATCTTTCTCACTTTCTGCATCAACACACGGACACATGGTAAAGATAAATGGTCAACTCAAAAAATATTTCCCTGCAAAACTACCAGTTCAAACTATTATCATTGCTATTCTTATTAGATAATTTGAATTATTAGAAATACTCATAACTAAGTCTGTAAAACCGACTCCGAAACATTATCTTTCTGGCTTTTTTGCGGATAACTGCCTGGGTTGATGGCGGCTCTTTCCTCTTTTTAATTCTGTACAAGATACTGTAGTTCTTAGCTAAACATCTATATCATGATATGTTTGTTAATATAAAAAGAAGGAACTGTTTTTCATGAGCCTCGGTGATGTACATTTTGGCTTATATCCCAAATGGTATCCACCTGCTTAATCAATGTGCATAACAAAATCAATCCATAGCAGCACCTTTTATTGTTCCAGTTACCACTCTTGGTGTATATTAACGATTACAATATATTAGCACTAAGAGACGACTTACCCCCATCAGAGCAGAATGAACGCCTATCACAAATGGCATCGGGGCACTGAAAGCAAACACAAATTCATACAATGGTGTAACAAAAGAGGTGAAATGAGAAAGACTTCAACATCATTCAAGTTTGTCTTGATCCAAACCCGAACCACTGCTTACCCCACATTCTATAATTAATCTACTTAACCTTTGACCTTTATGTCCATGACATAACCCTTCATTAGTTAATGTCAAGACAACTTGGTGGACCTCATACCTGTTGGTTTGCCACCCCTAGTTTTTTGGCAATAATAATTTAAACATCTTTGGCATTAAAGGTAGGGTTCTGTCACCATATTGGATTCTCTTGCATCACGTGAAATGAAAATACGCTATATTGTACCTAATTTTGCAACTTTTTAATAACTTAAGACATACACTGATAGACTATTCACATAGTAACACATAACATGCCATAAAACTAATAAATATTTTGCTGTTATGCCGTAGCGAACTTTTCCCCAGTCTCAGCGCCGATGAATGGCTTCAGTTCTCATTTTAAATTTTTTTAACAAAGGTGCGCTTGTGTTTATCAAGTTGAGAAATATAAGTCATCAAAATGTTACCTTCATTAGTATCTTTCATTTCACTGTGTTTTAATAATGTATTAATAACATTTATACATGTGTGAACAGGAATATCCTCCCGAAGTTAGTTCCCACAAAAATAGAACCCGATAGAACCCACCTTTTAAGTCAGCAAACAATCAATTCTGAATTACAAAACAAAGTTCACAATCCTGTATTAACTTATCACTGAAAGGTCTTTGGGATAAGATGAACATGTACTTACGTTACATAATCTATTAGATGAGATGGTAGAACTGGTATATACAGATGTTGCCTGGAATGAAAGAGAAGTTGTTATTTGTCATGTGGAATAAACTGGGGTTTCAAATTCTTAGTCTTAGAAAAGTCTTCTCGGCATTGCAGGTTAAATCATTGGAGGATTTGAAATAGGTGAATTTGACAAACATCAGATGACTTTTTGGACAAGCAAAGGGAATAGATAAATGAATGGATGGATGAGTAAATAGAGATGGAGAGTGGAGCTCCAGATAACAAGATCATTATTTTGGTCCATGCAACAACAATGATCTAAGACCCGACTCACCAGTGCATTGGGTAGAGCAGGGATTCCGCTCCGTGTATACACGCCGTCAGTCGACTCAGCTTTTTGGACGTGAACAACACTCTCCTCTCGTTTAACATACTGCAACAGAAACGTTATAGGTTTGAACACTGAACAATGATTTGGACCAACCCCTTGTTGAACTAGAAAACAGGCATTCACAGTTTGAACATACTACACGTGAAGACGACTGTATAAAACAATGACAAAATTCATATTAGTCTTAACCTATTACTTGTTTTATTGAAAATATCATTAACGAAGCTGAAGCACCAAAAATATTCATTGTAGCTTTTTTGGTCCGAGATCAAAATCACTAACAAAATTATATTCTGCAATAAAGGACTGTTTTTTAATGAAGTCACGGAACAATGACCTTTGACGTCAAAGACAGTAGTGTCATGACATTACTTGAAAGGACCCTGATTGAAGATTTTCAGATCAGGATAAAATTGCTTCTCTGAGTTTACATGTTACAATGGTTACAATTTTGTTAAAACTAGTTACAATCTACATGCTAGAAAACAAGTTGTCCCAACTTTCTGCCTCATGCTCTATTATAGTTGAGGTCATAACTTCATGTACTTTATTGCAAAACACATGATTGAGGCTAAATTAATTCTTAAGTAAAAAATGTTATCGAATTTCTCTTACCTTGCGAATATGACCATCATGTTGTTTGTGTCTATTGCATTGTAGTATTCAGTTAAATTACGCTGAAAAAGAAACATTATCCATAATGACTACAATTGAAGAAGAAACTATTTTGAGATGTTAATCTTTTAATCACATCTAGAGGACAAAAAAGATGTGGATACATTTGAATTAAAGTGAATGGTTATATTACCAATGCCTTTTCCCCTCAGTGCAAAATATGGTAAGTAAATGAAAACGCTTTAATTTGCTCCAGCAAGAATATTTATCTAGAAGGGCTGAAATATTATACCAATGTAAAAGATTTTGAAAAGGACTAACAGCTGAGACCTAGGCATATTATTATTTGAGAGAATTATCCATAGTAACATCAATGACATCATATGGCTTCCCATATCATACAAACAAGAGCAAGGGATATATTGAAATTAAGCTCTAGTGTCTTAAACTGAGTTTAGTACATGTACAAATATCATAGTGTATTCATTGTCAAATAAGCGAATAAACAGCCCAAATCTACCCGTAAATAATGCAAGCTACCCTCCATGGTGCATAGAAACACCAGCTCTTTACAGACCAATGACATCAAGAAATTTGTCAAAGGAAAATATTACTGTAGACAGTGGTTGATGCAGAGGGTTGAACCCCGAACTGTTTTTTTTTTGCCTCAGAAGGTTATAGGTGTGGAAGTTTTGCTCAATGGATATGAATGTTGGGCTAGTTTAACAAAGCAATACTCACACTAGCAGGAATACTGGGCAACTGTTCTGGATCTGGACTTGTGAAGCTGAACATCTGCAACAGATAGATAGATCTCCAATGCATCTCCAACTAGCTGAAAATTCAACTCAATCAAATTTCAGTTTTCTGGATTCCCTATTAGTGTCCCGGACCAACACGGGATCCACAACACAAGGGTTAACATCAGTATCATAATTCATCTTCAACTAGCTTTTCTTTCTTTCAGCAAATATACAACATAATAAGCTTACTCTGACAAATAATTGTGATAATCATCTTATTAAATTCTATAATATAGATTTTATTTAGATATTATCTCATATTAAAGATGGCTAAAAAGATCTTTGCCCCACCTCTTGTTGAGCGACGATAGTGACCGGTACTCCAGGCATCGGGACCTCATGATTAAATGTGGACTCGAGGAACGGGATGAGATCGTTGTTTTCCGTACGGTTCAGAATCTCAGCCAGCATGTTGAGTTGTTTGTAGAACACTTCGTACCATGGCAGGGAGCTGGTTAAAGGATAAAAACATAACAATGGTGTCTTGATGACATTAAGCTTGGACTGACTGGTATAATGTATATACCAGGTTGTTTTATATGTCAATATAATGATATCATGTATTTGTATCACTGTTTGTTTGTTTATGAATTTGGCGTCTAATAGACTGGGCATATACAGAGACAGGTCTGGGCACCGGTAGCGTGCCGACAGAAGCCTAGTTATGTGTTAACCCACCTGACTATACAGAGACAGGTCTGGGCGCCGGTAGCATGTCGACAGAAACCGAACCGGAACCTGCTCTCAAGGTCTGTCATCACAAACGTGAAGTGGTCAACTGTAGAACTGCAACAAAATTGAACATAGGTTGTAACAGAAAGATTCAAATTAACATACACGTAAAGGTCTCATTCTTGGGATATTTACCCAATTCGATATTGCTTATGATATCCCATTAAGTTCAGCAATACAGTAAGTAAGTGAGCACGCTCGTTTCTGTAATCATCAAGAAAACTAGGGTTCCTCGTCATCGTGATGCGTGCATTTTCTTACAAGACAGAAATCAGCTGGAGATGTAAGACATTACCGACAGGAGAAATATGACCCACTAGCAAAGGTTACATGGGAAGAAATGACTTGGTAACTTCTGTGTGGAGAAAATGGCTTCATTGATGATCATGACAAATTTCATATACTCCAAATAATGTAGTTTCTGTATAGATATAGTATGAGAGATGTTAGCTATAAACATTATACTCACCAATCCATCTGACATGGGAACACAAACTTGGGTATCTCCTTGAGCACGTCCTGCAACACATTGAGGATTTACCATCATCAACTTAATTAACGTCAACTCGTTAAAAACACTTTCGTTCAGAAGAATACCCTGCATAATAGAGTACACCTCTCATTGTAGTCTCTTCATTCTAATTCTGTGTTCCTTGAAACCAGGAGCATGATTGTTTCCAACTTTCCTATGCAAGGCGTAACTCCCGCCAGTCTCCATCATTGGCTAATTTAAGCTTTGCAGCATTTCCTTTTCTTTTCCTTTCTAAGATAGTGGTGCGTTCACCAGAAATACACAGTGGGCTCTGATTCCATAGCATGGATAAGTGAAGGAATTGCTGCAAGGCTTAACCCTTTGGTTGCGTATTTCTATTTTACCCATTTTAGCCCCTGTGGCGGAATATTCTGACCATCTAGCTTGCAGCTGTAGCTGGCTAAAAGACTACCGGTAATTTGCACTTGTGGGGGAATATTCCAGACGGCGAACCCGGTATCGTTTTTACGAAATATTTCATGTCTACATCGCGAAAACGGACTATATACAGGCGTTATATACAATTCCAGGTCACGGCACACGTACACAAATGATTAATTCATATCCGCATCTTTGAATTAATTTTTTATGATTTTTTGTTTTTATTCTATTACTTTCGAAGATTGTCTATATTGTCTATTCGGGTCTCATAATATCATAAATAGTATAAATCGATTTATATACGGATTTGAAGACGAGATTGAATTATTTTGCTATTCTAAGATGAATTGGAAGAATGGGGAGACATTTTTTTGTACGAGTAAACCGCTTTGTAGGTACCCTCGATATTCACTATAATATATTCAAAAATAGTTTCTGACTTTAAATAGATTGTTTTAATAGTAAATATTGTCACAAAATAAGAAAATATAAATACGAGTTATAACTCAGTTTGAAGCAATTTGACCTTGATTCTTTCGCCACTGAGCTGTGGCAGTTTGAAATATGCTTTCTTTCCCCATGTTTTCAAGATGTTTGTTTGCCTGGCCTCCTGGTCTTATACCAGAGAGAATATGGTAATTACCCTGAATTAGTAATCCCGGAACCTATTGTTGAATATCCTGCATACAGTTTGCCACCAAGTTGAGACTCCATAATCTGTCCTTGTGTGGTTTGTGAGGAATGCGAGTTTTTGGAGGTACTGTTTACACTTCTAGGACATTGTGTTTGTTGACAAGAGTATACCCTTCCCTCTATCCATAATTCCACACAGGTAAACTAAGGACTTTGGGGTTTAATGCCATTGCTGGAAAATGAATTTTAGATATAAATGTGCACATATTGTTTGAATTAGTGGCACTGTAATGAATAAATGAATTGCTGGGAGACCCTACAAGTAGAACATGACTAGTTTCACAAAGTCTGCTTAGGTAAAGGTGATCGTAACTCAAATGTTATCACTATGGACTAAGAGCATAGTTAGTCTAAGGCGAAAGTCGGCTTTGTGCAAGTGGGTCTAGTAACTTCTTCTGTGGATGGAGCTTCTAAACAGCTCAAAGGATTCAATCCCAGACATCTCCATCCATAGACAAGCACCTGTACCAATGGACTAACCCTCTGGTATCGGATAAGTCTAGCAAGTTTTGTACTTAGACTAACCCACCCCCACCCGCAAACGCTAACTTGTGCCAGTCTCCAACACTGCCTAATTTATGCCTTGCAACATTTCCTTTACTTCCCTGTACTAGATCTATTGGTGCACAGTGGTGTAGTGGTTAGCACGCTGGCCACTCACGCCGACGACCCGGGTTCGAATCCCGGTGGAGACACCAAAAATTTGAGACTTGGGTCGAATACTGTGTTGTGTCCTTGGGCAAGGCACTTAATCCACATTGCACTCAGTCTACCCAGCCGTACAAATGGGTACCTGAATACGGCAAGTACTGATGAAGCGCTTAGAAGCAGCTCTGAAAGTACAATTCCTACAGGGTAATAATTGTAGCGCTTTGAGCATACCTTAGGGTGTGGAAAAGGCGCAATATAAGTACGCAATTATTATTATATTATTACTAGTGTAGCGACGCGTTGCACTTGAACTTCATAATGCTCTCTGCTACACTAGCACAGAAAATGTAAGGAAATGCGGCAAGGCTTAGTTGATGATGACTACATGCAGGAGTTATGTCTCACAGGGGAAGTTGGACAGATAACAGAGGGTGTTAATCTTCCTATTCTAGGTCACATGTCAGTACCGGATCTATTTAACAAATTCATTCATAATTATAAATAATGCTGTACAGTAATGTAAATACTCGATGGAGAGGAAATATGTAATTAGACAAAAGGTTAAAGGTCAGTCACTGTTTCAACAAATGTTCAATGTTGTGATCAACCTGTTAAGAGTTTAAGGCAACATCAAAATTATTTTCAATTTCATGTGATTATCATATTTGACTTCTTTATCATGCTGGGAATTTTGTTTAATCCTACAGAAATAAAATCATTCTAAAGTTATTTAATTGTAAGAGTGACAGCAACAATTTATGTGTTATGAAATTGACTTTTGCATATATATATTAGCAACATTGTATTTCATCATAAATAACAGATTTTAGAAAAATGTTTATGCTCTTTATGTATGTGAAGTTAGATGTATGCAGGAAACAGATGAATTACAGGCTTGTAATTCTCCTCTTTAACTTGATATAAGCTATTTTGATATTTTCAAAAGTTTAAGTAATTGTAAAGTATCTTCTTCCTGAAAACGAATGTAGAAATTTCCATCAAGTGTTATTACTGTAATAACATATCTAAACGGTACGTCTTTTTAAATGATACTAAAATAGTAGAAATGTGTTTGACAAACTTTTATTGAAACCCTCTAAAAATACTTGACAACTCACAATGATACGATTTCTTTGTCAGTTTAAAAGACAGAGTATATCTTCATAGAAAGTAACAGTGTTAGTTCATGTGTTTAAACATTTTTTGAAGGACTTAAAACAGTTTTGACTCATCTCCAAAAAATCATACAAAAGTCAATGAGCCTTAAAAATATATATACCGGTAAGATATAGTAGATTTTCACAGCAAGTAACATTAAATTTTGACACAACCTTAAATGCCAAGTGAAATGAAAAGTGTAATGTAATAATGACATGATAATGATATGTATGATCACACGTTGATCATACGTTGATCATCAAATGTGAACAAAAGTATTCACTAAAAACAAAAACAAATGTATTCAAATTTTTGTGATAAGATGAAAATGTATTGTGTGTAAACCTACCCCTTCATCATAGTCTGGGGGATACTGCTGCAGAATGAACGCATCTGAAATATCATTTCATATAAGTTTAAATACCCGGTTAAATACCCATACAATTTCATCACACAGAAAACCTTAATGTATCAACAAGAAGAAATAAAATCCAACAATATTCAGTAACATGGTGTCCAAGCATGGCGTTATGTTATGGGCCAGGTAACTTTTATCAATCAAGGTACCGTAAATCCTTGAACATTCGCCTGCCTTGAATGATCACCAGGTTAAATTTAGCGGGTGAAAATAAGTAATGGCTATTTCCTTTTCAAAATTATTTCCGGCATAAATATATTCATGCTAAGTTTAACATCATGACATTTTGTTTACAATATTCAAACATTAAAACATAACACAACGATGTTTTTGTTATAAAATTGCACATATAACTTAAAAAAAATAATCGCCTGCATCAAATTATCGCCGGGTCAAATTGGTGTTTGAAGTTAATAATTGTTGGACGATCAAGGATTATCCGATTTAAGGTATTCTCTCTACAGATCAGTACTCAAATTGAAAAATGCTGCATTTCTACAAAATCTAGTTCTGAACAAATTACCTTCGCAAAGATTTCAAACTGTTTCTTTCTTTCAATAAAAAGGAAAAATAATTTTTGACATAATATTTTGGCACCATTATCATGAATAGGCCTATAGGGAAATCGTTATTTGCATCGTGTCACTAAGCCCTATAATAAACAGTGTACATGTAAATTAAATCTTTCAAATACATTTTTACATAAGTTGAAACAAGGAGAATTTTCCAAACCAGTAATATTATTAAATCATAAGCTGTCTAAGAAAAGGAAGAGAAAGTATGATCAAGATACTTTTGTGGCAAAGGAAAGGTTCATGTTTAACCATTTATGCTATTTATCTCAATACAATTATATCCAAATCATTGTTTATATATCAGTTGTTCAAATATGCATTTAAAATTAAAAAACATCAACATCCCCCCAAATTTATTTTTTCTGTAAAAAATGTTCCCCCTATTGAACTGTCCGTTTAAAAAGAAACAATAATTACCTTGTCCTGTGTCTGGCTTGGCTATTTCAACAAAAACTTCAAACAGTTTCCCTGGGTTCTCTCTGTAAAATAAGTGGTTTAAATGTATATTATTCGTCATTGAAATGGATTGGCAAACAAGCTGAGAGCTTATGTAAATGCCGCTCCAAAATTACAAAGGTGAATTCAACAAATTACATCCAAGCAAAGCATACTCATCAAATCAAATCAAATATACAAGAAATTAGAAGCGATGGTGTAGAGGAAAACAGATTGTAAAATTGTTAAGTTTTCAGCTTCAGGTATTTAACGATTTCCATACCAATTTACCAAATTGTTTTCAGACTATAACCATTTTTGTAGTACAATGCATCATTTCTTATAAGGGAGTAGTTTGTACACGCAAGTAGATAATGTGATGTGTCTAAGACTCTTCACGATTTGACCCTCACGAACAGGAGAAAATAAGCAATTTTAATGATAATAGGATTACTTCAATTGATCCAAATAATAGATCAGTCCTCCTAGATTCTGCTATTCCTTTGATGTTGGAAAATTTTTTGTCTGTGTCATTTTCAAGAATTTACCATATTTATGATGTAGAATTTACTTTTTTGGAAAGTTGAATTATAATTGATTATCAAAATGAAACAACAAAATATGTCACAGTTATGAATAGTTACACAAGATCATTTCAGGGTGTCTGGAATTGTGTTTGGCAAAAGTTTCAGACAATCCCATGTATCAGTCAAATTGTCGAGTACTATTATTAGGCTAATTTTAATCTTGCAAACCATGGGTGTTCTACTCTGAATTTCAGTGCAAACCATAGGCTATTTTACGCTGAATTTAAATGCAAAACATAGGCTATTTTACGCTGAATTTCAATGCAAACCATAGGCTGTTTTACGCAAACCTTCACTGCAAACTGTCCAGCATGCAGTGGTTTGAACACTAATAGTCACCTCAGAACACTGATGCTGATAGCAGACACACATAGTAGCCCCTGGCAGGCTCAGCTTCAAGTATTTCACATTCTAATCTGACAAACATTCGTAAATGACAACCAATGTGAGACATATCTTGAGTAAGTTATCACAGTCTACATACATCAACACCCAGAGGCATAACCTGTTGCAGCTGATTAATATGTGCTGTCACTTGTTAATGAGCTGCTACGGTCACTCTGGTCAGCATTACTAACATTCGGAACCTTTTGAATTACTATTACAGTCTTCATGCGTATCTACATTCTCTCAAAATTATCCTTTGATTTCCCTATGATTGTTTTAATGCAAGGTTCGAAATTAGCATTATTCCAGTAGCCTATGGTTGGTGAAAAAGTTGATAAGCTAGTAAATGTTTTTTAATTTAAAGTTGGCATATTCCTATAGATGTATTTGGCTAGCTGAAATGAAACTGGACTAGTACTTTCAGGAAATTTAATAGTCCTAATGGCTAGATCTTATATTACGTTAATTCTAACCCTAGGAATGGTCCAATATTTTTCATATTTCATTAACACGGGATAACCTCATATCTTTTTCATATTGCCTCCACATATCAAATGGTATTATCCTTAAGGTCAAAAGGTCTTTGTCTGATAAATGGTTAAGCGAAACAAACAAGTAACACATTATTTCATTCTCTTGATAGTCACTTATTTAGCCTCTACTTATGTTTGTGATAATAATGATAATGTCACAAAATCTTTGTAAGGATTCTAAGAATTAAAAAACTCTCAATCTGCAAATATTTTTTCAAAAGTCTTTGTTTAGTTGATTCTCAGTTGTATTTCATGGTTGACTGATCAACATGCAACTGTCATGGTTGGATGGACGACATCATTTTAGCACCTCATTGTGGGATTGACATCCTTTCTACACATTATGTAATGTTACAATCACCCTAACTGTTCCTACAACCATACATGATGCAACATGAAAACGATCAACAAACCAAAGGGATTATTTGGTGTATCGATATGTACAGTATACATAGAAAACAACGATATTACTTAATTCATTCTAACATGCATTCATTTCGAATCATTTGAAATATTAATTTGCATATTCAAATTTGTTTGATAAAGACAAATAAAGTCTTTTACTGAGAGGACATTTTATTTTTTTACATTTTTTTTACAATGATTTAAGTTTACAGTTAATTAAGATCTATTAGAACATAGAATTTCACAGGGAAATACCCTTTGAAAAATAGCTACTTTGGACAATAACTTAAACGCCTCCTTTCTTGAGGATTAAATCAATCAAAGATAATATTACAGAATTAATTGATAACAATGATTTATATAAAGCAATATATAATTGCAACAGGTGGAGCTTTACCCAAATAGACTAGGCAAATGACATTAGATCGAGTGAAATGAACTTGCAAGACAACACGAACAACACGGAAGCAGCTGGGCCTAACGACATCTAAACACCATACCTGACACGAGATCCCATCCCATGCAAATCAAGTCATGAACCCGGTCAAAAAAATGAATGCGAGGTATAGTTCTATAGCAGGAGCATTATGTGCTGGAATTTAACTTGTCAAAAAGATCAACAAGATACCAGCGGAAGTACACCCTCGTCCGCCATGTTTGATGGTCACGTGACGCACTTTGTCCGATAAGAAAGTCATCAAAAGTGATACAACGACAAGTCATTTTGAATGTTAAAAAACGTAAATCTTATAAAGAGATTGATATTGTATACACACATTTGGAATTATGGTTTATATTTAGCTATAAGCTAGCGATATGATTATTTGACAACAAGGGCGGGTAACTCGTGTCAACAATGAGTCATTCCTGTTGGCAGGTGCTTTGAATGGGCGGTAGAGCACCTGGACACACTTACTCGATATTTTGATTTTTCTCATCTGTTTCGAAAGACCTTCAAGACGTGCTATTGATTGATGACATGCCGTTATAAATCGTTTCTAAATTTTTCTTTCGTTTGTTTAATTTTGAATCAGTTAATTATTATGTTATTCAATTTGTGAAATTGATATTCTTAGTGTAAAATTGATATTACAGGCCTATGTGTAAGTCAGTTCTTTCACAGTCAGTTATCACCTTTTGAAATCACGTTCTCAAACAAACTTTAAGAATATACAAAATAAAACACTTGCCTAGGCGATTCTTTCCCTGAAAACACCGATTATCAATATAATAATAATGTTTCTTGATAATATATGTTAGCATTTTTAAAAAGAACACCAAAAATGGTTTCTGTCGAAAAGAAATTGTTGAAACGAAATTAAGGGGATTTTAAACTCATTGTAGGTTTCTATAAATCATTTCTTAGCTTATATATAATTATCTTTATCTCTCTGTTATCAGTGCTATTTGATAAGTCAATGTACAAATAGACAATAGTCTGAAGGAAAATACAAGCCCCAAAGCTATTCAAATTTATTGTATGTAGGCTACTTATGATATAAACATAACAATAAATGCTCTAATGTGAAGGGTATAGATTGGGCAAGGTATAAAAACGACTCTGATACTGTCAACATATTACTTTCATGTTTATTATATTTGATAGTAGTGTTATGTTGGTAGTTCGGCATATTCCTATGATTTCTCCCTTTTTTAAAAACACACAAAACTATTCCATAAATCACTTTAAAGACCTTTTATTTCTTGATACATTGATACATCAAACGATAGAAGTGCTTAAAAGTGTCAACATATATATAGAGAATATGCTACCATGAAATCAATAAATCAATATACTCACAAATAAAAAAACTACTGAAAAAAAGCGATATTTTTCTTTATTCCATTTTTAAAAAAATATTACTGCCAAATGTTTAAAATAACACACAATTCACCTCGTGTCCACCAAAAAACACATGTGCAAAGTGTAAATGAAATCGCTTATCCATGTACAGTTCGTCAACTAAATTAAATGTAGAGTTACCTCCCATTGACAAACTTCCATTGTAGGCCCCTACTTGTATCAAATGGGATAACAATTTCATAGATAACAACGTGTCTTCACAAAAAAAAAGAATATCAAATTCGGAAGAAAATATCATATGTTTAGGTGGATTTTAATTCAACATAGCTTAATGATTTTAGAAAACAGTTAATGTAGACATAAACAGGGACTCTGTCTCGGATATAAATAGATCCAAATCATAATGGCTGTTAACATGTGTTTGCAACAGAAATGGAATTTAATTCTGCATAATAGATTTGACAGATCCAAATCATTAACATCGTAACGTTCATCAACTTCAGCATCACATGTTTCCAACGGGGTAAGTGTTATATAGTGTATATAGATGTACACATAGTATTAACAGTGTAACGACATACAGTGGTTTGAATGGGGAAGTCGTTTTTATGTATGTATGTATGTTTTATATATGTACCGATGTCCCAATTTAAACTATAATCTTTGAATTAACGGTAGACGATCTAGGCATTCTAATAACGTGCGTATTGATTGATTCTGAAAACATAGATATTAATCAAACATCAACTGAACCTTACATTTATTTTATGACTAATGAATAAACTAGATTTAATAGACATTAGTTCACACTATTTCAACTGAGCATATTAAGGAGTCGTTGTATTTATGTACTTTGAGTTGAACTCCTTTAACGCGACTGGGTAGAACAGATATTTTAATTTAATTTTGATTTTTGAGGATATTCGCTGTTTCGTAGCTTAATATTTCCTTCTTTATTTAGGTCATTGGTATAAATAGATCCAAATCATATATCTGCTATCTTTGTGTCAGCAACATAAACTTTTGTTTGTTCTGTAACATTTGACATTTTTAATATAATGTTGATAATTTCATCACTTCAGCATTTTTCTAACAACAATTTCACAACAATTTAACCGAGTGCAGTTGTTGTTATGGCTATATATTTAAGAGGCATATCTTTAACCAGATCCATTTTTTGCATGATATTTTATTTGGTTATTTGGTTTTAAATACATATAATATATATATATTTCCTTGAAAACCAAGTTACGGCCTCATACATGTGTAGTAGCTCACAAGTATGGCTCTATCTCACGTATGTATTCGTTAAAGGACCTATTAAACGCTATATAAGCAAATCTGTCTTCCTCTCTACTTTATTTCCAAAATTACGTTTGACTTAATGGCTGCAGCAAGCCAAGGTCCATTGTCCTGTTTTCGATCATGACCACGACTTTGAATGGTTGTATTATCGTTATACTGAACTGATTGACCTTAATAATAACCTTTGTTATTTTCGGTTAAAGTTGACAATTCTTAATTAAATATGACAAATCATAACATTGGACATATATGTGACCTCACCAACATGATTATTCCCCTTTAATGGGTCGATTATCTTTATATTTCTTTATGAGTCATTATAAACTCATTAAAGTATTTCACGTTATACCGTTCAATTGATATTTCCTTGTAGAGACGTATCCTTTAAGGTAACTTAAAGCCACTTTTCGAAACAGTATTGCTTTTAATAAAATTAACTAAAAAGAAACTTTTCATAGATTATATTTTACTATTTTATATTATATTTTATTATATATTGTAACTCATTATGTTAAACTTATTATTTTTAGCTATTATTTAAGATTTCCATCAGGTTTCTGAACGGAATGTGCAAAAGATGTTAGACATGATCTATATATGGATATTTAATTGATCTAATTTATTTAATTATTAAGCTGTTTTTCTACTTATGATAATCAGATTAATTAAAGTGGAGAAATTTAACCATATCATGTGATATCAGTGTCAGTTTGATATCAAATGTATGAAAAGTTAATATACATATGATAGACATTGTATTAATTTACTCGATATTGAGAGTAATTAAATGCAAAATCATATTGGTTCAAATGTCTGTGGTTTAGGTATCCTAAACAAAACTGTCTAGTAATGTATCATTTACATATAATGTTTGTATCATTTTTAAGTTAGTTGAAGTATTTATTTACTTATGATTTGTTTTTCTTTAGGTTAAATTCAGTTTTTAAAAATTGATCTGCTTTTAAAATCCATTTTGGAACAAGAACAATGAACATGTTTAATCGATGATTTGCGAATTCAACTTTACGTTTGTGATTATATATATAACTGTCTTGTGTTTAGAATATCATCTGGTATTTATCAAATGAGCATGTATTGAGATAAGAAATATCCAAATAGTTTTGATTATCAGTAATTATGTCGTTTTTGTGCTTGATAAAGATTGTTTAATGTATTTCTAATAAAGTTGAATTCATTTATGAAAAAGGAATATACTTATGGCCAATAACATTATTGTAATACATGATTCTCTGCTGCATCGGAGCAGCCTTGAATTGTAATATTTTATTAAACAATATAAAGTGATTAATTTGATGTAAGTGATTATTTCATCCACAGATGTTTATATGAAGACAAAGCAAAGGAACTTTCGTAAATCGTCTGTGGATTTGAATAGTTGACACGAGAGAATATAATGGCTATATATAAACACTACTAGAAGCAACACATTGACTCGTGAATAAATAATATCAGAGATAAGAATGGTTGAGAAAGAACATCGCCAGTAACATTGCTTCTAAAATAAATGACATGGACAATAAGAACAGCCGAGAAAGAACATCGCCCTGTAGAAGTACCAGAATCTACACATTGCTCCTAGAATAAATGACATGAGAAATAATAATGCCCGAGAAAAAACATCGCCCTGTAGAAGTAACAAAATCTACACATTGCTTCTAGAATAGATGACGTGAGAAATAAGAATGCCCGAGAAAGAACATCGCCCTGTAGAAGTAACAAAATCAACACATTGCTTCTAGAATAGATGACATGAGAAATAATAATGCCCGAGAAAGAACATCGCCCTGTAAAAGTAACAAAATCTACACATTGCTTCTAGAATAGATGACATGAGAAATAATAATGCCCGAGAAAGAACATCGCCCTGTAGAAGTAACAAAATCTACACATTGCTTCTAGAATAGATGACATGAGAAATAAGAATGCCCGAGAAAGAACATCGCCCTGTAGAAGTAACAAAATCTACACATTGCTTCTAGAATAGATGACATGAGAAATAATAATGCCCGAGAAAGAACATCGCCCTGTAGAAGTAACAAAATCTACACATTGCTTCTAGAATAGATGACATGAGAGACAAGAATGCCCGAGAAAGAACATCGCCCTGTAGAGGTAGCAGAATCTACGCATTGCTTCTAGAATAGATGATATGAGAAGTAAGAATGCCCGAGAAAGAAACGCCCCATGTACAAGTACCAAAATATACACATTGACTCTAGACTATTTTACCTAAAGCCGAGAATGGCCGAGAAAGGCCAGAACCCCACAGAACTTCCAGTAACGACGCCTTATGTAGAGACCTACTTGGGAACTGAAGGGAACTTGAAGAGTCAACATATCGAGGGTACGCGTCAATAGAATATACTCAATATCTTAATAAGTAGATTATTGTTGTTAACTAACTCTAATTTTTAAGAAGTAAAACAATGTAATATATGACTATCAAAATATGCTTGGTTTCGGCAATATATGGCCAAAACAATGTTTAACACTGACAAGTACATTCATTGTTCAAGTCATGAAGTGTTATTGACAGGTATCAATATTTGAAAACAAATGTTTAACTAATGAATGTCTCTTTTTAAGGAACATACAGAAACATTTTAATATAACTTTAAATATGTTCCATCAACAGTTGCAGTCAATGGCCCCAGCTATTCAACTATCGAAACTTGTAATGTTGTCGGCATTGTACAAGGGAATGGTAAGTGTTAATTAATGATGTTAATATACAGTTTTCCTGTTCGTTTTGATGATTACCACGATGGTAATCTTATTAGTTGTCATTCTTATATTTAGTCAACTTATCATTTTGAAATCGTGTAACCTACTTACAATATCTTTGTCAGATTCCCATGATATAATATTCTCAGTTTTTAATGATATAGTCATGCTTTTTCTTATAATTGAACTTTGTCAGTTTATCATAACATAATATACTCTTGTGACTTTATCAATATATGGTATTAAATGAGAGTATAGATATATAGTATTGTGGGTTTAGTACAATATATATATATATATATATATATATATATATATATATATATATATATATATTTAGCTTTTTAAATATAGCTTTGTCAGTTTATCATAACATAAACTAATCTTGTAGGTGATATAATCTTGCAATTTTTCACAGAAGACTTTTAAGGTTTTCAAAATAAAACTGTCATAAAGTATGACAATAACTTTTTTTGGACATTATGGTTAACTGTCAATAAAATCCTATTTTCTATTTTAGTCGGAACGCGCATTGACCATCAAAGTCAAATGATAGGTACGTATGATTAGATTATTAATGAAATATAACTGAATATATGGTTTAGACCCATGTGTGTCTTTAACATTATTTTGATTTGGGTGTAGAAAAACTTTGTAAATGAATACATTTAGTAAAACACACTATTAAAATTAAGAGATATCATTATCAATAATTTTTATTTAAAAATATTGGAATTACCGTATTCACCGTAATAGAAGCCCTGGTCGTTTGAAAAATTGGAAAATAGGGGCGTTTATTAAAAGGACTTTAAAAAATTCTAAAAAGGGGGTGTTTATTAAAAACATGTCTGTTGATGTCCAAAGGAAAAAGAAACATAGATTTTATTTTAGAGTTTTCATCAAAATAAGTGTATCAAATAAATGTAAAGAAGTGTTAAATGTCGCAGTTTATTATTTGTATGAAATTCCAACCGGTACTGATACACAATTTGCAATAGAAATTGAAACTAATTAAAACTCACAAAGATACATCGAGTGATTGAATCCGCCATCTTGGCGCACATTACTCTTATCCAATGAAACTTTAGTTAGCTAGGAATCTAAATATAACTACAAATGAACGGCAGCATAACCACAATCAGCTGATGAGGACATGGTGCAGAACGATTATGTAAACACTATTCCCGGGTCATGATATTTGTTATTTAAATCACATTGACAACTACACGTGAACAAAATAACGTTCACGACAAATTGGCGGTCAGTGTGCGAGCGTCATCTGTAGTTGTGGGACATCTTCCAAGAGAGTTGAGCAAGACTTTTTCCTGTTTTTTTAAACATGGCGGTCGCATAGAATGTGTAGTGACTGATCGTTACATTCCACAGTCGCTGGGGGACTGGAAATACCATGTACCTTACACTTTACTGGACATTAAGGGTTGATAGCAAGATTGAAAACTCTTCTTCAGTGAAACATGAGTAAGGTAATTCTATACAAAAGGGGTGCGTTTATTAGGGGTCATTTTTCGCGAGTCAAAAATGCCTTTGGGGGGCGTTTATTAGGAGGGGGCGTTTATTAGGAGAGGGCGTTTATTAGTATGATTACGGTACTTATACATTTAGGAGTATATAAATATGTCTTTTTGTGTTATTTATTGTGCTCTACAGAATGTCAGAATTTCATTGTTCAGAACATAAATTCATCACATCCAAGAAAGACGAGTTTCTTTTTCTTTAGTATTCGAGTAATAATAGTACCTAACAGCTGAAACGTCAAATGACTTTCTGTGATCATGAGCTTAAGGAAAAGTTATCTTATCACTTATCAGGTATATGACTTTTTCCATGTACACGTAACTAAAAGTCCTTCATGCAAAATAAACCTTCATTCTGTATATGTTACTGCTCTGTCTCTAAGGTCATACAATTCATTCAATTGGACTCTATGGCTATTTATAAACCTAGGTCGGATTCTGTCTGTTGTTTTGTAGGTATCTTCTTTTCTTGGAATAACCTCTAATGAGTTCTTACTTCCGAGAATAACCCGGTATGAGGTTTTACTTTTGAAAGTAAGACCTGAACCTAAGGTTTTTTTGAAAGTAAGACCTGGAAATGCACTTAGAATAATTTTTCAGACTTGCAACGCAATAGCCAACAAGCAGCAATTATTATCGAAAATTATACAAAGTTTAAAATTTCCAAGTTGAAATAGCTGGATTCGAACGTGGCGCCCTTCGCTCTCTAAACTGGCACCTTAGACCTCTCGGCTATGCAGACCGAGATGAAGAGTGGAGTTGAATTACTCCATTTATAGTCATACCTTCTTTGCCTCGATATAACGCAACCGAGGGCGACATACCCTTTATAAAAACACGATTTGGGAATCAAAAATTATAAAATGTAAATTTTTACATTTGACGTTTATAACTAGGAAGAAAACATTCCTCCTTCGTCTTCTGCTTTTAAAATGGTCTAAGCGGAGGAATTAGGCCCTTTGAGCGTCCGAAACTATAACTCGTAAATTTTGATAGTTGACGGTTAATAAGCTGGAGAAAACACTCCTCCTCGGTCTTCTGCTCTGAGAATAACCTCAAGGTCGGGATAGCCCCTCGGGCTAACGCCCTCGGGGATTTATCCCTCCCTTCAGGTTATTCTCAGAGCAGAAGACCTCGGAGTCATGTTTTCTCCTTAACGTAGCACTTGGACACAGCAGAATAAGTAACTGACCTGTGGTCATATCTGTTCTGTTCACCTCATGAAGGATCTGCTTCTTATAATGGAACAAAATACATGGTTGCTAACACAATGTAACGTGATCACACACATATGTAAGAAAGGTGTTGGTGAGTGTATACCACTGTAACATGTTAGACTTTTGAAATTAAATCATGCATAATACAGCCTGAAATAACCCTGATAAACTACAAAGCAAATGACTGTTCTATATTACAGAGTCTACCAAGCAGAGAATACGAGAAGAAACAGAAGGGATGATCCATGTGTCGATGGTTGATTTGATTGCAGAGAAACTGAAAGGGGAACACAAATGGATTACAATAACAGGCAATGCTGGAGACGGGAAGACAACTCTTGGTTATCTGGTACTGAAGTCGTTAATGGATAAGAAGATTGTGTATGTGATTAGAACACCTGAGGATTATCATCATATCTCAATGATTAGAGAAGATCGGGTCATTATGTTAAATGACATATTTGGCGCTTTTACTTTTGATTCTACTAAAATCAGCCAATGGGGTACTGTCGTCCAATAAATTTTGGACTCACATGAGAAATCACCAGAACCTCAGACGCGAGTTGTCTTTGTAAGCAGGAAGAATTTTCTGCAGGATGCAAAGGATCATCTCGAACGTTATGGAGAACTCATATCAGAACAGAAAGTGTGTGTAGATCTCAGCAGACTTAAAGAAGAAGAAGAACGCCTCAAGATACTTGGGTATCACCTGCAGAAGAAGATTGTGCTTGAAGATCATCAACTGATGTTAAGAGCAGCAACAATGAACACATCTCATGGTTTCCCACATTGCTGTAAAATATATGCAGAGTTACGAGCAGAAGGAAGGAACGTTAATCTTCCTGACTTCTTTGGAAGTCCACTGAAGTTCTTTGATGCAACTACAAGATTGTTATTGAAATCTGGATGTGAGGATCTTTTCATCCATCTCATAGAAAACGATGGGGTATTCAACATCAACAGTATTTCTGATGGAAAGGAGAGGAGAACTCTGAGAGATATGGCTGCTGTACAGGCAGGAAGTTACCTCAAGAAGACTGAAGACAGGTCCTGGGTGTTCACTCACTCATCAATTTATGAGAGCGTCCTGAGTGTTCTGGCTGAACGAGATCCTCTTCTTGTTGTTCACCATGCAAGTATTTCCGTCCTTCTACAGAAGATGAGATTCAAGTCAATTTCAAATGAAACCAAAACATGCTACATTTGTTTGGAACAGGAATCTGAAGTAATGAATGCTCTAGTTGAACGGTTCATTCCTGAGATACAGAAAGGATGCCATGACATATTTGCACATGAACTTGCAAAAAACAAACAATTCTGTGAGATGCTTATGAAGAAGGTAAGACTTTGTAGGATTCCAATTCAGAAAGTATTCATAAAATTTCTTTCTTTGTTTGAAATTGAATAAATCTTATTCCTTGTCCGATATACATCAACGATTTCTGTGCATTGTAAAGTGATTTGAATGTTTATTGTTTAAGACAAACGGTTATCACATAAATACACTAGCCAACTTTTGTACATCCAATATATTCTCAATCAGTATGGATCCACCTGGACGTAAGGTCAAACAACAAATTTTCAGAAAGAAGCATATAATGTTGTGTGTGATTTTTATTGCATGGTTCGTTTCACAGTTTATAAACTGTTCTGTTGACAGACATGCATTACTTTTAATTGATAATTATACACCCGCTACGAAGTAAGCGGGTGTTTAAAGAGGTCATTCCGTCTGTCCTTCTGTCCTTCTGTCCGATCAATTTTCTCAAATACTGTCAAAGGTCCATCATGCAAACTTTGTACAGTTGTTAACCATGTTCTTCCAATCGCACACAGACAATTTAAAGTTTTCTGAGATTTAATTTGTTGGTCGTTTCCATGGAAACGCCACTTTTTTACTTAGTTTTATTGTGTTCAATCCGGACAAGTTTCTCGGAAATGATTAAACCTATGTGAATGAAATTTTGGTTGTGAGTACTCATGACCATTCTCTTTATCGAGTACAAAAACCAGGTCTGAAATACTACTTTTTACGAAGTTATTGCCCTTGAATCCGAAATTGAACCTGTGATGCTCCAATGGGGACAAGTTTTCTCGGAAACTATTACATCTAGCTGAATAAAACTTTTTTTTTTTTTAGAATTATTATTTTTACGGAGTTATTGCCCTTGAATCTGTAATTGAAATTGGTACAAATGACTGCTGTGATGCTCTATTGGGAACAATTAAGTCACCTGACAAATATTACATCTGGGTAAATGAAATTTTGTAATAGCATAGCCAGTTACCAAATATATTTTGGACAATATTATGATGCTTGAATCTGTTTTTTAAACATTGTACCCTTGACATCTATATGCTCAGTTGATGGATAGTGGATGGCGGGGGTATGTGAGCCATGCTCACTTTTTTCTTGTTACAAAATCACTTCAACTCCAACTAGAGACCCTTTCAAGGCTGGTTAGTGTTTGTCGTTGAAATTGAAAGTTTCTGTACTGTGTATGGATTTTTCAGGCTGGACCTACCTTATGCATCGACCAGATAGGTGTCTGCGGAGACACAATGCTTTGGAGAGCTACACACGCTTGGAACTACACTGCAGTGCGAGTTCTTGTGGACTTTGGAGCTGATATCAACAAAGTCTATGGCCATCTTAGTGTGACAGTTATGGATTATATGTGCTTACAACAGCATGTTGACATCGACATAATCAAGTTTCTCATCAATATATCATTAGAGAAAGTGAACAAGTATTGTCAACATGACAAAATGATAGTTCGCTACTTTTACTTAACAAAACGTTTTAATCAAAATGTGAACATTGAAATAGTTAAGCTCATGATTGAGAGTGGTGCTAAAGTTAACAGTGTTAATGACACAGGGAAGACAGCACTCCACTATCTTTGTGAAAATGTGGGAGTTAGGGTTGAACCTTTTCATGTTTTGATCAACAGTCGGGCTAAAGTCAATTATGTTGACATCATAGGGAGGACACCGCTTCACTATCTATGTGGTGATGTGGGACTAATGGTTGAAAGCCTCCAGCTACTGATCAACAGTGGAGCTGATGTTAAGCATGTTGACTACTTAGGGAAGACACCACTCCACTATCTGTGCAGTGATATGGGAGTTCGGGTTGAAACTCTTCAGGTATTGATCAACAGTGGAGCTGAAGTCAATCGTGTTGACAAGGAAGGGAAGACACCCCTTCAGTGTCTGTGTGAAAGTTGGTCAGAAACAATTCAAAACCTGATTTATAGTGGAGCAATTGTCAATCCCAGAGATACATTCCAACCTCTATTAGTATATAAGAAAAGAGATTGGTTTGAAACATTTCAGGCACTGATCAACAGTGGAGCTGATGTCAATCATGTGGACAATCATGGCTTGTCCTCTCTGTCGTACCTCTACATACATGAGGACATTAATTATGAAGCTATTGCCTATCTGATCTGAGTTGGTCGCTACGGTTGCACAGTAGAGACACCAATAAGACATGACTTATCCATTTGAGTAGAGGGTTGATGGTAGGATTTATGATGCTCGTTGCTGCAGGCAACATTTGTGGCTTAAGGGGTTTTGATAAATTGGCACGTCAATGAATTTTGACCCTTTGAAAAATATATGACAAAAGTGTGTGACAAAGTTCTGCGATTCATCAGAAATCAATGGGTTTTCAGGTGATGTAATTAGTATCTCTGTGAATTTTATTGAGAAATGGTAAATTCAAAATCTTCCACATATTTCCCCATCACAAAACTGCCTGTAGGTGCTTTTTTGACGTCATCATAAAAATGTTACATATTCGATTCAAAGAGTTGAAAATCAATAGTGCGTGCTTGAAAAATGCATAAATTTCACATCATTATGTTCAGAATATCCTTACCTAGCTTATTTACAAATTTGGACATTGAATATATTATTGTTAGAAAAAAATGGACAATTTGCAAAAATGTCAGCAAATAAAAACATCAATCGATTTTGTACTTTTTGTAAAATCTGTGAAATTAAACAAAGAAGTTCACTTACACTTCTTTTTATCTCAAAAATATATAAACATTTAAACATGTATCTGTGCAGTGTTTGTCAATTCTTATTTCCATATCAATACATCCAGCATGTCTAGCAGTGCCACATTGGCTATTTTTTCAAGTCGGCCCATGGAAAACTTGCTATTATTCCAATTGCCTGTTGCTTTGACATGTATCTATTTTTATAAATGATCGTTGATCTAACCATAGAGTGTTATATTTCGTTAAAATAAAATGAATTGACACTTAAAATGATGAAATTTTATAAAAATCGATCAAAAACTAAATAATGTGGTTATAATAATCATTTCACTAGTTTGTAGAGTCACTGTTCTTGACCCGATTAATTTGCAACATCAACCCTTCCCCGGATGTATCTGCTGTGTTAACAATTAAAATTACTGTGAGTAAATTTGAATTTTGATAATAATTTATACATATATGATAAAAATTCATAAAATACCATTATCACGAAATATGATCATGTTTGAGTTCACATTCGATGTATGAACAATGTTTGACATGACATGAGCTGACTTTCCAATCTGCAATTTTACAAGTTGAAATGCAGCTGTGAAACATAACAGTCCCCGCATCCAGCTCTTGTACATGAATATGTGAAATATTTGTATGAATACAATTATTAAACGATCCATTTTCATTATTTTAAAGTTTTCATTTTGAATTTGATAGAAGTTATACCTGTTTCGAAATCATTGCTAGATACTAAGGACATAAACCTAATGCGTTTTTAACTTTTTGTGGGTCTAACGTAGATTCCTTGTATCCGAACGTAAACCCGTTCGTTCTCGGCTTATCATGGCCGTGCGGTTTATAGATAGTGTGCCGCTTTAAATCTGTATGTTTTCTTTGATAGAAACAAGGGTAATAAATGCGATCAGGTTGCTTTAATAACTACAAGAGTGTAATAAAAGCGTGGCGAAGCATGTAGGGCATTATAGTTTTGATGATCTACTCATGTGTAGGCCTAACTGTTTTAAGCGACCCGGAATAACACACAGTCTTGAGACCACGTTGACTCCTGTCAAGATCAGCTACTGTAGTTTCATTGTTAAAATGCTGGTCCAAATTATAATTATTTCCCAAACAGATACACAGATTAAATTGACTACTGATAGAAGGACAACATGATGAACACCACAAAGCGAAGATAGTTTAGCCTAGAATGTCGCCTTTCACAAAAATCATGTTTGAACCTTCGTTCGATGATAAATTAAACAAATAAAAAAGAAGAATTTTAAAATGTCATGGTAGAATGTCAGTTCAAATTCACTGCAAATGGATGCCACTGTGTTGTCACACTATATTTTGGTCTGATATCAATTAAATGAATCCACATGTTATATACATCCATGAAATGTACAAGAATGACAAACACTACATTACAAAGAATAAATGTGAATAACTAGTGTTAAATCGGCGAATTTACAGTGTAGTGAGAAACGAAACATGTTGGTCACATGATCAGTTTTGTACAGTCAAGCCAATAATATCCGGATCGAAATTTTGATTGTTTTTTCAACTTTTCAAGACCATATTTACGTAAAATCTTCAACAGTCAATTGCAAAATTGTGTTCTAACTTTTATTTTAAACAGAAAATTTACAGAGTTGGTGTATCATTTGTTTATAACACGAGTACTTTTGGTGAGAGATTTTATAACAATTTCTAATCTAATGCATTTTCAATCTTGAAACATTAATAAAGAAAAAATGATAGTTTTATGATTCTTACACCTTCATGTCATTATGAATATTCAACTTCAGCAGCAGGTAAAGGTTCTTAATATTTTCTGCCATGAAATGGAATGCAAAGTACATCTTATGAGGACACATGACAATCGGTATTGTGTATAATTGAAGATGAATGTAATATTTTTCTTGTATGTTCACTATGTGATAATATACGTAAAAATATATCAAAGAATTCTATTTTGGCCATCCGTCAATTGATACATTTTCTTCTATATTGAATTGTTTAAATGAAAAAGTAATTCAAAATGTTGAAATCATTCATTCACAAAGTTCTTATTTTATGCACGATGTGTGAAATGTACTGTTGGCCTGTGGTATCCATAGTACCAAAATAAAGATGGAAACATCGCAATTGTGAGCATACATAAGAACTTGTCTTGTATGTCCTACAAAAATTGTAGAATGCCTCAAACATTTCACTCTTCACAGATCTCTAAATGCAATTTTTCTTTCATTCATTTTGTCTCTTGATCGTTGTTCAGAATATACATCATTTACCGGTATTATGTAGAGCTTCTTTTCTAGAGCTGGTTTGTAAAACTAAAGAGTGATGTTTTATGGATAAATTGGTTTCACTTCAGTTGTTTGTATGGACTTGTGAATATTAACTGCAATTGGTAAAGCATTCAGCACTTTGTGTATGCACCAGCATGGGTATCCCACTGCTGCGTGTTAATTTGGTTTCATTCAGTCGCTCAAACGTGCATGCAGATGTTGCCTAGGCTGTCGGAAAATAATCATTGTTGACTTGTATGTTATTCATAAGTAATTTGTTTTGGTTACTTTGTTGCCATCTTGTCACATGAATGACCCAAGCCATCGTCAAACAATTTTGTTATAGAAATTAGTTAAAATAGTGACACTTGTGAAGATAGGAACACTGGACTAAACATTTGTAGTCTGGCTCTGTCTTACCTATGTCTTAATTCTCTCTAATAGAAGTGTTAAATGATGTCTCCAATACCTTCTGAGATAGACCGTGTTAAATTTGATAATCTGTAATAGAACCTATTAAAAGTTTGCAATTATTTCAGAAACCTACACAATAGTGAAGACTGTACTCAGATAAACATGGAAAACCATTTTACTAAAATACCAACTCGTAGGTTGGATGATACTACATCAACATCTATTTAAGGTTAACTAACTCATGATGAAATACTACATGCGTTGAAAAATGTAAAAAGCCAGGTCCCTGATGGATTTACTGCAGATTTGCTAAAGTTCTTTTGGCTAGATTCGAATAAATACATTTCAATTTCTTCAAAAATTCATTAATTCATTAAACTTTGACAATTGCTAGATTTTAAATTTGTGAAATCGGCCCATAATTTACTTATATACGACATTTTGCCTAATTTAGCCCTGGTTGCCAGAATAAATATATGCAGGGGTGTGGTCCCTGCAGCGATGACTACTGTGATGTCAGCGGAGTAATCTGATTATCGGTGATAGTCATAATTCAACGTAATTTCGCAAACTTTGGATTGTTAATTTCAACAACTTAAATTTTCCATATATCAAATCTTTAGATATCCAACGAGGTAATTCCGGAGATGACAATTACATAATTAATGCATAACCATGTGTTTTTGGTGATTTAACACTACTCATAAATTCATATAGAAGCAATGATAATCATCATTAATTAATTAATGAGGCACCACGAGGCGGCTCACAGACGTCTGTGGTTACTCATAGTCAAGCCTCAAGGATTGTCTTGAAAGCGCATCGCCGCGCTGATTGCGGCATTGTTTAAATGGGTAAATAAAAAATCGTCTTAATAATCAGTTGCAAGTGTATATTGTCTCGATTTAATGCTCAATTAATGCGGATATATAATGTACATAGAGGTAATAATCTGTCATTCTCGAGAAGAAGGCATTACACGTGAACTTCAAAACTAAAAATGTTTTTAACTGGTAGAAACCTATAACAACAGGCCTATTATTGCTCATTGACTTTGAAAGTTAAAATTATGTGTTCACTCGCCCTTTGTGATTTATGCTCTCTGCTATGTATTTTTCAATGATAAAGCACGCTTCTATTTCTTAAATAAGATTTCATCTCAAAATGAAAATTTACCTTCAGGATGATTGTGATCTTTGGATTCATTTATTCCAAGAATTCCTTGTTTTTCTACTTGCAATGCTAATGTATGGTTGAATTTCCATGGTGACAAGTACATTTAATTACATGTAGATATATAATTTCCCTGTTATTCTAAATGTAATTCTTTTCACTAACATCTAGAAATTATATCATCTGGTTTGGAGGATTGAACACCAAAATAACTATTTCCCCAAGGTTGTTTCCATGTATATGTACCATGTACCCCATGTGGATTAATATGGACATATAGAATACTAAACATGGTCCCGTTTGATAACATGTTTATGAAACGAGTGGATGGTTTGGTATTTTAACGAGCGAAAGCGAGTTAAATACCGATGCCATTCACGAGTTTCATAAACATGTTATCAAACAGGACCATGTTTAGTATTTAATTTATTTCTCAATGATGTAAATAGCGCTGAATTGCAAGAAAATCGTTTTTACTGATGCTCACTTGCAAATAGGTCACCCGCTATTGCAGGCCGCGGCTAACATTGTGACGTCAACAAAAAACGACTATGACGTCACGCGCTGATTGTGACGTTACGACAGCAGGCGGGTGTATCACACATGTGTGTAACCAACTCATTGTTTTCTAATGAGTGATCTCACCACGCTTGAGTAATAAATACAAATTTTATTTTTGTACTTAGAATTACATTTTTCACAAAATAGTAACCAGTTATCTCCTTTTTGTGGTGATGATTTTACATCGCAATAACACTTTTCAACAATAAGTACCTCATGTGGATTTATTTAGACATAAAATTTGCATTTTGTACTGATGTAATCCTTTTAACAAAATATTTTGCAATTTTCTAATCTTTTTGGATGGTTCTACCCTAAAATTGAAATTTTCCTCAGGTTGTTTTGGTTAGGTTTCCTATGGTGAACAAATACTCCAGGTCGAGGTATATATAGACACAAAACTTACTCGTTATACTTAATTTAAGTCTTTCCACAAACTTATTCCATGGTTATTATGTCACTATATTGTGTTAACTACCAGTTGATTATTATTTACGTATCTACTGGTCATTGACTGTCCCTGTAAGGAGGTGTGCTAGGTTTTGACATTTTAAGTAATGGCTTACCGATTACATTTTTCTTGACTGATGTGTTTTGACTTAGTATATCTGTATAGGAACTTAGAATATTTCAATTATGAGAAATGAATGTGATGTATGAAACTGGATTCGAACATGGTAGTCAGCGCTGTTATCCATCAGGCTACCAAGAGCTGTTAGAAACCTTAGGAGTGTTTGTCAGTAAGAAATCATGCGTTCTCTTTTAGACAGGTAATACACAGAGACAACAGGGTATGGCAGGGTTTTAGTTGTCAATCATATCGCGACCCATGGAAATTGTGCGCTGCAGGTGGGTGGAAGAATCCATGTCATGAGGGTCCTAGCTACTTGTACCATATCCGATGAATGAGCACCGAGTTTTGCAAAAAATAATTAACTTTGGTGTCACATTATTGTTTAAAATGTAAACTAATCACATATGCATGTTTCATGACATCATACGGGGCTCGTTGATTATTTTTAACGAATCAGCTGCTCCGAATGCATTCTCTATTACATATTTAACAATTCTACTTTCCGTTGAGGATTTTACCTAAAAATGAATTTTTTCCCAAGGTTGATATTGATTGAGTTTTCGATGGTGAAAAGAACCCTGTTAAAGAAAATTGATATTTTAAGTGCTGTCTCATCTATTAAACAGAGTCACATTAAGAGCTTGAGAGTCTGAATGTTAATGTAAATACTTTTTTACCTTTAGATTCCATTTCATTCCATTCTCTACATCTCCAATGTCATGCAGGTGCTCTCATCTTTTTATGTGAGATTTTATCAAGAAATATAATAAATCACTTGATTTGAAATTGTTCTTATCTGACGTGAGTTGGAATTTATGAGAGAAGAACTTTTCTACATCAATTTTAAACTAAAGCCATCTTTAGGACTGTTTTATCATCAGCTTTGATTTAAAAGTGTCGGAATCTGTAATAAAAGACACAGAGACCAAATTAAAAAAAACATTGTTTAAGGACAGAGCTTTCGTATTCAGTGAGCTAAAATGAAGTGTTTATTTGTGAAGCAAGTCTTCATTCTGCACTGGCACTACACTGTGATCAACTCTTGCAATGACTTGTATACAGAAAGCACAAGACTCGACGGTTTCAACTTCAGGAATTTGTCAGGAAGCAGTTTGTACTCGTGTGCGGCAGAGTGTGTTTCTTATCCGGTGTGTAGCTCCTTCAACTTCCTGAAGTCTGGGAGGATTTGTCAGCTGAACTATGGCAACCACACCATTGCTCCAGAGGGTTTCCTTGACGAAGAAAAACTCCTGGTATGGTCTCAGTGGTGACTGGGAAAATGTGAGTTGAATTCATGTTTCGAATTGAATGTCGCTAATGAGTAAAACGATGTTTGTTCATGCACTAGAGAGATATATGATACCGAGATTATTGAGTCATAACTATTGTAGATGTCTTTTACGACTTTGACGAATTGAATATAATTGATTCTCTCATTTCTATACGATACATTGTTCTAAAGAACATGATAGACAGTTACAAAAGGTAAATCTCAGTAAAAGGTTCTACCAATAACCATTGCAATCGGGCGAACTTTTAAATCCCCCTTATTTCATCATGCATGTCATTCTATAAAACAAAGTCGCTCACTGTATCTATTTAGATTTAGTTTTGGACAACAACTCTTACAAATGTCACATTGTCACTAGCTCAGTACGTAGTTCTGATATATATTGGGACAGGCAAGTATGATATGTAATATTGCTTATGTACATGCGCACAATAATTATCAGACGTGTTAACTCCTTGAAACTAGTTTGGAGAATTTGTTATTTTCATAAAAAACATTGTGAACTAAGAAGTGTTCTACAGTCAATTGCAAAAGAAACGTCACCATACACAATACAAAATAATTCAATCCACGAGTGGTAAATACGACTGAAATAGAGATGCATAATGTATCCAGAAGCTGACGAAAATAAATATGAATTTCTGTTCATAACTTTTATAACCACGGTATCAAAGATTTTTGTTTTCGAATCTCCTTAACTAGACAAGATAGGAGAGTTAAACAAGCCCTTTTTTGCTTGTTTCATGATGTCCTACAGAAAAGACAAAGTTATGTTCAAGTTTTTGTTTATGTTGATAACGTTATTTATCAGTTAAAATTGTACCTTTCATGAATTTTAAATACCAAACAGTCTGGCCAAAATGCAATTTGAAAAAAGTGATTTCAGCACCCAAAGTGGTCTTCAACAGATATAGAAATAGGAGTATTACATTTTGGTATATGAAATTGCGGGTGCCCCTTTACAAATCATGTCCCTATAAAAAAAACCCATTCAAAACCGACTTTCTCTGACAGCAATATTTCAGATTTTAGACAATTGAAAATGTGGTGACGTTACTTAAGCAGGTGTGGGTAGTATCAACAAATAATTAAGAAAAGTTTAGAATCAGTTAATTTCAATATAAATTGCTCCAAAATATTCAAAACTCCCCCCCCCCCCCCACACACACACACAAAATAACATCACTTCACATGTTTGTATTGAATAGTAATCATGTTTTTCAATCCCTTTCAATAAATAACATTCATTCGCAACATATTGTTAGAAAAATGGCCTAACATCTTCCACGCACATACAGAGTCTATTCATATATCAATACACTGCATGGGTTAGAAACTGCTGTCATATATTTTGATCAAATACATCGTACATATTGTAAATTTTAGGTTGCTTATTGTTGGATTAAGAAGAACTTTGTCAAAAATGTTTTTATTGAGTAAATGACAGTGAGAAATGTTAGAATTCAACGTCCTTAATTCACCCAAACGACTATGGTCAAGTTGATTTCTCCAGATATCACCCTGTACAAGTGCTGGATGCAGCTTTGGAGAGAAGTGTTCAGTGCTGAGAAATGGACGAACTGTGTGTGGTAAGTATCTCACAGTTGTAGGTACATTTGTTGATCTCATACTCATATGTCCTGGGAATCTGAAAGTATAATTGCTTTATGAATGATAGTGTCATGCTGTTCGCTTTGCAGTATTTGGAAGCATCTATGTGTATGCCCTAACCCAAGAATTGTAATAACGAAATAATTTTTCTCAATTATTTTTATATAATTATACAAGTTGAGGGCATGGTTCCATTTAACCAAATTGGCCAGCAGTATATCTCAAGAAACGTATGCTGGATTCTATTAATACCTTACACCAAGGTTCTCCTTTGTGTTATGAAAATGGATCTTTCCTAACTTTATTATATTTAACCAGAGACAGGTTCCTGTTAAAGATTGTTCAGGGTCAGACGGATTTGAACTCTAGCTTTAGAACTGAGGCAGTGACAGGACTTCTAACTAGCTACCTTCCTTCTGTTCTACTATACGGGCAGCTTCCGGCCAGTGTGAGACTGAAAACAAACACTATTACGGAACATTATTGAAGGTTCTACGATTTTCTAGAAACAGTTTGAGTATTAATAGTAATGTTTTAGAACTTGCATTCCTTACTTTAGACCATATATGATTCCACTTGTATTTCTCTGATTTCTAGCATTATCTTTCAACATTGACTTCTGTTGACTATAATATACATTTGTACATCTCTATAAGTATATTTTAGTATATTTTATCTGGATAGTATCTTATTAGAAAATATTTTTTGTTAGTCTGGTTAATTTTGTGTTTTATTCAATACAATTGAATAATGTAGGACTGCAGATAATTCAACTTTACATTCTGACAGCCCTTACTAAGCACACACCAGGCAAAGCTTTTGGGCCCAATCAGCACAACCATTAAAGGTCCAGCTCGAATCCAAATTTCTATTTCTAGCATTGGATTTATTTTCAAAATGCACATTTATATTCACACCTCAGAGCTGAAACTTCATTTATGTATAGCTGACACATTGGGGAATAACACTTCTGTTCTTTTTTTAGCGGAATCCAAGTACTTTTTTCACAGTGACTTTTCAACGGATTCAGCCATAACCTTATTGTTATTGGCGTTGTTTTTAAAAATTATTCCACGGATCTTGTTAACAACTTCCAGCAAAAATGGCTGCAGATAATTCAACCAAACGTTACAGTCTGACAGCCCTTACTGAGAACATGCAAAGCTTTTGAGCCCAATCAGTTCAGTCCAGTTCGAATCCAAATTTCGATTATTTTTTTACATCGGAAAATTGTTAAAATGCACTTAGAGACTTTCAACTTTTGAAAAAAGATCCGCAATGACCATGCGCGCAAAAAATGAATCATGGCGAAGTCGTAAGTCATCTTGGATTTTATTTTTTTTCAATTTTCTGACCCCATGTTCTTTTGAAACACCTCTCCGAAAATATTTGTATCTAAATGATGAAACTTGCATTTATATATAGATGAAGCATTTGGAAATAACAAGTTTGTTATTTTTTTAGCGAACTCTTAATTCTTTTAGTTACATTGAACATTGTACCAAGTTTAAAGGACAATATTTCAAAAACCTGGATGTTCTATTGCATGATTTTTCCAGGACTACTAGACTAAAGCTTAGTTTAGCCGCCATTTTGATTTTCTTTAAATGTGTCGGATTTTGACGTCAAATTTGGGTCTAAATAATACCAGAGACATACTAGAGACTTGCAACTTGTTTTCAATAATTAAAATAACTAGACAAGCAAAATATGTTACCATGGCGAAATCGTAGGGCACATGGTTTTGACCGTTTGCAATTTTGCGGAAACACCACTCTGAAGATATTTGCATCTGAGCGCAGAAACTTAGATGTATATGCAGCTGAAGCATTGGGGAATAAAGACTTTGTTATATTTTGAGCGAACTCCTTATCCTTTATCATAGTGACCTTTCAAAGTATGGTGACTTTGAACATTTTACCAATGTTCTTTTATAAAGTTTGAACATTTTCTTCCCTTAGTGTCAACATTGAAAAAAATGGCTTAAAGTATGAAACTTGGCATGAATGACCATTAGGCATGTAGATATTCATTTTGCCTAGGATCCAAATTTTTGGACTGCGGGAACTTGGTCACGTGACCTAAAATCCAAAATGGCTGCCAAATGTTCGTGAAATTCAGTTCTAAGCTAAATATATGCATGAATTTAGCCAGTTTGTATATATATATTTTAAATGAATACAGAATAGATGTACTTCCCTTATTTGGTTTATTTTATTGCATATTTTGTAGTTAAAAAGTCCAAATTTAAGTGGTGTTTTTTTTGGCTGAAGTTTTTTAATTATTTTTTTTTAGTTTGTCTGATCTAAGAACATTCTTGAATGTTGGACATGCTGTTACACAATGTGGGATATAAGAAGTTTGTTTATACAATATCTAATATGTATTTATTTGATATATACAGTTATTTTCCCATGTCTTATTTTGAAAGCAAACACCTGAATTTGCTTTGCCTCAATTTGACATTTTCTATAGCATGTATAAAGACAAACTTCGCTTGATCCTGGTCAATAGTAACTAGTATACATTTTCTCAGTTATTTCGCCCTCGACGATTGTACATGAGAACGTGCCCAATTTTTAAAGACACACCTCTTACAAAACATTAACAAGATTGTCAATTACTTTTCATCCCTGTACAACGCTCTGAACAGAAAACATATGGATAAAGCGCTATATATAAATACTTATTTATTATTTATCAATAATTGGGACCTGTAATTTCATCTTTTGAACAGGTTCACGGTTTGTGCTTAATTTTCATTAAAAACATGTAATTGTCATATATTTGGTAATTTGAGATGAGTGAAGCCAGATATACAAATTCTCTCTCTTTTAAATGACAATGGATTACAATTATGTAAAATCAATAAGATTTGGTCTGAGCAGATTATTAATTTTATTGAAAAACTTTGATGTTTATAACATTTTCTCTGTATGTATATACAGTATATGCCATTCAAATTGCTAAGCTTACACATATTGTGGAAAACATCTTCTTTTAATATTGTGAATATACACATGTTTAAAATAAAACGGTTTGAACATTTAATCTTTGGATTCAAAAACACAAAACATTCTTTGAGTTATTTCAAATTGTCTAAGATACTGTTACAGAAAGCACTTTATTTTAAACAACGTGGGAATTGAATATAATTGTGAATTCATCACCTGAAGTCAAATAAATGTCATGGAAATTTGTCATGTTTTAATGATTACTATGTCTTTGTTGGTGAAGTTATTATAGAATACAATATTGAGTCTGAAACGGGGATTGCAAATTAAAAATGTTTTAAAAGTTTCAACTTATACAAATTTGATTTTACGGACTTTGAAAACTACTTTTGTTTCTAAAATTGTTAAATAATAAATCAAACTTGTTTGACTTTTAAAGGGCAAAAAAGTTAAATAGATTTTCCCCTTTTGAATATTGTTAAAAGATGTGAATATGTTTACCATAAGTTTTAGCTCATCAGGCATGAAGGGCCCGATGGGCTTATGGTATGGCATGGCGTCCGTCTATCCATAAACTTTTTGATTTCGAAAAATATCATACACTGACAGTATCTGCAGTTGACAATATGTATACTTAGCAAAATAGAAAACTTGACACAGGTAAATTTATGAAATCGTTTCTGTATGTTCATTGAATATTCTAAACATTATTCGTAGTTAAAATAAATGGTTTTGGCTCCTTTAATGTGAGGAATTTGTAAAGTCACTTGCAATCATCGACTTTGTAGCCACAAAAATCGGGAAACTGAATGCACATGCAAACACATAATCATGAGGTCAATCGATGCATGCATAAAAACTTTTTTTTTATAATTTTCGACTCTTCAAACGCCTCAGCTGCTTCACAACCTAAACTAGGTGTTACAGGGAACCAACCATGAAAACTTTAAACAACTTCTAGCAAAGAACCATAATTTGGGGAATATGATCTTTGTTGGATTTGTAAATTTAATTGCATTACCCCTGAACATAAGGACGTAGCAGTGGTGTACTCCTTTGATGAATATGATATATTCATTTGATAAAATAGCTATGTATGGAGGAATAACTAGGGAAAATAAGGTCACTGAGGGGGCCTCTAGGGTTTGATGGGTTGAGAATACAACTGATTTGTTTGCTATTTATATTTATGCAATTTTCACATAATTTTAAACAATGTATCACTTTAGATTACTTTATCAATATTTATATCTTAGATAATTAATGTATCTTGTAATACTACAATTGGTTACCCTAATTAGATTTGCCTAAACAATGCATTAGGGCTCTAAAATAACAATAGAGAGTTGACTCTGTAGCTCATCAGGTATTATTGTTTGGACAGTCAATACATTTACAATTTATATTCCTTATTGGTCAATATGTGTCTACACAAATATGTTTTAGGGTGTGATGTTTATTATATTGGCCTGTATCAATGCACTAGATGTACTAATTATGTATCACTTTTGGCGAAGGATTTTCAATAGAGGGCTCTGATTTCGGTTACATGGTTACTTTGATTTAAAAATAACAATATCGTCGTAATGTCCATCCATTAATTAGAGATGTATGCTAATGGTGCAACCAACAGTAATACACTGGTTTAACTAAACTGTCATATATGGTGCTATAATTGGTCACCTGCAATGCAACATTCTTCACTTAGTGCCATGAAAAGAGGAACAGTTTGGCACAAGTCTCCATCCAAAGGCTACACCATTTCTTAACTTTTGTCTCAATGTGCACAGGTATTCACCCATCAGACTCGCAGATTGTCCAGCCATGAAGCGTGTCATTGTTGCTGAACTTCATTGAATGTGGTCGACTGAGTTGTATACAGATCAAGAGTAACAACAACACGTGCCAACACATAAAAGTGAAACTACATCATTATGGTTTAGGTTTGCTTGACCATGAAAAATTCTCAATTATTCCAATTATCAATATGCTACATATGAGTTTTGGTCGATCAGTCACTGCTTCTTACAACATGGTGACATTACATTTGATCTTGACTATTGTCAAGATTGACCATGATCATGACCTGACCCTTTTCCTCAGCATGTCCCGGCACACACACACACATATATATATATATATATATATATATATATATATATATATATATATATATATATATATATATATATATATATATATATATATATATATATATAAAAACACATTGAATATGTTTGAAAAAGATATATCCATAAAAATATACCGATGTCGGTGATCATACAAGTTGCTTTAGAAAAAAAATTCAAGTGTTGACTTTAAATCATAAATTCTTCATAACTTCATAAATTAAGTGTACATATTAAATAAATATATATCAGATATCGTATAAATAAACTTCAAATGTTCCATAATGTGTATCAGCATGTCCAACATGCATGAATGTTCATAGATCAGACAACATAACAGTTAAAAAGCTACAGCCGAAAATCTATAACAACTTACATTTTGACTTTTTAACTACAAAATATGCAATAAAATAAACCAAATAAGGGATTTTGTATGCTGAAGTACATGACTTCTGTAGACATTCACTTAAAATATTTGTAAAATCTGGCTAAATTCATGCATATAATTATTCATTTAGCTTAGAACTGAATTTCACGAAAACTTGGCGGCCTTTTTTTTATTTAAGATCACGTGACCAGGTTCCCGCGGTTAAAAATTTGGATCCTAGGCAATTGAATATCTACATGCCTAATGATCATTCATGCCAAGTTCATACTTTAAGCCAATTTGTTTTCAATGTGCCCCAAATGTGCTAGGCTTTTCAAAAGTTGCTTCCGTTAGACCACTCTTTCAGTAATTACGAGCTTTTACTTAAACCCTGACTGATCGGCCTTGGAGAGAGGGTGACATTTGTTTACCCTGGCTACCAGCCAAAATTTTGAACTGACAAGTGGTCTATGGCAGGTAAGCTGGGAATGGAGGTTTACCAGTAAATATGCACGGCAAGCATTATGTATCAACTAGACTGGCCTGATTCCGTAAGTTTGATATGATGTGTTTTAGGAGTAATCCCTCATAGTAAGATAATAATTTCATTGCCCCATTGTGCATCTCCTTATAATTTTTATTCATTTTTATTATACCCCCCGCTACGAAGTAAGCGGGGGTATATAGCAGTCATTCCGTCCGTCCGTCCGTCCGTCCTTCCGTCCGTCAATTTTCTAAAAAAACGTAAAAGGTACATCAACCAAACTTTGTAGAGTTGTTAACCATGTTCTTCCGATTGCGCAGACAATTTAATCTTTCTGAAATTTCAATTTTTTGTCGTTTCCATGGAATCGTCACTTTTTGGACTTAGTTTTATTGTGTTCAATGGGGACAAGTTTTCTCGGATACTGTTCAACCTCGGTGAATGAAAGTTTGGTTGTGAGTACTCATGACCATACTCTTTATCGAGTTCGAAAACAACTTCCGAAATATTATTTTTTACGGAGTTATGGCCCTTGAATCCGAAATTGAACTTAGTACCAAAAGAACTGTGATATTTCACTGTTAAATTTTCTCAGAATGTCAATGAAAGTTTTAAACTCGTTGAAAATATCCACTGTAATGGTGAGTGACCCGGGTTTCATCGTTGTTTGAGTGTCGTTTGTCTTTTCGATGGCCGCACTTTTAGATCTCGTCAAGTATACGTCTAATTGTCCAGACGGGTTTAATTGACTTTTTGAGCTTTATTTCGGCCTCTATTTGTTGCCATTTTTTCTAGATTCTGGCGGATTTCAGAGAGCTAAATTTTCAATGTGTTACACCCATTCACTGCTAACCGGAAGTGTATCAAATGAATCCATCTCCTTATAATTGATGTTAGAGGTTCAGCGTGCTTCTAGAATATGCAAATTCGCAATAATTTGTTCATAGTGAAATTCAAATTCAGGTGACTTTTAAAAAATCTCTTTTGTAGCGTGTCTTTGTCAGAATTGAATGCATATTATTCATAACAAAAATGCATCAACTTATGTAAAATTTATATTTATTTACTCTTAACGTTTAAACTTGAAGTGTTATTAATTGTAACAGGTAATGAAGAAACAAAGAAGTACAGTAAACTACTGTTGGAAAATTACTTTATTCAAGTCTCCTTTCGTTGATGTGTTTTACTAAAATGGCCGCTGTAGCTAAACGACTTAACACATTTTCATAAAACTTGCAGGAATGACGAGGAATGCTGAAATAAGTATTTAATAGTAAATTGACCATATTCTGTTGTAGAAGATATCCTGAAGAATGTGGCATTAGGTAAGACAACCCGAGCTAGCAGTAGATCGCACGTTTCCCCATCTCCTAACGTGGTGGTTGATGGGAACAAGGAAAGAAACTGGGCCTCAGGCCGCTCCTGTTTCCATGTTGACAATCCTGACCTTGACCCCTGGTGGCAAGTTGACCTCCAACGCAACTACATCGTGTTTAAGGTCGCCCTCACTACCAGGTCGGATTGCTGTTGTAAGTAGGCAATTTCTTCAGAAAGCTGATGGTATAATCAGAACTTGATCGCAAGTACGCAAGTAGGCAAGTTTGTGTATTAGTAGGAATGACAAATTCTAATGGTACATGCTTTCTGAACTATGTTGATCTCCAAAGCAACTACATCGTGCTTGGGGGCCCCCTCACTACCAGGTCAGATATGTGTCGTAAGTAGGCAATTAGACAGTTCTCAGGATGCTGATGATAGAAACGAACTTGAAGGCAACTAGGCTATATTAGGTATTATTATATTAGGTACAAATGGTATACGGGAACAGGCTTTTTAACTATGTATGTCACAGGTTACTACTTTAGGCTTCTAAGTTGAACTCTAGGTTCTGGGATCTAGATTGAATTATTCACCAGATAGAAAACACGTGTTTGTATAAGCACACGCCTATGGTGGTTTTATTGCCTTGTTCAGTATGTTTAGTAAAATACATGATAGCAGACTTATCTCAACTAGGAGACATGGTGACGCAGATACAGGTCATGTGCGTGTCTACCAGCAAAAATTTTATTTTAAGCTTCATCTGACAGACGAGAGTTTTAAACACAAATGTGAATGTGTGAATGCATTATGTGAAAACGTCTTTCCGATCACTTTCAAGGAATCATAAACTTTCAATTCCAAACCAGGGAAATAGTACTTACTCTAAAATAATATAGTATGTGCTGAACAAATGGTATGGAATATTTAAACAATAACTAACAAGTGACGGGGTATGACAGCTTATCTCTTCTGAATTATATGAATGACATCATTCTCTAATCTAATCTGTCACATCAATTTATTAACGAAATCAATCTACAGTTGATGCTATTTATTGTTGTAGATGAAAGACTCCACGACTTCTCCGTCGATGTTTCGCACGCAGATCCAGTAACTAACCCGGATGTGGAACTCAGCCAGTGTTTCATGTATAATGGAACAGTGTCTGTAGCGGAAGTGAATGTCACGTGTGATGTTCCTGTGTTCGGAAGATTTCTCAGAGTAACAGGAACGAACAAAACAGAATATGAAGATGTCCTGCAGATCTGTGAAGTGGAGGTGTTTGCGTTGTAGAGTTGTCATGGCTACACCGTCTACATAATACAACATGTAAACGGAAGGTTTGGCAGTTTGTGCCTGATTAACTTGTATCAGAGAACATAAAATAAAGGGACTTGACTCAGCCGCAGGCGGGAATATTTGTGTGCCTCGCTAGAACAAGATGGGGTCCAGGAAAAAATCAAAAGTGCCGATTCTGTTTCTCTTATGACTCATTTAATATCAAAATATTTCCTTGGTTACCAGGATTTAATAAATAAAGATACGTTAAAGTTTCATTTGGTTTATTGTTAATATTACATGATGTGAACTGGAAGTGTTTGCGTTGTAGAGCTTCCATGGTAACAGTGTGATACACTCTCATGTTATAAATACTATAACAGATGAAAGGTTTGTTAGTTGATGGCTGTTTAAGTAGTGTCTTTGACCAATAAAAAGCTGTTGAATATTCTGAGAATGAGCTCCCTTGAAATTCTTTTTCATTTCTTTTAGGATCCTTTAATCTTAATGCCAGTTTGTTAGGGAAGAGCGGGAATCATTCGGACAGTGGGATGTTCAGGACACCCACGCTAATTCCTGAAAATATGACTGATGTTTTCTTTGGTTGAGGTTAGTTGAGCCATGCCATTCTAATGAAGTTTGACCAAGACAGATAAATCCAATGTAAAAATTGACTATCAGAAAGTAAGCCCTCACTGATCAAATAAGCACCGTGTTTGAGGAATTTGAAAAACTTATATTGATACAACTAGCTTTGTCATGCATGTCCGATCCGTCCCTTATAATGAGTTATCTGTGACTAAACTCACGATGCTGTTCTAAGAAGGAAGAGATACAGTTCTTACATACCATTTTCCTGTTAATGTTTAGTTTTCTACAATAAACTGATGTTACAGCATAAACAGTGTTCTTGTCGACAGTGTTTCTCCGTTTGGGGTAGCATAGAACAAGTTTAATCTCTTCCAAAAAGGGAGATATTAAATTTACTATGGAGAATAACACTCTCATTCAAGGCCTATTTTATTGTGGTATGTATCGTTGCTATCTGAACTTGATCTTCATTAGCCCAGGAAGAAAAACCTACAGGAATAATCAAATACTGGATTGTTAGGGTAAGAACGAGCCGGCCATTCAATCAAAATCTTGATACTTTGTTTATTGATAATAACATTTAAGGCTTATCATTATCTGGCAATATATTGAAGTAAGAACAATACTTTGATATAATTGTATATAAAACGAAAATGATTGTGATAAGAATAAAATATATATCATTAATATTTGAACTAGTTAACACAATTGATATTTACAAAAAATTACCAATGAATTTATGTGAGTAATTAACCATACGATAGTCGAGTTACCTCCTCTTTTTAGAGTGTAATGGCTGTAACTACCTATGCCACAAATCAAACCTATTGATCTTCTCAAACGATGTTATGTTCTCAACATATACATTGTATGAACCAGATGAAGTCTTAGTTTCTCTTTCGCAATTATGTATTTTTCCAGACTATTTCAATACAGTCAAAGGAAACATATTAAGGTTCAGTTAAGTACTCAAATATTATTTTAAACATAAAGGCTTCTCTGGTAATGGAATCTTAAATCCTTAATGAGACTGTAAACAAAGCTCCCATTGAACCTAATGAGACTGTAAACAAAGCTCAAAGTGAACTTGGACAAGAAACACGCAAAACGAAGCTACGAAACGTAGAAACAGGAAAAGCGTTTGTTTTTAATTTCTAATTTCATGTTTGATTTCTGAAAGGTCGGAGTTTATTGGAAAATATGATAGGGTAATGGGAATTTTTTTTGATCCATTTGAAAAGTAGCACCAGAAGGAATTTAACGTAGAAACAGGGAAAGTGTTACTTATTTCATATTGCAAAGTTTTGAAAGGTCGGAGACTATTAGATAAACAATGAGAAGATTTTGGATCCATTTGATTCACGTCAATTGTTAAACGTTGAATTTAAAGTAAGATGACAAAAACTAAAAATAGTTCCTCGTTGTATCAAATTGAATCCCAATGATGTTCAAACACTAATTGCTTTAAATATTTCAATTTGTGTAATCGTTTGAAATGATCTAATAAATAAGGCATATGTTATTATATATTCAGGTCGACGGCATATTTTTTAATTAATTTGTTTTCAGTCTTGACTGAATGAAAATATTTCGAATAATCATCATACAATTGAAATAATGTCAAAATGTCAAAGATGGATGCTCCATTGGAGATCATGTTGAGGTCAGCAATGCACTTAAATGGCAATCATTGCATTGCACAGTCTGCAACTAGTACCAGACAACCATACGATTAAGTAAACATGTCCTAATCACCTCATACTGTCATGTTCAGTCTGAGGTGATATGGGGTTTAACGCGGCTTTCAAGAGTATTTCACTTATATCGCGGCTGCTAGTATTACGGCAGGGAGAAAGCCCACAACGCAATGTGGCTATGCATTGCTGTGAAACCTGCGAGCAACGACTGGAACTAGCGAACCATGGGTGGTATTACTCTGAAATTTAGTGTAGCATTGCACCCAAACCTTACTGCGTGTAGAACAGTTCTCTAGTGCAGACTAAGTTGCCGTTTCCCCTGGCGGGATTCGAACCCCGGACCTCTCGATCCGAAGCCGAACGCGCTAACCACTGCGCTATTCAGTCTGAGAACAAGAGGCTAAACTTAACTAGTAATCCGACCTGGTAGTGAGCGCGATCTCAACCACAAAATACTTACTAGTAGAGATAACTTGCCGAACAAGAGGCTAAACTTAACTAGTAATCCGACCTGGTGGTTAGCGCGATCTCAACCACAGAATACTTACTAATAGAGATAACTTGCCGACACAAGGTAACAGTCAGGAGTGTCAACAGCGAAACAAGGGGCTGTTTTTCAGTTCAGGTAATTTTTTCCTAAACCACCAAGATAGGGGAACCCGACCAGGCACTGAAAATCTGGACTGTCCAATCAACTGCAACAATTACCAGTATTCTGCCTGTAACGGAACATGTTAAATGAGGGCAGTGCGATGCTAACTCGGACTGTTTAGCCTATGTCATATTTTTCAGAATTTATTCTGCAATAGAACTGTTATGTTATATATGATTATATATATATTCTGGCCAAACAATTTAAAATGGTATTTCACATATTTGATGATCCGGGCAACTACCAACACATTTATACAAATAATTACTTTTTTTTAGCTTGGAAAATAACGTGAACATGAACAATTGATTAAAGTTTGAATAGAAAATATACTACATTAAAATATAGTTATATAGTTTGTAGGGTTAAATGTTGATATAAATAGTAGTACCTTGCATGTGTTCCTTTTTATTGATATCATTACGATTTTGATGCCCTCCCTTGCAAATAGCGCCATCAAGTGTTGATGTCTTAGTTTTCAGTTTTCAGTGCATTGAGTTTATAGTTTGAATACGGTACCATGCACATTCGTCTAGCTAATGGATAATGAACGCCTTTTTTTGTATGTCACGGATCACAATTTATAAACAATTCAAACATTGATAACTATTATTTAGATTATAGCATACAATCATTTCTAAGATTGTTCGTGATGGATACATCAGTTTCAATTCGATCCTTGTTCACAAATCAGACAGCATAGAGCTAGTCTGTATGATCATCTACTGTTGTCTTTCATTTTTCTGAACATGTCCAAATAAAGAGACTTTACATGAAGAACCTCTCATTAGATGAGCCATTAAAAAAACGGATCATCAACTTTTTTTTTGACTGAATGAAATTCATATTTGAGAATTGTAACATGATATTACATCACCAAGGGCCTTTAAATTGAAGAACATAACATTACTGTCATCGAGTTTAAATGCAACGTTAGTCAGTTTCCATGGTAATTAAATTGTCAATTTAGTCATCTTTAGACCTTTTCATCATCTATAGCTACTAGACCTATGACATGATCTACGTGTCGCCTGTAAAAAGCAATGATGAACAGGTTAAAGGTCCTGTAGCACGCCGTTCTTCCTGAAATATAATGCTCACACTAAAATGTACATATGTGTTATCAATTGCTAAATACTGATCCTGAATAAATAAAAATAAGTTCTAAAATGAACGTAAATGGTTTGGTTAACTAATGCGAAACCATTACCCTTCGAGTTGTGTTCACATCGAATGCGCTTCAAATGATCTGACTGATTTGTCGTGATACATAAACACTCAGAGTAGAGTTTAAACTATGGGACCATGATGGAATGGTCAACCATCTTGCTGTCTGAATTCTGAAAATCGAATGAGGCCTAATAATATACCTTTCACACAGAAGAGTTTGACAGAATTGTCGCTGTATACTATAATTTGTTTCCATTGCGCATAACCGTTTTATATGGATACGTCTAATGGGCCGTGGAATAAGATATGCTTCCCTCTTAAAAAACAATATATTGTATAAAAACTAAAGGGGAAATTTAAGAAAACATGATATTAAAAAAATGTACTCCAGCGTCTTTAAAGTGATATGAGGTACGATATGATTATCTGTTAGTGCTGCTCACTTCTAATTCCCTGCAATCTTCATGATGTTTTTTTACATTTTACATGTCAGCAATTATCAACAATTATTTATTAAAGCATTTGTCATTCAAGAAACTAACAGAGCCAAACAGAACGACAACAAATGTTAACTGATCACCAAGAAAATCGAAGTTTTAATTTGCTGTCTCATGTATTAATCAGAGACACATTAGGATATATAGACGTTAAGACTTCGGCTGAATGCTTTTGTTTATGTAAATTCTGAGAAAAGAATTCAAAGAGAATTTTCGATAGGCATTCCATGTGAGAGATTTGCATTCCATTCCATTTCTTTTTCTACAGAATATTTCACATGCACGTATTCACATGTATGTGTCATGTTAAGAAATCAAGAAATATCATAATTCACTTGATTTGAAATTAGTTTTATCTGACGTGACTTGGTATATATGAGACAAGAACTTGTCTACAGTGACTTGAAACTGTGCCACCAGTGTCATCTACATATGACCAGAATAGGGCATACCATTTCATGAACACGCTGTCATATTCAGTGAGTTAAAATGAAGTGTATATCAGTGAAGGAAGCCTTCATCCAGCACTGGCAAATTTTATTATTCATTTTATTTATAGGATATTCAAAAACGTTCTCCAGCGCCTTTAAAGTGTTATGAGGTGCCGTATGATTATCTATTGATGCTGCCCACATCTTCTGTCAATCTACATGATGCTTCTTTAAAGTGTTTCTGTCAGCAGAGTTAGCTACACTTATTTATTTAAGAGTTTGTCATTCAGGAACGAAAAAATATTTCACCGGAGTAGAAACAAAATGACAACGAATTGTAACCCCAGTAACTAATCTATACAGTCTAGTAGAAATTGATAATCATTTGATTTGGAAATTAAGTACAAGCAAATTTGATTCTTAAAATGAGTCATATGTACCTGTGTTGCTGTGAATAAAACCCAACAATTAAGTTATTTCACACCAGTCATCTGACTAATAGTTGTTGTTGTTGTTGTTGTCTCCCTTCTTATCAACAGTCAAAATACCCGATATAATTGTTGTTTGTTAATAAGATATCTAACGAGCTTCCCCTTTCATATCAAGTTTTTGTCCCAAGTGAAATAATTGAATACGCATGATTCTCGTCGTCGGAATGTGTAAACAAGCTAAAACAACCTTATTTAATGTAAGTTTCGGAACATCGCTGTTGAAATGGCGTTGCATTCGGTTATTTTGCCTTTTGAGTATAAAGTCACTGTGCACCGTTACGAACACGTTATTTTCACCGAGATACTGAGCGTTTGGTGCAATGTCATTCCCAACGGTAAGAGTGAGAGCAAAAGAAATTCTGCATTCTAAACTTTTGGCTTATGAGAATAGCTCTGAGCTAGTCTTGATGTATTTGTTAATTTCTCATTAAACTCAATCATTGCGGTGAGTACGATTTCGTGAATAAACTGAAGAAGGAGACACTTACTTATAATTTCATGAATGAATTCATGTCCGTTTTATGAATGAATAAAGTAGTCCAGGCAGTGTCAAAGTTCACCGTTAGCCAATCAAATTACTTGAAGGTGTTATGTTGTTATAAAACCCCTTTACGAAGCATCACGTGGGTTATAAGACATGTTAGGTAATAACTGCAATAACTATATTTAGTGATATCTTATGATATTCAGATAAACACAAACAGTCAGGTTTTGAATGTTCAATAAACCAAAATATCAACAAGCTGAATTGTCACTTATCTATACTTTGCCTTTCTAGGTTGAAGTATTCAGGCATAGTAGGGAAACTGACAATAAAACAAATCATGAGATTAATCAAATCCAACTCCAGTGAGACATTGTGCAATAGAAAAACGAGTTTCCATCCATGTTAGAAAACGAGGCTAACAGATGAACAGATAAACTTACACGAACCTCACACAAATCATTACTAGTTTACTCAGTACCAATGGACATATTTAGTAATTTTTAAGTAAAAACATATAAGGTAAACAGTGTCACATGTAAGTATCATAAATGAGAGAAAACTTATTATAACATCCCAGTGAGAACATCAAGCTCTTATATCCACTATCCAGGCTTTTCAGCTATTTACATCCCTAAGTAAAACCAAACAACTTCAATACAGTTACCAGAATAACACTGTGTTCACTCCCCATCAAAGGCATGTGACTGTAACATCATAAAATCAAACAAAATTTTCTTAGATGGTTTATCACTCTCATCAGTTTATATTCAATCTAATTAAAACTAGCTAAAACGTCCCCTAAGTCCGTCATTACCTGTAGAAATCTAGCGTAGAAATCAACCAATGAGAACAGACCAGGCTCAACCTCAATGGAAATTCCAATTGCTTTCGATGATTTCCGGTTAATTCCGTAAATGATAGCAAAGCTGTCGCATAGTGATATTGTTGAATAAAATTATTTCATCGAATTTGTGTGTCCTTAATGGCCTTCTATTTCAATTACGTATTTCCATATATTCTATTGTACAAGCGAATTTACTGAGTGATCAGTGATCAGTTATTCCACATATTTACTGACATGTTTAGTAAAGTATACATTTCCTAATCTCACCGATTTACTGCAATATATCTTCTGTAAAGACACAAGTATTTTTCATTATACTGACGGTTAAAACAATTGAGTTTGCAGTCGAATAGTTGACGGTAGTACAGCATTCAGGTAGTTCAAGTATTTTGTTACTCATTTGTGAGTGAGTGAGTGAGTTATTGTTTAACGCCACTTGTGCAATATTGCAGCCATTAGCGGCGATACTCATTTGTTATCATAGGTTTACCCTTGTGGATGTGAAATTAACGTTTTCAAATGAACATGAGTTTTTTTTTACAACAAAACTTACGGTGATACATAAATATATTATCGCATACATGTATCTGTATAGCCTACACATAAATCCTGTGTGTCAATTATAAATCATACACGGCCACATGGGAAAATGTAAAATGTATATTCTAAATGTGATTTGTTGTGTAATTCAAAATATGAATATACATTTTACATTTTAACATTATTGGGCATTTTTATATATAGGTGATACACGTTTGAACTACTAGTATGTTTGACACAAATCACTGAATTCTCTGGGCAAGTGTATCATGTTATTTAACAGCCATCGACGTTTTTCATCCCGCCATTAAAACGAATCTGCACGTGAACTCGTAATTTAAATAAACCCTTTGAAGCTAATTGGTGGATGAAATATTGGAAATAGATTTTTGAATGACATCATATCATTCTAGGTCGTGAAGTGTTAAATAAGAACTTATTATAATTAATGTAGCCATCAATAGATGCCATATTCATTCTATATGATTCAGCCTTTGTTTACTTTTGCCCCACCTTCATTTCTAATTTGTTTAAATTTCGTTTAAATTTATTTTTTTAGAAATATGATTGAAATATTGACGATCAGTGTAAACCTTTGTAGTGGTCGTTAAAAATAATGTACCGTTTAGTATTGTTTATATGTTGCTTTGCAACAGTCTTTTCATGTATAGAGAGCGTTATCATTTGTTTGAGTTCAGTTTGTTTTCAAATGTGCTTATTGTACTAAACGTCCGGGTTAAATACTATTTCCGCTGCACTAATCACCAAGATAATTGATTTTTAAAGTGCTGTGTCATCTATTGATCAGAGTCACACTAGGAGCTTGAGAACCTGAATGTTTATGTAAATACTGATATAAGAATTCAAAGAAATCTTCAGATTTCATTTCTTTCCATCCTCTACAGATTCCACGTCGTTCAGGTGCATTAATCTTTTTATGTGTGATTTCATAAGAAATATCATAATCCACTTGATTTGAAATTATTTTTATCTGACGTGACTTGGAATTTATGAGACAAGGACTTGTCTACAGTGACTTGAAAAGTGACGTAATCGTAGGAAGAGACACTGAATTAAACCAAACATTGTTTTAGGACCAAACTTTCATACTCAGTGAGCTGACATGAAGTGCTTATTCATGAAGCAAGTCTTCATCCTGCACTGGCTCTATGCTGTGATCAACTCTTGCAGTGACTTGTATACAGAAAATAAGAGACTCGACGGTTTCAACTTCAGAGACTTGTCAGGAAGCAGTTTGTACTCATGTGCTGCAGAGTGTGCTTCTTATCCTGTGTGTAGCTCCTTCAACTTCCTGAAGTCTTGGAGGATTTGTCAGCTGAACTATGGCAACCACACCATTGCTCCAGAGGGTTTCCTTGTCGATGACGACTCTTGGTATGGTCTCAGTGGTGACTGGGAAAATGTGAGTTGAATTCATGTTTCGAATTAAATGTCGCTTATGCGTAAAACGATGTTTTTTCATCCACTAAAGAGATAAATGATAGCAAGAATATTGAGTCATAACTATTGTACATGTATTTTACGACTTTGACTGATAAAAATTTAATACAATTGATCCTTTTATCACTATATAATACATTGTTCTAAAGTACACGGTAGACAGTTACAAAAGGTAAATCTCAGGGAAAGGTTCAACCATAACCATTGCAATTGGACAAACATTTAAATGTGATTAAATTGGTATGTTACTGATTTTACCCACATTTCATGTCAATCTTTTATCAAAGTCGCTCACTATATTTATTTATTTAGATTTAGTTTTGGACCACAACTCTTACAAATGTCACATTGTCACTGGCTCAGTAGCAGTGATATATTTTGACACAGGCAAGTGTGATACGTCATATTGCTAATGTACATCCGTCACAACAATAAGGAATCTTTGCGGTAGACATAATGATGTATTCTGTCATGGCTGTTCAATGAAAGTGAACATTTTCTACTACCAAAAATACATACCGCTGTCGGGGAGCAGGGCAGTACTGATCAAACTGTACCCGTTTCTTCTCATACTCCACTACTGCAGCTCTATCTGATAATCTCGGGAATTCCTCACAGATCACTAGCTTGAGAATATTGTATTTCTCTTTTAATTCGAAAAGGAAATATTCGAACTCCAAAGCTATATTTACCGGGTCAACCCCCGATCTACATTGGTCGTTCCCTCCAAGTTGTACAACCAACATTTCGGTATTCATGCTCTCCAACATATAGATGCATCTATTTCTGAATTCCCCATTCAGACCCTTTAATGTTAGCCCCCAATTCTGAACATGCTAACACCTCTGTCCAAAGAAACAAACACATATCTGAACCTGTCGTGACCAAAACCAATGTGATTTTTCAAAGCTTGTTCAATGAATGGTCAACGATCAAAACACCTTCGTGGCATTCTATGAAGAGGAATTGGTCTCTCCATACTAAATACTGAATGGAAATATTTACAATATCAACGTAATTTCATAAACAAATTTAAATGACGGCAAACGCAAATAAGTAAAATATTGATCTATGAATCAATTTCTATCAACAGAATGTAACAATGAATATTGTATCGACCATAACGGAACTTGCATACAATATTTACGTTATGCAAACAACATTCATAAAGAATACGTTGGGCCTACTGAAGATTTATATTATATACTTGATATTATTTTTTACCGATATATAATTATGATAAAATCACTGCAGACAATTATTATCCCAATTTTATGCGACTGAGGTCCTAAAATGAAGTGGCGAAAGGCGCGGCAAAAATGAAAATCACATGACAAATGATGTCTTAAATTTACGTCAAGACCACTATACTTGCTCATTTCTGTTTAGCGCAGTAGAATTGTATTTATAAATTAAACTGCTACCTTTTATGATTTTTTAAGATATAATGCCAACCATTCTGGCCAAAGTATTATATTCTGATGTATGAAATTGTGGGAAATCATGTCCCTATGCAAAGCTTTCACAATCGACTTTCTCCGGCAGTAGTATTTCACATTTTAGAAAATTGAAAATGTGTGATGTTTCTTTTGCGGTTGAAGGTAGCTGAAACAAATGATTAAGAACATTACAAGAATCCCTCAATTTCAATATAAGTTGTTCCAAAATATTCAACAATAAAAAAATATCAACATCATTACACATTTTTGTATTCAACAGTTTAATCTGGATTATTGGATATCCACCCTGAGAGTTTCATTTTGTACTCTTTTAAACATTTTGATATCTACATTCACGACTGGCCACTGTCGAGTTTATTTGACATAATCATGAATTGATCCCTTTCAATAAATAACGTTTAACAAAATTGATTTAAAACATGTTATTATTGTTAGCGAAATGGGCTAACATCTTTTACACGAATACAACATTTTAAAATTATTCTTAGTTCTCCCAAACAGCTAGCGTAAAGTTGATTTCTCCAGATATCACCCTGTACACGTGCTGGATGCAGTTCTAGAGAGAAGTGTTCAGTGCTGAGAAATCAACGAACTGTATGTGGTAAGTATCTCACAGTTATAGGTACATCCTTTACTTATATTTATTGGAAGTATAAAGACATTGTGAATATAAGTGTCATGCTGTTCGACCGTGTCTCTTTTATCCCCTCTTCTCATTAAACATGATATTTATTTCCTTTGCAATTTTAGTATTCAAAAGCGTCGGAACGTGCATCTTAAGTTAAGAATTAGAATAGCTCAATACATTTTCTTTGTTCATATATTGCACATAGTTTAAACCACAACGAGGGCAAAAATCAATAGAGGTTTGAGATTTTGACCATGTGTTTAAGGCCGTAACGAGACCATATATGTCAGCTAATTATGTCAAATCAATTCACTGGATTCTATTTCTATTTTACCTCATAGTTACAATCTGAAAGTATCTGCGTTATGAATGACAAGTGTCATGTTGTTCGAGCATATCTCTGTCATCTCCATCTCCATATTCACATTTTAGTATTTCAAAGCATATATATGTATGTCCTAACTCAAGAATTGTAATACCGCAAGATATATTCTCTGGATTAGCATATCTCAAGAAACGTAAGCTGGATTATACTGATACTGTACACCAAGGTTCTCCTTTGTGTTAAATGTATCTTTCCGTACGTTTTAATGGATAACTAGACAAAGCTATACTATTTGGGGTCACAAACGTTTAGTCAGGGTCAGAGGTATGTGACCTTTTGAACTTAGACAGTAAAGGACTTCTAACTACAGTAGAACACGTAGTTATCAACTCCAAAGGACCCAATAATTCAGTTCGCTCTATCCGCTGTTTGCCATTCACGTTTGGCATATCATATAGGACTTGTGACGGAACTTATAAATGTGTTCGCTATATCAGTTGTTTCGCTATATCCGTGTTCTAAAGTAACTACTTTGCTAAGACGAGTTACCTACCTTCTCTTTTAGCATTTAGGCAACTCGCGGTTAGTGTAGTGCTGCAAACAAACACTGTTATGGAATGTTCTTTGATTTTTCTGAGATTTTATTGATGGGACTTGCATTCCTTACTTTGGACCTTTTATGATTTCAGTCGTATTTCTCTGATTTCTAGGATTATCTGTCAACATCGACTTCTGTTGACTTTAATATACTCTGTCGGCCAAAAGAAACGCCTACTTGATTTTCCTCAAAATGAAAGATGAAATAATTCTTAAATATAATTAATAATGGTCTCCACGTTATGCTGACACAATAATTAATATGAAGGTGCATTGAAATCGTAGAAAAACTGTGATTCGAGTCGAGAACATTCATGAAAACCACGCCAAATGAAAACCGCTATTTCCGGTTGATTTGCTTGCGCGCCGTAACCACATACAGCTGTAGCATTATTACCACTTTATTGTCAATGCGTGCCTATATTGTATGAAAATCTGTTTTTCTGATCAAGCACTGATCACTGATTACTGAACTAAACAATTTCTGTTGTCTCATTTCAATAATCACCATTCTTTTGTGACATGATAACTTCTGAAATATAAATATATTATGCAAAAATGTGCAACTTTATAATACTATAATATTGCTTATCTGTTCAATATAGTTTTTATGAAATCTGATAAAATATCTGGTAGGCGTTTCTTTTGGCCGAAAGTGTACGTTTGTAGATCTCAATTAGTACATCTGTGACCCTATTTTATCTAGATACTATTTATTAGAAAATCTGTACTGTTAGTCTAGTTAATTTTGTGTTGAGTGGTTGATTGTGTACTTCTAAAGATTGTTTTATATGTTTTGTTCCTCTAGGAGGTATCAAAGCATCAAAGTTTGTAGCTAGCTACGCTACAGAGACACAATACATGAACACATTTCTTTAATCACCGACGTGGTTGCTGCATCTCCATCATTTGGAAACATTTGAGTACTGAAGTCGAGCCAATAAAACAACATGAACAGGTCACACCTTTATTTTAATAATTCTTCCCATTATTGATGAAGATCTTACGACTGATTCAGAAGGTTTATATCTAGGATAAAGAAGATAATCCTAACACGTACAGTACGAGTATTTAATAGCAAATTGGCCACATTCTGTTGTAGAAGATATCCGGAAGAATGTGGCAGTAGGTAAGACAGCTCAAGCTAGCAGCGTCTGGTCACATTCCCCATCCCCTAACGTGGTGGTTGATGGGAACAAGGAAAGGAACTGGACAGCAGACTCATGTTTCCATGTTAAATATCGGGACTCTGACCCCTGGTGGCAAGTTGATCTCCAAGACAACTTTATCGTGTTTGAGGTCGCCCTCACTACCAGGTCGGATTGCTGTAGTAAGTAGGCAATTTCTTCAGAATGCTGATGATATAATCGGAACTTGAACGCCAGTAGGCAAGTTTGCAAGTTTGCTCTTGTATATGTGATGGTAGAAATGACAGGTGCTTTTGGTACAAACTTGTTAACTATGTAACAAGACACTCCATGTTCCCTTGTTGACCATCTTGACCTTGACTAATGATGGCTACTTGACCTTCAGAACAACTATATGGACTTCTAGGTTGCACTTTAAGAATCCCTCACCAGAAAGAAAGCACGTGTTTATATAAGCACACGCCTATGATGATGTTCCTGCCCTGGGCAGTATATATATAAAACCACTTGATAGACTGATCTCAATTAGGAGACGTTTTGACTCAAAAAGAGGTAGATTTCGTGTTTACCAGCAAAAGTTTAATTTAAAACTCCATCTGAAAGACAGCAAATTCCAAATAAACTGGACGCCAAAAGAAATGTTATACCTCTTTTAATTTGAATATCATAAACAGTTACGTGTTCAGAGGAATTTGCTTTGTTGTGTTGTAACACTACATCAGTTTAGTGGTTATAAATAAAATAGCAGACCTGTAACTTTAATGGTAAATAAGTTATCGCCAGTTCTTCATGAGTGGGGTCAATTGTCCTATTTGCGATCATGCACAAAAACAACAAAATCATTGAATAATAATTAGTTTAATGACAAATTTATGTGATCAGCATCTGCTATGTCTGCCATTTGCATTCAAACATGCCTGAACTCTTTGACTCACAGAAAACGCCAGTCGTCTGATGAAATAAAGTGGCATCTGCCTCCATTCGGGCATCAATGTAGCAATAAATTGTTGACGTGTGTGTGGTTGCTGTCGACGTTTAGAGATCCTTTGATCCATGTAATCCCAGAGGTGTTCGATGGGATTCATATCGGGCGATCTGGAAGGCCAATGCAAAACATGGACGTTGTTGATGTTGAGGTACTGTAACGTCACTCTGACTACATGAGGACGAGCATTGTTCTGTTGAAAAAGGGTGTTTGGATTGCGTTGTAATAATGGGATGACCTCTGGCTGTAGGACCCTGTCAATGTACCTCTGCGCCGTCAGATTGCCTTCAATGAAGATGAGGTCGGTGGTATTCCACCAAAGACCATGATGCTGCCTCCACCCGAAAGGGATAATTTCATGTAAGCAGCAGCGTGCCTCCGTCTCCGTAGACCCTCCTTCTCCCGTCTGCTACGTGCATCTGGAACCGACTTTCGTTGGAAAATAACACTCTCTGCCAGTTTTGGTACTGCCAACATCGAACATTTCTGGCCCGAGCAACCCTGTTTTGATGATATCGATGTGTCAACAGCACATCGCATCGGCTTGTATGACCTCAGTCCATGTTGTTGGAGCCTTCTTCTCACCGTCTGGGGACCGATTCGGTGTCCAAGTGCAGTTGAAGCAGGTACCGGTCTTCATTTGTGGTTGTCACTGGCGGCCTGCCGCTTCAAGATCGGTCTCGAGTAGATCCAGTCTGTTGTAGCCGTCCACACAGCCTAAGAATGGTGAGACGATGACGAATGCGACAGTGACTCTCCATCAGTGGACCCAGTCTGCAGCATTCCAATCGCTCTTTCCCGCTCTGAAGTTGTTAATCTCGGCATTATAATCAAATTATGGTGTGAAAAAATGAATACAGGGCCTTTTATACCCGTTACCAACTGATTTCACGTGCATTTCATGCGTGGTAAAAATTCTATGTCTACGTTTTGGTGACATGATCCTTCTGATGAAAACCAAAATGTTTAAGAACTTCGCTATTTAGAAAGGAATCACTAAATATAATTTACATTTTTGAAATTCTAATAAGATACGTAAAAACATTTATTATTGTTTCCTTACTTCACTCATTGCATTGTATTTGAAAAATATCATTGGTAGTAACTGTGCAGTGTTTTTTCATTAAATTCCTTGGTATGGTATTTTCATCAAAAGCGAACAGCCAAGAAATGATTCCACAACCCGAGAAATGCCCATGCCAACACGCAGCTAAATGTTTACATTCTTAATAAAAAATATCCATCTCATGAAAGGGTAAAAACTATTAATATCTGCCAAATGGTTTAAATGTAATCTTTATAATACTCACTGATTACCAAATCATTTTCATTGAAATACAGCGCAATCCCAACAAGGAATCACTTGATATGTAATAAAATAATAGTGGGAAAGTACTGTGGCCGATATTTTTTTACATAAAACAACTCATCAATTTGTTTTGATTATGAGGGATCGATGAGTTGACTAAGATCATCCAATAGTATCAAAGCTTACACGATTTCTATATAATTATAATTAATACAAACTCAATTTGAGTGCGACCTGTTAATCAGAGTGCTATTGACACATAAAAGAAATGTTAGCATTTTCTTCAAATGAATCATTAACTTTCAATTTACAAAACCAGGGAATTATTACTAACTCTAAAATGATATAATTTGTGCTGAACGGAAGATTAAAACGATTTAGTTATACAAGGGAAAGGGAAGTAATATTAAGTAATAATAATGATAATATGTGTTCTTATATTGCGCCAACAATCCAATCAACGTGTTGTTGATCTAGGCACTACACACCTGACGGTATTATACTTTCGAAGCTGCTGAAGCGCTAGACGAAGCCATGTACACCCGTTAATGCAGGTACCTATTCATACAGCTGTGTTGACTGAGTGCATTGTGGATGAAGTGCCTTGCCCTAGGACACAACTCAGTATGAGACCCAGGCCACACATGTTTTGAGTCTCCACCGTGATTGAAACCCGTGCCTTTGGCGTGAGAGGTCAGCATGCTAATCACAACACCACTGTGTTCCACAAGACAGTCAAGCATCAACCATGTCGCTTTTATCAACAATACATGACGTCAACAGGATAAGAAAAAAATGTTTGCACATGTCTAATAATTTTAAAACATCATGCAAACCTATTTGGTGAGGGATTCTGAAGTTAGATCAGCGGAAAGTAGTACATCTAGCGAGTTTGATACTAACCGTCAATTGGACAATTGATTGATGACCATGTGAGTGTGTTTCAACATTGCAAATCCAGGGTTTACATTACAGTATCTGTTATATGATGTCCACTGGAACAGGTTATCTATCTAATTCAATTGATATTGTACACAACGGAGTGTAAATCAATGGTGAAATTAAACTAGCGGTGGTTGGAGCCAAGGGAAGGGAAGTAACTCTTACTTATGGAAAATTTAAACAATAACCAACAAGTGACAGATAATGACAGATTATCCCTTCAGAGTTATATGATTTACGTCATTCTCTAATCTAATCTGTCATATCAATTGTGTATTGGAATCAATTTACATTCGATGATATTTATTGTTGTAGCTGAAAGACTTCACGACTTCGCCATTGATGTTGCTCACACAGATCCAGTTACTAACCCGGAAGTGGAACTCAGGCTGTGCTTCATGTATAATGGAGCAGTGTCCGTAGCGGAAGTCAACGTCACGTGTGATGTTCCCGTGTTCGGAAGATTTCTCAGAGTAACAGGAAAGAACAAAACAGAATATGAAGATGTCCTGAAGATCTGTGAAGTGGAGGTGTTTGCGATATAGAGCTGACATGATTACATTATGACACGCTCTATAGTGAAAGGTTCACAGACACAATTGCTGTTGAATGGTCTGAAAATGAACTCCCTTTGAACACTTTTTCAATTCTCTTCGGATCCTTTCTGCTAAATGTCAATTTGTTAGGTGAGGGTTCATAATTTCCAAACTGAAAATGTGACAGATGGTTTCATTGGTTGAGGTAAGTAACGCCAAGTCTAGATTCATGCCATTTTGACTATGAAAGACAAATTTTGTTTTCACAAAATCCCATGAAAATTTTGACTACAGATTGTAAGTGCTGTCTGTCCTTTAAGAACCGTTTTTTCCGTTAAAGGGAATCGAATTTGAAATACCTTAAATTATGTTGTCATGCATGTCCGAACCGTCCCTTATAACGTGTTATTTGTGATTGTACCCACGATGCTGTTCTCAGAAGGCAGATATAAGTTCTTACTGTTTTCCTTTTAATCTTTACTTTGCTGCAATAAACTGCGTTCAGCGTTTGTTCAGATGTACCCTACCCCTTGTCCACAGTATCCATACATGTGGAGTAATGTCGTTATACATGTTTTACCTCTTCCTAAAAATTAGATACTTAGTTTACAATGGTGGATAACGGTGTCATTCAAGGCCTATACATATATATGATTTGAAAATGTATTAGGTTATTATCTTTCCTTAAAGGATTTCAAAACCCCTTTCAGAAATAATTGTGATCAAATAGGCTACATGACATCTTTATCACACAACACATCTTACGGCATTGCCCCGCTAAGAATTTTGACACTTTCGTAAAACTTGCTACGTCGCGATTGCATGTTAGGAAGACATTCGCCCATAGGTTTTTATTTTAAAGAACTATAAATCGATCTAAACTTACTCACAGCAAGAGCAAGTGACACTCGAATTTATGCAATCATTCTACTGTACACTCACTGTAAAAAAGGTATTCAACACAAGTCTTTCAGCTTTTGAACTTTGCACTTTCTTTAGATACATGGTTTGCTCATATGTGAAGCACTTTAGCGTTATAAATATATGTACATTTCACTGATGTGATCTCAAATTATGATTCAATCCGTCAAAACACGCCTAGCTGCGCTCGCGACTGCGAGTGACTGACGGCATGGTAAAACGGAATTTGGAAAAACCTGTCAATTTTTTTTAAACGTCAACGGTTAAAAGAAGCAATAGCTACAAGAAGAATCTACAAAGAATGCATAGAAACAAATTTGTATGTCAAGAGGGTCAACCAATGTGAAGTTTGAACAACATTTCGTCTCAGGAATGTGGCTACCAGTCATGTCGAGTCAACAGTACCTTAGGAAGAACGATAACTCTGTACAGTACAGCGCTGACCGTGAAGTCGATAGAAATATTGAGATATATCCAAGGAGGTGGGCCCTATATTTTCGGAGATTGTATCATTTTATTAATGCATTTCCATCAAAACTGTTAGAATCGTTGACTTTTTGAAAACTTGGTAAACGTTGTACTTGACATGGAAGGAAAACTCATTGTTTATGCAATGTTTTGAGGCAGAATTGCCCCTATTATCGGGGTATTTGAAATTTTCATTTGATAATATTATTATGACTCTATAATCAAAATAAAACCATCATAAAAAACAAATGAAATTATTTTCATTCAAGTATTGGTTAGTCGTAAGTGAGTTGGCATAAGTTGGGAGTGAGTTGACAAGTATTTTAGGGGAAGACCTATTCCCGACTCACACACGACCACCACAACTCAATCCAACTGAATACGAGTAAATACGACTGACATGACGACTTAATACGACCCAATAAGAATAAGATACGAGCCACTTACGACTAGATCACGACTGAATACGACTTGATGGAATTTCTGGAATTTCCGGTCGAAAAGTACGAGTATCGCCCGACTGAAAAAGTCGGGAGTGAGTTTTTGAACATGTTCAAAAACCCATTCCCAACTAAATTTGACCTCCCGACTCTTAAAGACCTTTGGAGACTCTTGGAGACTCTAATACGCTTCAAGCCGACTTAAGGGGACTCAGACACGCCTCGTTGCGAGTCACTGACAACTCACTGACGACTTACTGACTATTTTCGGTCGGCAACGGTTCGTAGCTCAGTGAAATGGGGGTATAAAACAATACGTCAAAAAAATGGTTGAAGAACTCCAACATTAGTTCAATGTCATAGACATATGTTACTAAAAGTATATGATACAGGGCGCCACGAGTGAACCAACCAAGTGAGTGTTTATGAACAGGTTTGACATAGGCCAACTGCAATGACTCGCAGTGGCGAGATTGACAGACCACTATCACGTCACATTACGGAAGGTGCCGAAAGCTGCCGATCTTTTTGCATACGGGAAGGCCGGGTTTGACGCGGACCGCACAAGTGTCAGCGCGGGTTTACAAAAGTGACATAAAAACATGACGGCTTGTGTTTACAATTTGATAACATTACCATAATGAAGTAAAATAACATAAAATGGGGTTTTGAAATCCTAAACTACTCATTTTTGATTGGCTGACGGTCGATATATATTTCTTATGTACCCCGCGAGTCTCACGGTGTACACATTTCATGTTACCCGTTGTCATAGTTACAGCTCTTAACCAAGAGTAGGTGTTGCATAATCGTCAGATGAAGTTACATAATGATGCACGCGGTGTACGGAGTTTTAAACAGTTCTATCAGCTTATTTGCTGCTTGATTTGCAAAACAATCTTATTTTTGCATTTCTTGCACATTTAATTTAACTAAGATGAACTCGTTTTAATGCATTTAAAAGTTTCAAATAATACGCTATAGGACATTCAGTCGAGACGGAGACAACATTTAGTTTACGTTTAGGGTCAATGTCATTCAAGCGATATCAGTCATTGGCAGTCAAATCGCAATAATTACTAATTTTATTGACATGACGAAAAAATAAATACGTTGTGTTCTTCTCCTTCAGGAGACACTGGTGCAACGATGGTACATGAGACTGTATTACCCGAGGGAGAAGCATACAACTTTTATTGATATTACCAATGAAGGCTAAACCATGTGGAGATATTGAAGTATGAAGAATCTTAAGGTGTCTGAAACCAAATCGATTGTGATATATAATCAACATTTTGCGAATCTGCCAAACAAATACGTTTAAAAGATGACAAATAGAGGTTATCGTGAGAGGGTGTTTTGGGATGGTCAATATCCTGCATTAGGAATAAACATTGTAATTTGCGAGCCTTGGCGTGTGATAAAACATGCCAAGGGATTGTACTTGTAATTGGGAGGATCACCTTTTCTTCAACGTCTTTACAGGAATTGGACAACCAATTTTATCCAAATTTAGTGTCAAGTTATGTTTTCGTAATGCACTTTCAAGACTGAGATTTGTCAGGGCTAGGGATTGTGCATTATATTGAGAACAATATATTTCAGTTTTCATCATTAAACAATATAAACCGATGAGCTACAGAGCCCATGAACATGCTCAAAACTATGCTGCGTACGATTACACGCAACTCGTTAGTTATTCATATGAATTGCATCGATTTCACATCGGTTGCTATGAGTATGAACTGAGTATTTGTTGCTCTCACGGACCACATATGAATAGCGTATAACAGAGGTAAACACATAGTACTTGGACCGAAGATGCAAGCTGAACGAACTCAATACGAATGTCAACATATATACAATATACAATATACAATACATATATTACAATCGCACAGTTGTCCCTACGTGTAACGTATGACAAGCGTACACGTCACATATCGTACATGCCTCGATGCACTAGAAATATGGCAGGTAAAGGGTGACCAGACAACCAGAAATTGACAGAATAAAGCAGATGAAACGTCATCCATTCGGACAGATTTTATCCGATATCCGTGTTTAAGTGTTTAATCATTCATTATTGTGATATTATTTGTCTATACATTCAGAATTTGAAATTTAAGCGATATGCTGTCTGCTGTTTGGATTAAACACGGTCATGTGACTGGTATACATTCTCATAAACACGAAATTGACAGCTGAAAAGGATAACCTTCATACTCTGACGTTTATAAAAATAACCCGCGGGACTACTTTATCATTAGTCTGATATCAAAAATATTTTACAAGTTATCGTGATTTCAAAAATCGTGACCTTGATATTTGACCTTGAATGTGAACATGTCCAAAATATTCCCAAGGGGTATAAGTATTCTGTATATTAATTCTCAAAACCATCTTAGAAAATAGGTTATAGCCAATACAAAACGCGGCTGCGGCGGCGATGAAAACTGCACCAACACTGATAGCAGCCCCGACTTAGGAAGTTGCTGGAAATAGCGTAGCATGGCAATAATGCATTGGTCAATCAATAAACCTGTACTAATGTATTGACGATGTTGGTGTTAAAACACATGTTTATCCAACCTCGTCCCCAGGACTGATCAACTATCATACAGACTTGACGCAGTAGAGTCGGAGCAGCACTGTGAGGAGTTTGGTGTTTATCGTCAGCTTTGACAAAGTCTTTTTACTGACGGTGTACTATTGTAATTTCCACCAATACTTATAGGTTAGCCTATTAAAGTGTGCTCTCGGTATATTTACTGACCCTGATGTGCGGCCTCTTATTAAATGTTCTACATCAGGTCGGAAGAGCGGTGCAGCAGCCGTCGCTCGGAGGGAGTGATTGGTGTATAAAGGCTGCTTCACTCGATAGTTCTGGAAAGATTTTCTGAAGGGTGTTATGGCCAACGCCTTGTCGACTGTACCAGACCTCAGTTTTGGGCTTCTGTAAGGGCGACATGTAGTAGGCATTTTCTTTGTCTGTAAAATAATGTACATCTAGTATTGTATTAGCATTGGAATAACGAATCCTAACATTAGTTTTGTTAATATGACATTTTTACAGACGAAATTAGTATGTAAGTATAAGTCATATTTACACCTTTAGTCGAACAAATACTCAAAATAATATAACTTGTACAATCGGATATGGCACGGGTCTGCACTGGGATAAATTCTGTCTTTGGCACGAGTCCCCCGTGATTTGTTTAAGAGCAATCTTCTTTGAATTCCAGATACTCACTGAAATGATCACAGTTCCGAGATATCTGACTGGCACGCTGTTCATTGTCGCTTCTTTAGCCATGTTTATATGCACTCTTTTGAGATCATGGGACAAAATACCCCTGGGGTCAATTTTGCACTCCCGGGTCGAACCTTAAATACTACAGATCGTTTACACAGTTTTGGGTGATAAAGTATTATACTCCAACGTCGCAATTCAATCAGCACTTATTATTGTTGCCAATGTAAATATCTAATCCAAAATTATTCATTGTAAATAGGTGCGACTCCCTGACAATATTAACGTTCATTAAAAGATCGGTTGACATAATTCATGATTCGCAGGTGCTGTTGGCCGACAAATGTACGTGTAATAATAACACATTCCAATATCTAAGAAGACTTTGCGATGACTGCCTTTGTTTTTTAACTTTTGCAACATATCTTAGATATTACATCATAATCACTGCGATTAAATATCTAGTATGTACCTGTTGTCGCCAAGATTTTAGCATTACAACTTTATTCAACCTCTTGGAGGCCTCGTCGTCAGTGTTGTATTCTATTTCCAGCGATCTTCAATTTCCTGTGAATCACATCTTCCTCTGATGAGGCCATGGTCCTCTCGTCTGTGTTAAGCAACATGTTGATAGCCGCGCTGTGCAAGTGAAAATGAATGGCACGCAATTTAAATGCCTCACATTCATGAAAATTTCGTTTGTTGAACATTGCTGTGTCACATCTGTTTTTTAAAACTGTTTCTATCTGGATAAATATAATAAGTATATGTTCTTCATTACAAAGAACAGTTCATACATATATAAATAAGCATAACCCCTTCAAATAGTCACAGTTATATCGTAGAAATGTGTAAGTTCAATATTGCAGGCTAACTCTGACCAAAAGTGTTGCTTCCTCCTACCACTTCACAACAAACCTTACACAACCTACCATCTCTCAACAACCCTTACTAAACCTACCACCTCACAACAACCCTTACACAAACTACCATCTCTCAACAACCCTTACAGAACCTACCACCTCACAACAACCCTTACTCAACCTACCACCTCACAACAACCCTTACACAACCTACCATATTACAACAAAGCTTACACAAACTACCACCTCACAACAACCCTTACACAACCTACCACATTACAACAAAGCTTACACAACCTACCACATTACAACAAAGCTTACACAAACTACCATCTCTCAACAACCTTTACACAACCTACCACATCACAACAAACCTTACTCAACCTACCATCTCACAACAACCCTTACACAGCCTACCACCTCACAACAAACCTTACTCAACCTACCACATTACAACAACCCTTACACAACCTACCATCTCTCAACAACCCTTAATCAACCTACCACCTCACAACAAACCTTACACAACTTACCACCTCACAACAACCCTTACACAACCTACCATCTCTCAACAAACCTTACACAACTTACCACCTCACAAGAACCCTTACACAACCTACCATCTCTCAACAAGCTTACACAACCTAATACCTCTCAACAACCCTTACACAACCTACCATCTCTCAACAAAGCTTACACAACCTAACACCTCACAACACAGCTTACACAACCTACCACCTCACAATAACCCTTACACAATCTACGACATTACAACAAAGCTTACACAACCTACCATCTTTTAACAACCCTTACACATTATACCATCTCTCAACAAACCTTACACAACCTAGCACCTCACAACAAAGCTTACACAACCTACCACCCCACAACAACCCGTACACATACTACCATCTCTCAACAACCCTTACACAACCAACCATTTCTCAACAAAGCTTACACAACCTACCACATTACAACAAAGCTTACACAACCTACCACCTCACAATAACCCTTACACAATCTACGACATTACAACAAAGCTTACACAACCTACCATCTTTTAACAACCCTTACACATCCTACCATCTCTCAACAAAGCTTACACAACCTATCACCTCACAACACAGCTTACACAACCTACCACCTCACAACAACCCATACACAACCTACCATCTCTCAATAAACCTTACACAACCTACCACCTCACAACAAAGCTTACACAACCTACCACCTCACAACAACCCTTACACAACCTACCATCTCTCAACAATCTTTACACAACCTACCATCTCTCAACAAACCTTACACAACCTACCACCTCTCAACAAACCTTACTAAACCTAACACCTCTCAACAAACCTTACACAACCTACCACCTCTCAACAAACCTTACACAACCTACCACCTCACAACAACCCTTACTCAACCTACCACCTCACAACAACCCTTACACAACCTACCATATTACAACAAAGCTTACACAAACTACCACCTCACAACAACCCTTACACAACCTACCACATTACAACAAAGCTTACACAACCTACCACATTACAACAAAGCTTACACAAACTACCATCTCTCAACAACCTTTACACAACCTACCACATCACAACAAACCTTACTCAACCTACCATCTCACAACAACCCTTACACAGCCTACCATCTCTCAACAAGCTTACACAACCTAATACCTCTCAACAACCCTTACACAACCTACCATCTCTCAACAAAGCTTACACAACCTAACACCTCACAACACAGCTTACACAACCTACCACCTCACAATAACCCTTACACAATCTACGACATTACAACAAAGCTTACACAACCTACCATCTTTTAACAACCCTTACACATTATACCATCTCTCAACAAACCTTACACAACCTAGCACCTCACAACAAAGCTTACACAACCTACCACCCCACAACAACCCGTACACATACTACCATCTCTCAACAACCCTTACACAACCAACCATTTCTCAACAAAGCTTACACAACCTACCACATTACAACAAAGCTTACACAACCTACCACCTCACAATAACCCTTACACAATCTACGACATTACAACAAAGCTTACACAACCTACCATCTTTTAACAACCCTTACACATCCTACCATCTCTCAACAAAGCTTACACAACCTATCACCTCACAACACAGCTTACACAACCTACCACCTCACAACAACCCATACACAACCTACCATCTCTCAATAAACCTTACACAACCTACCACCTCACAACAAAGCTTAGACAACCTACCACCTCACAACAACCCTTACACAACCTACCATCTCTCAACAAACTTTACACAACCTACCATCTCTCAACAAACCTTACACAACCTACCACCTCTCAACAAACCTTACTAAACCTAACACCTCTCAACAAACCTTACACAACCTACCACCTCTCAACAAACCTTACACAACCTACCACCTCACAACAACCCTTACTCAACCTACCACCTCACAACAACCCTTACACAACCTACCATATTACAACAAAGCTTACACAAACTACCACCTCACAACAACCCTTACACAACCTACCACATTACAACAAAGCTTACACAACCTACCACATTACAACAAAGCTTACACAAACTACCATCTCTCAACAACCTTTACACAACCTACCACATCACAACAAACCTTACTCAACCTACCATCTCACAACAACCCTTACACAGCCTACCACCTCACAACAAACCTTACTCAACCTACCACATTACAACAACCCTTACACAACCTACCATCTCTCAACAACCCTTAATCAACCTACCACCTCACAACAAACCTTACACAACTTACCACCTCACAACAACCCTTACACAACCTACCATCTCTCAACAAACCTTACACAACTTACCACCTCACAAGAACCCTTACACAACCTACCATCTCTCAACAAGCTTACACAACCTAATACCTCTCAACAACCCTTACACAACCTACCATCTCTCAACAAAGCTTACACAACCTAACACCTCACAACACAGCTTACACAACCTACCACCTCACAATAACCCTTACACAATCTACGACATTACAACAAAGCTTACACAACCTACCATCTTTTAACAACCCTTACACATTATACCATCTCTCAACAAACCTTACACAACCTAGCACCTCACAACAAAGCTTACACAACCTACCACCCCACAACAACCCGTACACATACTACCATCTCTCAACAACCCTTACACAACCAACCATTTCTCAACAAAGCTTACACAACCTACCACATTACAACAAAGCTTACACAACCTACCACCTCACAATAACCCTTACACAATCTACGACATTACAACAAAGCTTACACAACCTACCATCTTTTAACAACCCTTACACATCCTACCATCTCTCAACAAAGCTTACACAACCTATCACCTCACAACACAGCTTACACAACCTACCACCTCACAACAACCCATACACAACCTACCATCTCTCAATAAACCTTACACAACCTACCACCTCACAACAAAGCTTACACAACCTACCACCTCACAACAACCCTTACACAACCTACCATCTCTCAACAAACTTTACACAACCTACCATCTCTCAACAAACCTTACACAACCTACCACCTCTCAACAAACCTTACACAACCTACCACCTCTCAACAAACCTTACACAACCTACCATCTCTCAACAACCCTTACACAACCTACCATCTCTCAACAAAGCTTACACAACCTAACACCTCACAACACAGCTTACACAACCTACCACCTCACAACAACCCTTACACAACCTACATTCTCTCAACAAACCTTACACAACCTACCACATTACAACAAAGCTTACACAACCTACCATCTCTCAACAACCCTTACACAACCTACCATCTCTCAACAAACCTTACACAACCTAGCACCTCACAACAAAGCTTACACAACCTACCACCCCACAACAACCCGTACACATACTACCATCTCTCAACAACCCTTACACAACCTACCATTTCTCAACAAAGCTTACACAACCTACCACATTACAACAACCCTTACACAACCTACCATTTCTCAACAAAGCTTACACAACCTACCATTTCTCAACAAAGCTTACATAACCTAACACCTCACAACGCAGATTACAAAACCTACCACCGCACAACAACCCTTACACAACCTACCATCTCCCAACAAACCTTACACAACCTACCACACTACAACAAAGCTGACACAACCTACCACCTCACAACAACCCTTACACAACCTACCATCTCTCAACAACCCTTACACAAACTACCATCTCTCAACAACCCTTACACAACCTACCATCTCTCAACAAACCTTACAAAAGCTACCACATTACAACAAAGCTTACACAACCTACCATCTCTCAACAAAGCTAACACAACCTATCACCTCACAACACAGCTTACACAACCTACCACCTCACAACAACCCTTACACAACCTACCACCTCTCAACAACCCTTACACAACCTACCACCTCACAACAAACCTTACACAACCTACCACCTCACAAGAACCCTTACACAACCTACCACCTCACAACAAACCTTACACAACCTACCACCTCACAACAAACCTTACACAACCTACCACCTCTCAACAACCCTTACACAACCTACCACCTCACAACAACCCTTACTCAACCAACCACCTCACAACAACCCTTACACAACCTACCACATTACAACAACCCTTACACAACCTACCACCTCACAACAAACCTTACACAACACAGAGGATTCGGGATTGTTGCTGACACTGTCATAAGTGCTGCTATTTGCGTAGTTTTTGCCACACATGAACTCATCTAGTTCCTTCTCTGTTATCTGTTGTATTTTCGCAAAAAAAGCTAATGAAACGCCAACGACAGGTTCTTGTCCAAATAGAGCAACATAGGGAGTAACTTCATTATTCTATGGAAAGCAGTGTTCTTTTTTAAATTGGAAAACTTTTAATCCAATAGTCGATATGGTACTTAAATGTTCTCGCATTCAGCACCTCTATTTATTTTCAAGATTGACATAAGGCAGTTGTACACTCCCTTGACTTTACTGATGTTCAGCTTTTCCGTGCACAATAGTTAAAATTCTACTTAACACTTGGACATTAATTGAGCATCACTCACGTTTGTAAACTGAAATGTGGTGCTCTGGGTTTGTTTGGATAACTTGAATGATTTATCACCCCAGGCATAGTAATTTGTTATTAGCGACTCATTCATAAAAATAGAAAGCCACCACTTGAAAAAATTATGAAAATATGAGGGAAAATGTGATGGTACTGAATTTTTACCTACACTAACTATTGTCCTTAGAAAGACACTACACTTCAAACTTTAGAATTGATTTATTGCAAACAACATTTGTGATACCAAGTTGACATTCACCTACCAAACATCTTTTATCATACATGGTAAGAAGCAAGACAGACATTAAACTTCTAGTCCATTTTGTAATGGTAATTAAGTTTAATCCGTTTATTTAACACGACTTCTCGTGACCGTGTTTGTTTATTAAGAAAGTTTATTGAAAATGATAGTTTCATGATTTTGTGAGTTTGAAGGTGAATACTGCTTTAACGAGCTCGAGTGACTTTAATAGGTTAAAAAGTCAGTTAGTAAAGTGTTATCACTTCACTTGAAAGAATGACACTAATCTCATTACAGCAACAAATATTGACATTCATTTTAGACTATAATGGAACTTGAATTTTGACACCAAAATACCAAATTATTGTAAAATCCGTTCTGCAAAAGACAGTGAACTGATATTTGAGAGACCTGGTTTCAACACTTCTATGTGATTGTTCTACCTAAAGCCACTAACTGTTTTCCTGACATATTTTCTTCTTTCAAATCGGAACGATTTTGCAGTTTAAAAAAGTGGGTGTTGCTCAATTAATTCCTAAGTGTATTTTCATGAATCATTTCGTCACATCATCGATATTGAGGACATCAAATATAAGTATTCTCTCTTGTCTTTTGTTGTTGATTTGCTCTTAGCTTATGTTACATCTTCAGTGATTTTACTCATACTCTTCTTTCACAACAACTGACATTGTGTATGTGTTCCCTAAATCATCAAATGCTGTTTTATGCTTCATGATGCGCAGCGGTTTGTGGACCGAATGACATGTATAATTAAAATGTGAAATGTAAAATACAAACGTTTTTGACAAACTGAAATGTTTTGTCACCTAGCGGTAATGGAAGACAATGTCCTGGAAAAAGAAAAATGCGGCTATATGGAACTCCTTTTTCAAGGTAACCGTCCTTCTCCCCAAATACTGGTTACTCCCCTCATTTACTCCATACGAACGTTCTTCATTATTCAAGCACCCGTGATATAAGTGAAATACTATTAAAAGCGGCGGTAAACTCAAACTCACCTCACCTCACGTTATTTCTCAGAACCAAACTTTTCAAGTGTCAGTGAAAGCTTAAGCTTTTTAAGTGTCAGGATGTTAGTTTAGAAAGGTTATGAAATGTAAGTGTCAGGTTGTACATAGTTTTAAACAACTCTGAACAAATGAGTTATCAGAACCAAACACGACGTGGCTTGTAATGCACTGACTTACCGCGAATGGCTATAAATATTCAAATATTCAAATTAAATTCAGAGCAATAAACTGTCCAATATGTTCATAGCACTTCTGGGTGGAGACAGAACTGATTCTACCTGTAATATTCATGGATTACCAATTGGATTTCAATGAATGTTGAAAACAATACATGATGTTCCCAGAGAGACCATACCCTTGAATAGGTGGTGTAGGTCATTTGGTTTGCACTTAGTCAGTAAGCTGAGCCTAACAAAAGGTCTAGGCTATAGATACCCAGGAATCCATTAGCACCGTCACACAGCGCACGATTTGACAAATTCAAGTTGTCCAAGACAGTAAGTCAGAACTTTGAGACAACCAGGATGTATCTGAGTATATTACAAAAAACATAATGGTGTTTCACGAAGATATCCTCCCTGTCATCTGTATTTTGATGTTATTTATGTCTTATTCCTGTGCAAGTCAACATTACCAGTTTCAAGGGTCAGGTGTTCTGACACACAAGACACGAATCTATGAACAATGCCGCCGAATATGCTTATACATGTTAGATTGTGAAAGCATGGATTGGGACAGACGCACTAAAGTGTGCCGGCTGAATGGGCGAAACACACCCCATGAATCACAGACCTCTCTCCCAACCGTATATGTAAGTACATGTACATTTAAATTAAATCTATGAAATTAATATGTGAGATTTTGTATTAAAACAAGATGGACAACATTTTTCGTCTAAACTCACGAACAAAAGAAACGTCACAATCCAGAATATATACGAGATTCAATCCACAAGCTACAAATACGCCTAAAACAGGGTTACATCATGTGTTGAGAAGCAAACTAAATTAATTCGAATTTAAAAAGAACCTCCTCATATTTCTAAGAAACAGACGAAGTAAAGCCGTTTTGGAATGTCCTTAACTAGACGAGAAAAGGAGCATCGAAAAGCGATATTTGGATTGTTTTATTACCTCTGCAGTAATGATGCGTTAACAAATTTAAATCCAAAAATGTTATTTATTTCGACGACATCTTTTATTAGATTATTTGTTATTCATGTTTAAATTAATACATGTTTAAAGTGTTATATCAAACGTTTGACAAAAACCATCTTGAAAAGACGGTTTCAGTAGCCCAAGTGTATTTGAACAGTCATAAAAAATAAAAGTATCATACTCCGATGAAGGAAATTAACACATGCATATGTGGTGTCAAAGTAACGGCAGTGGCCTCTGTTACATGTGCATATAAGATTTCTTGTTGCAATTGCATCAAACCTTATGTAGGTTATTTAAGAATTGAATGTCAGTTTGTGTGTTTGCACTGGAAAATGAACGAGTCAAAGCGGGATTCAAACTCCCGTGAACGAGGCGAGTTCACGTGACAGTTTGAATACCGCTTTGACATGATGACATCGTTCATTTTCCAGTGCAAACACACAAACTGACATTCAATTCTTATAATTTCTTACGTTATTTTTTCGTCATTACCTGCTTGATGAAACCTGCGGCACTCATCATGCTAAGTGAAGCGTAATAAAATCTAATCTTTCAGGGACACGAGATCAGAGTTATCCGTCCTTTGAATAATGTCATGGCATGGAGGCCGCCATTTGTTGTTGTCACCTCGTCAATATTATGTAAACAACAATCGGAAAAGAAATATTTATTACCATGACTGCTCAAATCCGAATCCTGTTATTTCATAATTGTTAGATTGTGAGTATTTTGCCTATCTAAATTGCATAATTTATATTCAGCCAGCGATCGCGAATGTCTTTCAGTTCTAGAATAGGCCTTGTGACTCGCTAAGTTCAACGGTGATGCGCGATCTTTTATTGGATTTTTAAAATTTATTTTAACAATTGAGAAGGTATTATGATATTGAGATTATGTTATTCAATCAAATACAGTTGTGTAAGTCGGTAAATGGTAACCTTTGGAAATTTGTTGACAAACACACACGCTCAATCAGGAAAGAACGCTACAATACCGTCGAACGTTCACACGACCTGAAAGTGTTCACACGCGCATGAACGATTACCCAAGAGTTCGTGGATAATATAATTCTGATCACATGACCGTGCTCTCAACCAACCAACGTTCGGGAATCCGTGTAAACTTCAAAGCAAGAAATTATATTTCCGTAAACGTATCTGAAATGGACTGCTGAACTGCCAACACTAACAGGAACCTTACACTGAAATGAACTAAACAGGCACGTCAGTTTACTGCTTATAAACCTCTGGTGACATCATCCCTTTGTTTAGCACCGTTCCGTAACCTGGAGGTAGGACCTTAGCGACATCAAGTTAGGTCTATCTGTAAAGACCTCGTATGATGTCTGTGATTATAGAGAATCACAGATGGACCGTAAACATTAGCATCTCCTTTCAAATCTCAAACATTTCCCATCATAAAATTCATATAATCTTAGATTATCCAACACAAGAGTTATAGAGAATACTAAACGACGTCCTGTTTAATAACATATTTATGAAACGAGTGGATGGTTTTGGTATCTAACGAGCGAAAGCGAGTTAGATACCAATACCATCCACGAGTTTCATAAATATGTTATTAAACGGGACGGAGTTTAGTATTTTATTTATTACACGCTCTAAATTAATGAAATATGAAATTAAAGTTCACTCTTCATTCATGTAGATGTGCGTAGGGATACATCTCTTACCATGGACGCATAACGTCATCTCACTAAACACCAACAATAAACCAAGCAAATATCCGTTAATAACAGTTTCAATTTTGAACAATACAATTTCAAAACACTCATTACATCGTCTTTATGTTGAAACTATAAGAAGCGCAAATTGGCGAGTAAACAAAAACATCGTATTCATCTCACTTGATCTTATGAATGATGTCAGGTGATTGTGACGTCATCGGAATGCAACTGTTTTCAAGCGCGATTCAGTTAGGCTAGTTACAGCTGTACGTAACTGCAGTTGCTTTGCCAAAATAGGCTCTGTAACACCCTGATGACAATGATCCTGAGAAGTAAAGTTACATACAGTTCTTCAGCTAGTTTTATCTAGCGAAATTGTGGGGATCAGTGTTCTTGTTGCCGATGAAGTTAACAATTGACGGCACAAATTGCAGCAGAAGTGCCGAAAATGGAGCTCCGACATTTTAGCAAACGTTAAAATGTTATATCAACATTGACAGTTACATTGAAGCATTTTTTATTCATATATCTTGGTATGGTATATTCTGTATCAACAGACAGACATGAACAATGCCTCCACAACGTGGAAAACTTACGTGTCGACACGAAGCTATTTGTTGTTTACATTCTAAACAATCAAATCCATTCCGCAAAAAAAGGAGAATAAAATATCAAAATGTACCTATAAGGATAACAATGTTGTCGCATTAATATTCAACTGACGATTGTCAAAGGATTCGTGGGTTCAACATGATGTTAATGAATTTAGTATCTAGACTACATTTATAAACTGAGGCTACGTCAAGTTGCACGACAAAACCATGCAAATGGCGGTCAACGAGATTATATGTCAAGGGAACTAACTCTGAATCAACCACGTTATACTGATTGACAGTAAATTGTGATAGAAGCGTCCGTACAATATAATCATAAAACTTGATGTGATAAACCGTGTAGGTAGAACTTCAGTGCTATCCCAAAAGCCATGTGACTACTGGAAATTAGTCCCGACTACGATCGCTTTCGCGTGCAATGTTTCACAACAGTGTTAATTACATTTCAATGTTTCACAATAGTAGTATCTTCAACGAGTGTAATAATTACAAATATATCACACAAATATAGCTCCGACATTTTAGCAAACGTTAAAATGTTATATCAACATTGACAGTTACATTGAAGCATTTTTATTCATATATCTTGGTATGGTATATTCTGTATCAACAGACAGACATGAACAATGCCTCCACAACGTGATACATTTGTATTAACCGTCAACTTCTTCGAGACAGTATGAAATGAAAACATTTTCGCAATGTTGATTAATAGAGCTAATTATTACTAAAGATTCTTTTTTAATCGAACTCAAATTATTTGAAACATGATTGCTTTATAATGAAACCATTTTGTCCGGGTCATTTTTATAGAGGGGTGGGGGTATTTTTCAAATGTGATTTCTGCAGGTTTCTACATATTCCTTCAGTTTAAAAGCCGGTTAAGGTCCTCAGACTCGATCTTGGTGCAAGTAGATATACCTCAGGGTGGGTCAGGTAGAGAAGATAGACCTTGGACTTCGCTGAGGACCTTAACCTTTACAAATGGAATGTTTCGCTCATGGTTCAAGAACTGGCATAGGTCATCTTTGTCTCAATTAATAAACAGGCTTTAGTTAAACGTGGGGCCTAATTTAACACCCCTTCTTTCTTGTAGAAGAACCATTGTCTGAGTCGGCCTTGTAGAAGTGGACAAGTTTGTGTCCCTGTCACCTCCTCAACAAACTTCATCTGCATCGTTCCCGCTGCACCAACCACAACTACTACTACTACTACTACTACTACTACTACTACTACTACTACTACTACTACTACTACTACTACTACTACTACTACACCTACTACTACCACTACTGCTACTACTACTACTACTACTACTACTACTACTACTACTGCCGCTACTACTACTAGTACTACTACCACCGCCATTACCACAACTACTACTGCCGCTACTACTACTACTACCACTGCCACTGCCACAACTACTACTGCCGCTACTACTACTGCTACTACCACAACCACTACTATTGCTGCTGCTCCAACCCCAAACGGTAAATATTATAATTAGGTTTTCAAGAGCTCGAAGCCCGCGACTATTTATTTTTCTCATGTCATTCTTTCAAGTAAAAAGATGTCATTTTAGTAAGTGACTTTCAGCAAAAATTGCTACAATAAGAGCAGTTTGAACCTTCAAAATAATAGAATGAGAAAGTCAATACAATATTCCTGCTTATAAAATAACAAGATTCAATCCGGCCACTCTGTTGAAAAGGAAATGTAATCTCACTTTGTAAATCAATCTTTGAGCCTATGCTGAGATTTTATTATCATTCCAAATCATTTGTTAACAATTTTGAGTAAATTAATATCTGCAACACAGAACTGCCCTTCAGCTTCTTCGGGAGTGACCTCGGTGAGATCATAGCAATGTGACATCATAGCATTATTATCAATTTTGTGACGTCATAGGATTGTCAGCGGTGTTCTCGGGGATGTCAAAGCCCTGTGATTTCATTTAAGTGATGGTGTAATAAGATTATGATGAATTAATTGGAGCAATTTCTACAATTTAGATATCGCCTGTATATGTCGCCGGATCTTACACAAGCGAGACATACTGCAGGAACCGGTTTTGGCATCTTCGGTTACCCTGGGTTTTATATATGCTCGTAAGGGCCCCAGGGGCGGGTAATTTGAGTACCGGTTTCGCTGATAGAGAGTCCCAGGGGGTGATATGTCGGAGAGTAACGGAGCGTATATAAACCCCTGGGTTACCGGGAATGCGGTTTTGGATGCTAAATATATAGTAATACATAACACATATACTCAAATATAATGTTTTTGTGTTTAAATATTGAGAACGAATGTTTAACTAACAAGTGCTAGAATTAATCCCATTGGTGATAAAACCGTAAACCTTATTTTGTTAATGTCTTCCGAACTAAGAAAGTTAGAAGTACGGCCTGTCTACACATTTGATTTGTTATTGTAGTATGCCTACCACCAGATGATATGAAAGCACCTACGTGTACATCCGGGGAATGTCGCTGTGATATCGGATATGGACTTGACGACGACGTTGATCAGTGCAAGAACATGAAATGTAAGTGACGATTTGTACTTGTCTATATTTAACAGTATTTCAATTATTGTTGTTGTTTGGATAATTTTTAGATTAGGAACAACTAAAGTATGTGGATATCATTGCAGAATAAGAACAACTAAAGTATGTGGATATCATTTACAGAATAAGAACAACTAAAGTATGTGGATATCATTTTAGAATAAGAACAACTAAAGTATGTGGATATCATTTGCAGAATAAGAACAACTAAAGTATGTGGATATCATTACTGAATAAGAACAACTAAAGTATGTGGATATCATTTGCAGAATAAGAACAACTAAAGTATGTGGATATCATTACTGAATAAGAACAACTAAAGTATGTGGATATCATTTCCAGAATAAGAACAACTAAAGTATGTGGATATCATTACTGAATAAGAACAACTAAAGTATGTGGATATCATTTACAGAATAAGAACAACTAAAGTATGTGGATATCATTACTGAATAAGAACAACTAACGTATGTGGATATCATTTACAGAATAAGAACAACTAAAGTATGTGGATATCATTGCAGAATAAGAACAACTAACGTATGTGGAGATCATTTACAGAATCAGAACAACTAAAGTATGTGGATATCATTTACAGAATAAGAACAACTAAAGTATGTGGATATCATTACTGAATAATAACTAACGTATGTGGATATCATTTACAGAATAAGAACAACTAAAGTATGTGGATATCATTACTGAATAAGAACAACTAAAGTATGTGGATATCATTGCAGAATAAGAACAACTAACGTATGTGGAGATCATTTACAGAATAAGAACAACTAAAGTATGTGGATATCATTTACAGAATAAGAACAACTAAAGTATGTGGATATCATTACTGAATAAGAACAACTAACGTATGTGGATATCATTTACAGAATAAGAACAACTAAAGTATGTGGATATCATTGCAGAATAAGAACAACTAACGTATGTGGAGATCATTTATAGAATAAGAACAACTAACGTATGTGGATATCATTTACAGAATAAGAACAACTAAAGTATGTGGATATCATTGCAGAATAAGAACAACTAACGTATGTGGAGATCATTTACAGAATAAGAACAACTAAAGTATGTGGATATCATTACTGAATAAGAACAACTAAAGTATGTGGATATCATTTACAGAATAAGAACAACTAAAGTATGTGGATATCATTTAAGAATAAGAACAACTAAAGTATGTGGATATCATTTGCAGAATAAGAACAACTAAAGTATGTGGATATCATTACTGAATAAGAACAACTAAAGTATGTGGATATCATTTACAGAATAAGAACAACTAAAGTATGTGGATATCATTTACAGAATAAGAACAACTAAAGTATGTGGATATCATTTTAGAATAAGAACAACTAAAGTATGTGGATATCATTTGCAGAATAAGAACAACTAAAGTATGTGGATATCATTACTGAATAAGAACAACTAAAGTATGTGGATATCATTTGCAGAATAAGAACAACTTAAGTATGTGGATATCATTACTGAATAAGAACAACTAAAGTATGTGGATATCATTTCCAGAATAAGAACAACTAAAGTATGTGGATATCATTACTGAATAAGAACAACTAAAGTATGTGGATATCATTTACAGAATTAGAACAACTAAAGTATGTGGATATCATTACTGAATAAGAACAACTAACGTATGTGGATATCATTTACTGAATAAGAACAACTAAAGTATGTGGATATCATTGCAGAATAAGAACAACTAACGTATGTGGAGATCATTTACAGAATAAGAACAACTAAAGTATGTGGATATCATTTACAGAATAAGAACAACTAAAGTATGTGGATATCATTACTGAATAAGAACAACTAACGTATGTGGATATCATTTACAGAATAAGAACAACTAAAGTATGTGGATATCATTACTGAATAAGAACAACTAAAGTATGTGGATATCATTGCAGAATAAGAACAACTAACGTATGTGGAGATCATTTACAGAATAAGAACAACTAAAGTATGTGGATATCATTTACAGAATAAGAACAACTAAAGTATGTGGATATCATTACTGAATAAGAACAACTAACGTATGTGGATATCATTTACAGAATAAGAACAACTAAAGTATGTGGATATCATTGCAGAATAAGAACAACTAACGTATGTGGAGATCATTTATAGAATAAGAACAACTAACGTATGTGGATATCATTTACAGAATAAGAACAACTAAAGTATGTGGATATCATTTGCAGAATAAGAACAACTAACGTATGTGGATATCATTTACAGAATAAGAACAACTAAAGTATGTGGATATCATTTACAGAATAAGAACAACTAACGTATGTGGATATCATTGCAGAATAAGAACAACTAACGTATGTGGAGATCATTTACAGAATAAGAACAACTAAAGTATGTGGATATCATTACTGAATAAGAACAACTAAAGTATGTGGATATCATTTACAGAATAAGAACAACTAACGTATGTGGATATCATTGCAGAATAAGAACAACTAACGTATGTGGAGATCATTTACAGAATAAGAACAACTAAAGTATGTGGATATCATTACTGAATAAGAACAACTAAAGTATGTGGATATCATTGCAGAATAAGAACAACTAACGTATGTGGATATCATTTACAGAATAAGAACAACTAAAGTATGTGGATATCATTTACAGAATAAGAATAACTTAAGTATGTGGATATCATTACAGAATAAGAACAACTAAAGTATGTGGATATCATTTACAGAATAAAAACAACTAAAGTATGTGGATATCGTTACAGAATAAGAACAACTAAAGTATGTGGATGTCATTTACAGAATAAGAACAACTAACGTATGTGGATATCATTTACAGAATAAAAACAACTAAAGTATGTGGATATCATTACAGAATAAGAACAACTAAAGTATGTGGATATCATTTACAGAATAAAAACAACTAAAGTATGTGGATATCATTACAGAATAAGAACAACTAAAGTATGTGGATATCTTTTGCAGAATAAGAACAACTAACGAATGTGGATATCATTACTGAATAAGAACAACTGAAATTTGTGGATATCATTTCAGAATAAGAACAACTAAAGTATGTGGATATCATTGCAGAATTAGAACAACTAAAGTATGTGGATATCATTACTGAATAAGAACAACTAAAGTATGTGGATATCATTTGCAGAATAAGAACAACTGAAATATGTGGATATCATTGCAGAATAAGAACAACTAAAGTATGTGGATATCATTTCAGAATAAGAACAACTAAAGTATGTGGATATCATTACAGAATAAGAACAACTAAAGTATGTGGATATCTTTTGCAGAATAAGAACAACTAACGTATGTGGATATCATTACTGAATAAGAACAACTGAAATTTGTGGATATCATTTCAGAATAAGAACAACTAAAGTATGTGGATATCATTGCAGAATTAGAACAACTAAAGTATGTGGATATCATTACTGAATAAGAACAACTAAAGTATGTGGATATCATTTGCAGAATAGGAACAACTGAAATATGTGGATATCATTGCAGAATAAGAACAACTAAAGTATGTGGATATCATTTCAGAATAAGAACAACTAAAGTATGTGGATATCATTGCAGAATTAGAACAACTAAAGTATGTGGATATCATTACTGAATAAGAACAACTAAAGTATGTGGATATCATTTGCAGAATAAGAACAACTAAAGTATGTGGATATCATTGCAGAATTAGAACAACTAAAGTATGTGGATATCATTACAGAATAAGAACAACTGAAATATGTGGATATCATTGCAGAATAAGAACAACTAAATTATGTGGATATCATTTCAGAATAAGAACAACTAAAGTATGTGGATATCATTTCAGAATAAGAACAACTAAAGTATGTGGATATCATTTGCAGAATTAGAACAACTAAAGTATGTGGATGTCATTGCAGAATTAGAACAACTAAAGTGTGTGGATATCATTTGCAGAATAAGAACAACTAAAGTATGTGGATATCATTTGCAGAATAAGAACAACTAGTATGTGGATATCATTTGCAGAATAAGAACAACTGAAATATGTGGATATCATTGCAGAATAAGAACAACTAAAGTATGTGGATATCATTTCAGAATAAGAACAACTAAAGTATGTGGATATCATTTCAGTATAAGAACAACTAAAGTATGTGGATATCATTGCAGAATAAGAACAACTAAAGTATGTGGATATCATTACTGAATAAGAACAACAAACGTATGTGGATATCATTTACAGAATAAGAACAAATAAAGTATGTGGATATCATTGCAGAATTAGAACAACTAAAGTATGTGGATATCATTTCAGAATAAGAACAACTAACGTATGTGGATATCATTGCAGAATAAGAACAACTAAAGTATGTGGATATCATTTACAGAATAAGAACAACTAACGTATGTGGAGATCATTGCAGAATAAGAACAACTAAAGTATGTGGATATCATTTGCAGAATAAGAACAACTAACGTATGTGGATATCATTTGCAGAATAAGAACAACTTAAGTATGTGGATATCATTTACAGAATAAGAACAACTAACGTATGTGGATATCATTTACAGAATAAGAACAACTAAAGTATGTGGATATCATTTACAGAATAAGAACACCTAAAGTATGTGGATATCATTACAGAATAAGAACAACTAAAGTATGTGGATATCATTTACAGAATAAGAACACCTAAAGTATGTGGATATCATTACAGAATAAGAACAACTTAAGTATGTGGATATCATTACAGAATAAGAACAACTAAAGTATGTGGATATCATTTACAGAATAAGAACAACTAAAGTATGTGGATATCGTTACAGAATAAGAATAACTAAAGTATGTGGATGTCATTTACAGAATAAGAACAACTAACGTATGTGGATATCATTGCAGAATAAGAACAACTAAAGTATGTGGATATCATTGCAGAATTAGAACAACTAAAGTATGTGGATATCATTACTGAATAAGAACAACTAAAGTATGTGGATATCATTTGCAGGATAAGAACAACTAAAGTATGTGGATATCATTGCAGAATTAGAACAACTAAAGTATGTGGATATCATTACAGAATAAGAACAACTGAAATATGTGGATATCATTGCAGAATAAGAACAACTAAATTATGTGGATATCATTTCAGAATAAGAACAACTAAAGTATGTGGATATCATTTCAGAATAAGAACAACTAAAGTATGTGGATATCATTTGCAGAATTAGAACAACTAAAGTATGTGGATGTCATTGCAGAATTAGAACAACTAAAGTATGTGGATATCATTTGCAGAATAAGAACAACTAAAGTATGTGGATATCATTTGCAGAATAAGAACAACTAGTATGTGGATATCATTTGCAGAATAAGAACAACTGAAATATGTGGATATCATTGCAGAATAAGAACAACTAAAGTATGTGGATATCATTTCAGAATAAGAACAACTAAAGTATGTGGATATCATTTCAGTATAAGAACAACTAAAGTATGTGGATATCATTGCAGAATAAGAACAACTTAAGTATGTGGATATCATTACTGAATAAGAACAACAAACGTATGTGGATATCATTTACAGAATAAGAACAAATAAAGTATGTGGATATCATTGCAGAATTAGAACAACTAAAGTATGTGGATATCATTTCAGAATAAGAACAACTAACGTATGTGGAGATCATTGCAGAATAAGACCAACTTACGTATGTGGAGATCATTGCAGAATAAGAACAACTAAAGTATGTGGATGTCATTTGCAGAATAAGAACAACTAACGTATGTGGATATCATTTGCAGAATAAGAACAACTTAAGTATGTGGATATCATTTACAGAATAAGAACACCTAAAGTATGTGGATATCATTACAGAATAAGAATAACTAAAGTATGTGGATGTCATTGCAGAATAAGAATAACTAAAGTATGTGGATATCATTTACAGAATAAGAACAACTAACGTATGTGGATATCATTGCAGAATAAGAACAACTAAAGTATGTGGATATCATTACAGAATAAGAACAACTAACGTATGTGGATATCATTTACAGAATAAGAACAACTAATGTATGTGGATATCATTGCAGAATAAGAACAACTAACGTATGTGGATATCATTTGCAGAATAAGAACAACTAAAGTATGTGGATATCATTACTGAATAAGAACACCTAAATTATATGGATATCATTGCAGAATAAGAACAACTAAAGTATGTGGATATCATTGCAGAATAAGAACACCTAAATTATATAGATATCATTGCAGAATAAGAACAACTAAAGTATGTGGATATCATTACAGAATAAGAATAATTAAAGTATGTGAATGTCATTTACAGAATAAGAACAACTAACGTATGTGGATATCATTTACAGAATAAGAACAACTGAAATATGTGGATATCATTGCAGAATAAGAACACCTAAATTATATTGATATCTTTGCAGAATAAGAACAACTAAAGTATGTGGATATCATTACAGAATAAGAATAACTAACGTATGTGGATATCATTTACAGAATAAGAACAACTAATGTATGTGGATATCATTGCAGAATAAGAACAACTGAAATATGTGGATATCATTGCAGAATTAGAACAACTGAAGTATGTGGATATCATTGCATAATAAGAACAACTAACGTATGTGGAGATCATTGCAGAATAAGAACAACTAAAGTATGTGGAGATCATTGCAGAATAAGAACAACTAAAGTATGTGGATATCATTGCAGAATAAGAACAACTAAAGTATGTGGATATCATTTAAGAATAAGAACAACTAAAATATGTGGATATCATTGCAGAATAAGAACAACTAAATTATGTGGATATCATTGCAGAATAAGAACAACTAACGTATGTGGATGTCATTTACAGAATAAGAACAACTGACGTATGTGGATATCATTTACAGAATAAGAAGAACTAAAGTATGTGGATGTCATTTACAGAATAAGAACAACTAACGTATGTGGATATCATTTACAGAATAAGAACAACTCATGTATGTGGATATCATTGCAGAATAAGAACAACTAACGTATGTGGATATCATTTCAGAATAAGAACAACTAACGTATGTGGAGATCATTGCAGAATAAGAACAACTAAAGTATGTGGATATCATTTGCAGAATAAGAACAACTAAAGTATGTGGATATCATTGCAGAATAAGAACAACTAAAGTATGTGGATATCATTTACAGAATAAGAACACCTAAAGTATGTGGATATCATTACAGAATAAGAAGAACTAAAGTATGTGGATGTCATTTACAGAATAAGAACAACTAACGTATGTGGATATCATTTACAGAATAAGAACAACTAATGTATGTGGATATCATTGCAGAATAAGAACAACTAAAGTATGTGAATATCATTGCAGAATAAGAACAACTAAAGTATGTGAATATCATTGCAGAATAAGAACAACTAAAGTATGTGAATATCATTTACAGAATAAGAACAAATAAAGTATGTGGATATCATTGCAGAATAAGAACACCTAAATTATATGGATATCATTGCAGAATAAGAACAACTAAAGTATGTGGATATCATTACAGAATAAGAATAACTAAAGTATGTGGATGTCATTTACAGAATAAGAACAACTAACGTATGTGGATATCATTTACAGAATAAGAACAACTAATGTATGTGGATATCATTTACAGAATAAGAACACCTAAAGTATGTGGATATCATTACAGAATAAGAATAACTAAAGTATGTGGATGTCATTTACAGAATAAGAACAACTGAAATATGTGGATATCATTGCAGAATTAGAACAACTAAAGTATGTGGATATCATTGCAGAATAAGAACAACTAATGTATGTGGATATCATTTGCAGAATAAGAACAACTAAAGTATGTGGATATCATTTGCAGAATAAGAACAACTAACGTATGTGGATATCATATGCAGAATAAGAACAACTTAAGTATGTGGATATCATTTACAGAATAAGAACACCTAAAGTATGTGGATATCATTACAGAATAAGAACAACTTAAGTATGTGGATATCATTTACAGAATAAGAACAACTAACGTATGTGGATATCATTTACAGAATAAGAACAACTAAAGTATGTGGATATCATTTACAGAATAAGAACACCTAAAGTATGTGGATATCATTACAGAATAAGAACAACTTAAGTATGTGGATATCATTACAGAATAAGAACAACTAAAGTATGTGGATATCATTTACAGAATAAGAACAACTAAAGTATGTGGATATCGTTACAGAATAAGAATAACTAAAGTATGTGGATGTCATTTACAGAATAAGAACAACTAACGTATGTGGATATCATTGCAGAATAAGAACAAATAAAGTATGTGGATATCATTACAGAATAAGAATAACTAAAGTATGTGGATGTCATTTACAGAATAAGAACAACTAACGTATGTGGATATCATTTACAGAATAATTACAACTAACGTATGTGGATATCATTTACAGAATAAGAATTACTAAAGTATGTGGAGATCATTGCAGAATAAGAACAACTAACGTATGTGGAGATCATTGCAGAATTAGGACAACTGAAGTATGTGGATATCATTGCAGAATAAGAACAACTAACGTATGTGGATATCATTTACAAAATAAGAATAACTAACGTATGTGGATATCATTTACAGAATAAGAATAACTAAAGTATGTGGAGATCATTGCAGAATAAGAACAACTAACGTATGTGGATATCATTTACAGAATTAGAACAACTGAAGTATGTGGATATCATTGCAGAATAAGAACAACTAACGTATGTGGATATCATTTGCAGAATAAGAACAACTTAAGTATGTGGATATCATTTACAGAATAAGAACACCTAAAGTATGTGGATATCATTACAGAATAAGAAGAACTAAAGTATGTGGATGTCATTTACAGAATAAGAACAACTAACGTATGTGGATATCATTTACAGAATAAGAACAACTAATATATGTGGAAATCATTGCAGAATAAGAACAACTAAAGTATGTGAATATCATTGCAGAATAAGAACAACTAAAGTATGTGAATATCATTGCAGAATAAGAACAACTAAAGTATGTGAATATCATTTACAGAATAAGAACAAATAAAGTATGTGGATATCATTGCAGAATAAGAACAACTAAAGTATGTGGATATCATTTGCAGAATAAGAACAACTAACGTATGTGGATATCATTTGCAGAATAAGAAGAACTTAAGTATGTGGATATCATTTACAGAATAAGAACACCTAAAGTATGTGGATATCATTACAGAATAAGAAGAACTAAAGTATGTGGATGTCATTTACAGAATAAGAACAACTAACGTATGTGGATATCATTTACAGAATAAGAACAACTAATATATGTGGAAATCATTGCAGAATAAGAACAACTAAAGTATGTGAATATCATTGCAGAATAAGAACAACTAAAGTATGTGAATATCATTGCAGAATAAGAACAACTAAAGTATGTGAATATCATTTACAGAATAAGAACAAATAAAGTATGTGGATATCATTGCAGAATAAGAACAACTAAAGTATGTGGATATCATTTGCAGAATAAGAACAACTAACGTATGTGGATATCATTTGCAGAATAAGAACAACTTAAGTATGTGGATATCATTTACAGAATAAGAACACCTAAAGTATGTGGATATCATTACAGAATAAGAAGAACTAAAGTATGTGGATGTCATTTACAGAATAAGAACAACTAAAGTATGTGAATATCATTTACAGAATAAGAACAAATAAAGTATGTGGATATCATTGCAGAATAAGAACAACTAAAGTATGTGGATATCATTTGCAGAATAAGAACAACTAACGTATGTGGATATCATTTGCAGAATAAGAACAACTTAAGTATGTGGATATCATTTACAGAATAAGAACACCTAAAGTATGTGGATATCATTACAGAATAAGAACAACTAACGTATGTGGATGTTATTTACAGAATAAGAACAACTAATGTATGTGGATATCATTGCAGAATAAGAACAACTAAAGTATGTGAATATCATTGCAGAATAAGAACAACTAAAGTATGTGAATATCATTGCAGAATAAGAACAACTAAAGTATGTGAATATCATTTACAGAATAAGAACAAATAAAGTATGTGGATATCATTGCAGAATAAGAACACCTAAATTATATGGATATCATTGCAGAATAAGAACAACTAAAGTATGTGGATATCATTACAGAATAAGAATAACTAAAGTATGTGGATGTCATTTACAGAATAAGAACAACTAACGTATGTGGATATCATTTACAGAAGAAGAACAACTAATGTATGTGGATATCATTTACAGAATAAGAACACCTAAAGTATGTGGATATCATTACAGAATAAGAATAACTAAAGTATGTGGATGTCATTTACAGAATAAGAACAACTGAAATATGTGGATATCATTGCAGAATTAGAACAACTAAAGTATGTGGATATCATTGCAGAATAAGAACAACTAACGTATGTGGCGATCATTGCAGAATAAGAACAACTAAAGTATGTGGATATCATTTGCAGAATAAGAACAACTAACGTATGTGGATATCACATGCAGAATAAGAACAACTTAAGTATGTGGATATCATTTACAGAATAAGAACACCTAAAGTATGTGGATATCATTACAGAATAAGAACAACTTAAGTATGTGGATATCATTTACAGAATAAGAACAACTAACGTATGTGGATATCATTTACAGAATAAGAACAACTAAAGTATGTGGATATCATTTACAGAATAAGAACAACTAAAGTATGTGGATATCGTTACAGAATAAGAATAACTAAAGTATGTGGATGTCATTTACAGAATAAGAACAACTAACGTATGTGGATATCATTGCAGAATAAGAACAAATAAAGTATGTGGATATCATTACAGAATAAGAATAACTAAAGTATGTGGATGTCATTTACAGAATAAGAACAACTAACGTATGTGGATATCATTTACAGAATAATTACAACTAACGTATGTGGATATCATTTACAGAATAAGAATTACTAAAGTATGTGGAGATCATTGCAGAATAAGAACAACTAACGTATGTGGAGATCATTGCAGAATTAGAACAACTGAAGTATGTGGATATCATTGCAGAATAAGAACAACTAACGTATGTGGATATCATTTACAGAATAAGAATAACTAACGTATGTGGATATCATTTACAGAATAAGAATAACTAAAGTATGTGGAGATCATTGCAGAATAAGAACAACTAACGTATGTGGATATCATTTACAGAATTAGAACAACTGAAGTATGTGGATATCATTGCAGAATAAGAACAACTAACGTATGTGGATATCATTTGCAGAATAAGAACAACTAAAGTATGTGCATATCATTTGCAGAATAAGAACAACTAAAGTATGTGGATATCATTGCAGAATAAGAACAAATAAAGTATGTGGATATCATTTACAGAATAAGAACAACTAAAGTATGTGGATATCATTTGCAGAATAAGAACAACTAATGTATGTGGATATCATTTGCAGAATAAGAACACCTAAAGTATGTGATATCATTTACAGAATAAGAACAACTAAAGTATGTGGATATCATTTGCAGAATAAGAACAACTAAAGTAGGTGGATATCATTGCAGAATAAGAACAACTAATGTATGTGGATATCATTTACAGAATAAGAACACCTAAAGTATGTGGATATCATTACAGAATAAGAACAACTTAAGTATGTGGATATCATTACAGAATAAGAACAACTAAAGTATGTGGATATCATTTACAGAATAAGAATAACTTAAGTATGTGGATATCATTACAGAATAAGAACAACTAAAGTATGTGGATATCATTTACAGAATAAAAACAACTAAAGTATGTGGATATCGTTACAGAATAAGAATAACTAAAGTATGTGGATGTCATTTACAGAATAAGAACAACTAACGTATGTGGATATCATTACAGAATTAGAACAACTAAAGTATGTGGATGTCATTTACAGAATAAGAACAACTAACGTATGTGGATATCATTGCAGAATAAGAACAAATAAAGTATGTGGATATCATTACAGAATAAGAATAACTAAAGTATGTGGATGTCATTTACAGAATAAGAACAACTAACGTATGTGGATATCATTGCAGAATAAGAACAAATAAAGTATGTGGATATCATTACAGAATAAGAATAACTAAAGTATGTGGATGTCATTTACAGAATAAGAACAACTAATGTATGTGGATATCATTTACAGAATAAGAACAACTAACGTATGTGGATATCATTTACAGAATAAGAATTACTAAAGTATGTGGAGATCATTGCAGAATTAGAACAACTGAAGTATGTGGATATCATTGCAGAATAAGAACAACTAACGTATGTGGATATCATTTACAGAATAAGAATAACTAACGTATGTGGATATAATTTACAGAATAAGAATAACTAAAGTATGTGGAGATCATTGCAGAATAAGAACAACTGACGTATGTGGATATCATTTACAGAATTAGAACAACTGAAGTATGTGGATATCATTGCAGAATAAGAACAACTAACGTATGTGGATATCATTTGCAGAATAAGAACAACTAAAGTATGTGCATATCATTTGCAGAATAAGAACAACTAAAGTATGTGGATATCATTGCAGAATAAGAACAAATAAAGTATGTGGATATCATTTACAGAATAAGAACAACTAAAGTATGTGGATATCATTTGCAGAATAAGAACAACTAATGTATGTGGATATCATTTGCAGAATAAGAACACCTAAAGTATGTGATATCATTTACAGAATAAGAACAACTAAAGTATGTGGATATCATTTGCAGAATAAGAACAACTAAAGTAGGTGGATATCATTGCAGAATAAGAACAACTAATGTATGTGGATATCATTTACAGAATAAGAACACCTAAAGTATGTGGATATCATTACAGAATAAGAACAACTTAAGTATGTGGATATCATTACAGAATAAGAACAACTAACGTATGTGGATATCATTTACAGAATAAGAACAACTGAAGTATGTGGATATCATTTACAGAATAAGAACAACTAAAGTATGTGGATATCATTGCAGAATAAGAACAACTAACGTATGTGGAGATCATTTATAGAATAAGAACAACTAACGTATGTGGATATCATTTACAGAATAAGAACAACTAAAGTATGTGGATATCATTTACAGAATAAGAACAACTAACGTATGTGGATATCATTGCAGAATAAGAACAAATAAAGTATGTGGATATCGTTACAGAATAAGAATAACTAAAGTATGTGGATGTCATTTACAGAATAAGAACAACTAATGTATGTGGATATCATTTACAGAATAAGAACAACTAACGTATGTGGATATCATTTACAGAATAAGAACAACTAATGTATGTGGATATCATTGCAGAATAAGAACAACTAAAGTATGTGGATATCATTACAGAATAAGAATAACTAAAGTATGTGGATATCATTACAGAATAAGAAGAACTAAAGTATGTGGATATCATTTACAGAATAAGAATAACTAAAGTATGTGGATATCATTGCAGAATAAGAACAACTAACGTATGTGGAGATCATTTACAGAATAAGAACAACTAAAGTATGTGGATATCATTGCAGAATAAGAACAACTAACGTATGTGGAGATCATTGCAGAATTAGAACAACTAACGTATGTGGATATCATTGCAGAATAAGAACAACTAACGTATGTGGATATCATTGCAGAATTAGAATAACTAACGTATGTGGATATCATTTACAGAATAAGAATTACTAAAGTATGTGGAGATCATTGCAGAATAAGAACAACTAACGTATGTGGAGATCATTGCAGAATTAGAACAACTAACGTATGTGGATATCATTGCAGAATAAGAACAACTAACGTATGTGGATATCATTTACAGAATAAGAATAACTAACGTATGTGGATATCATTTACAGAATAAGAATAACTAAAGTATGTGGAGATCATTGCAGAATAAGAACAACTAACGTATGTGGATATCATTTACAGAATTAGAACAACTGAAGTATGTGGATATCATTGCAGAATAAGAACAACTAACGTATGTGGATATCATTTGCAGAATAAGAACAACTAAAGTATGTGGATATCATTTGCAGAATAAGAACAACTAAAGTATGTGGATATCATTGCAGAATAAGAACAAATAAAGTATGTGGATATCATTTACAGAATAAGAACAACTAAAGTATGTGGATATCATTTGCAGAATAAGAACAACTAATGTATGTGGATATCATTTGCAGAATAAGAACACCTAAAGTATGTGATATCATTTACAGAATAAGAACAACTAAAGTATGTGGATATCATTTGCAGAATAAGAACAACTAAAGTAGGTGGATATCATTGCAGAATAAGAACAACTAATGTATGTGGATATCATTTGCAGAATAAGTACAACTAAAGTATATGGATATCATTTGCAGAATAAGAACAACTAAAGTATGTGGATATCATTGCAGAATAAGAACAACTAACGTATGTGGATATCATTTGCAGAATAAGAACAACTAAAGTATGTGGATATCATTTGCAGAATAAGAACAACTAAAGTATGTGGATATCATTGCAGAATAAGAACAACTAAAGTATGTGGATATCATTTGCAGAATAAGAACAACTAAAATATGTGGATATCATTGCAGAATAAGAACAATTAAAGCATGTGGATATGTTCTATATGTTCTATTGTTTCCGAAAACATTCTTTAATATCCGTTCACACTACACATATAATAGCAAAATAAAAGTTGTGGAGCTAAAACAAATGTCCTTATTGTCTCATTTTTAAATGCAATTTTTCATATCATGTTTAAAGTTGTTTAGGTTATCCTGATTCAGGAACCACCATTTTCCGCTAAATTGAGATTCAAAAATATGTTCGACACTGAAAGATGTCTTACAAAGAGGAGGCATTATGTAAGAGATATAACAAATTATATTGATTGTCCATATGGGACATGAATTGCTGCATATTCGTGTTTTCCGAGCGATACCAAGTTAAGTGTCGTTAACAAATGTGTTGTATGACATAACACTCATACAGTGCTTATGGGTGTCGTTAAAAACATGTAGTATGACATGAACGCTGATACAATAATTACATTGCAGTATGATATGGCAACTCATTCAATTTTCAATTTATGACACCAAATAAACCAAATATACCAACAGACCAACATTTTTACCTGCAAGCATTGAGATTAACAATCGATCGTTAGCGAATTTAGAATGAAAAACACTTGACGGTATGTGACGTCATAGCCTTGCACAAGACATAAAGGCAGCACACAAGACTGATATATGATTGCAAGTGCAAACTTTGCTATGATAAATAAGTATCTAGCGTTTAAGCAGAGACTGTTTTATTCAAATAATGCTTTTCACTAGTTTCGGACAGTTGGTATTTTGCTGTCCAAGAATACTTTTGGTTTAATGGAAAAGAAAGTCAATAATGCTTTAAAGGATGGATGAAATGACATATGGTCCAAATCAGATTCATTAAAATGGGATGTCAATTTGACAATTGCTCGATTTTAAATTTCTGAAATCGGTCCATAAATTACTTATATACGGCTTTTTAAAAAACCGCCTGATTTAGCCCCGGCGACCAGAATGAAAGTCTGCGGGGGTGTGACCCGTGAAGGGATGACTTCTGTGACGTATGTGGAGGAATTTGATTTTCAGCAATAGTCACAATTCAACGTAATTTCGCAACATTTTGATTGTTAATTTCACAAAGATATCTTCAATAAACCAACTTAAATTTCCTATATATCGAATGTTTAGATATCCAACTAGGTAATTCCGCAGATGACAATTACACAATTATTACATAAACATGTCTTTTTGGCGATGTAATACACCTCATAAATTCATTTAGCGGCAGTGATAATTATCATTAATTAATTAACGAGACATCGGCGGAGAAGCTATCTATAGCCGCCCCGTCTATCGCTTATCACAGTCACGCCTCAGTGAGCATTTTCAAAAGGTTTCGCCGAACAAATTGCGATAGTGTTAAAATGGGTGAATTAAAATCGTCTTAATTATCAAATGCAAGTGTATATTGTCTCGATTTTATGCTCAATTGATTCCGATATACAATATACGTAGAGGTAATCATCTGTCATTATTGAGAAAAATGCATTTCATCTATCCTTTAAGTAATGTATAATGCAATTCTTTAAAGTGAACAGAGGAGACATTAAGCAAAAATCAATAATAACAGCGGTATAGAACAGAATACTGAACATGACTACGTCAATACAAACATGCATTTAACGACATTCAGTGATAATATGTTATTCTAGTAAAGTACAAGTACATGTGTCCTGTTGTAAAATAAGGAGTATATTGGTTGAAAAAAATCGTATTTTCACTGAGTGAAATAGCATGTACATTTATATTCTCTTGTGTTCAGTGACGGAGCCGTAATAAAGCAAGGCTATCTTTGTTGCACATTGACGTCATTTACGAATAGTTATCGACTCGTGTATCTCATCTCATGAAGAAGAAATAGTATAATAACACACTTGCTGTACAACTTGTGAAAATGTACATTTCCTTCACTCGATGAGATAAACATGGCTCCGACGAAAAAAAAAGTTAAATATCTTCTTTATATTTACAGCCATGGCTGCGCCGCTCGTGAAAATGTAACTTTCTCTTTCACTCAACGAGATATACATGGTATTCGACGAGAAATGTCAATTATCCTCTATGCATTTGCAGGCTGTCGGGCATTTGGAGACGAGTTTGATATGTTCTCAGGATATTTCATACAAGGTAACAACGTAGGCTATCATGGTAGAAAAGACAACGCGCAGTGTAAAGAGGCTTGTCTTGCAGGTGATTGTCGCACTTATGATACCACAACCACTGGTTGGTGCTATGTCCAAGGTGTTTTCTGGTTTGATGTGTCTTCATCTCATCACATACAAAATGCAGGTTTTACTCACTTTCAAAGAAAATGCACAAGTTGGAATGTTGAAGGTGGAGCGTGATTGGATACTCTGTCTATGGTGTTTTCTGGGATTTCCTTGTCTGATTAGTTACTAATCAACGCACCTCAAGCGTCAATCATTTTTGGTTCGTCAATTCACCTCAAGCGTCTGCATGTTTTGGTTATTTAATGAACTTCATAACGTCAGTCAATGTTTGTTAGTCAATGCAATTCAAACGTCAGTCATTTTCGTCGTTAGTTTAGTCACCTCAAATGTAAGTATTCTTGGTCACCTTCTTGAACTTCAAGCGCTAGGTATTCATAGTCAGTAAAGGCACCTAAAGTGTCATTCACGTTTGGATGTTAAATGCACTTAAAGTTTGTGGTTAAAAAAGTAAAAGCACTTAAAGCATCAGTCATTTTGTGGTTATATTAGTAAAATGCACTTAAAGCATTAGTCATTTTGTGGTTATATTAGTAAAATGCACTTAAAACATCAGTCATTTTGTGGTTTTATTAGTAATTGCAATTAAAGCATCAGGCATTTTGTGGTTTTATTAGTAAAAGCACTTAAAGCATCAGTCATTTTGTGGTTATATTAGTAAATGCACTTAAAGCATGGGTCATTTTGTGGTTATATAAGTAAATGGACTTAAAGCATCAGTCATTTTGTGGTAATATTTGTAAATGCACTTAAAGCATTAATCATTGTGTGGTTATATTAGTAAATGCACTTAAAGCATTGGTCATTTTGTGGTTTTATTAGTAAATGCACTTAAAGCATCAGGCAATTTGTGGTTTTATTAGTAAATGCACTTAAAGCATTAGTCATTTTGTGGTTATATAAGTAAAAATTACTTAAAGCATCAGTCATTTTGTGGTAATATTTGTAAATGCACTTTAAGCATCAGTCATTGTGGTTATATTAGTTAATGCACTTAAAGCATTAGTCATTTTGTGGTTATATTAGTAAAATGCACTTAAAACATCAGTCATTTCGTGGTTTTATTAGTAATTGCAATTAAAGCATCAGGCATTTTGTGGTTTTATTAGTAAATGCACTTAAAACATCAGGCATTTTGTGTTTTTTTAGTAAATGCAATTAAAGCATCAGACATTTTGTGGTTTTATTAGTAAATGCACTTAAAACATCAGTTACGTTTGGTATGGACCACAAGCGCCTGTCAGTTATGGTAAGTATTTAGTTTTTGCAGGAGCATATTTCACAAATGCCACAACCTAGAGACATTTAAATGTGGACCAATATGTGAAATGATGTGTTTGATGACGTTATGACGACCATCGTTAGATGTTCATTTTCTTAGTATGAAGCTTTTTCACCCAGGCAATAGGCGGGACTGTTAAAGCTGTGTTTGCAAGTTCACTGAATGATATATCATTCAGCCTTCCGCAGTGTCCGAGGTACAAAATGGAATATGGAATAATTATTGCCTGGAATTTTGTTCTACATACATGTAGATGAACCACAGTGAGGTCATCATTTTGTGATCTTGACCCTTATGTCAAAGTTCTGTTGGATAATAATTTCCTAGTAAACAACGACCTCTACATTGTTTCTTTTTATTCTCCCGCTATGACGGGGATATATAACGGTCAGCGTGTCCGTCCGTGCGTCCGTGCGTCCGTCCGGAATGTTTTTGTTCCGCTCATAACTCTGACACTGATTGTTCAAATTTTACGAAACCTGATATGTAGAATCACCATCTGCCTATTGCCTGGTACATACCCTCGTTTGCATAATTCATGCAAATTTTCTCCGTTTTTCAACTTCGCAATTCACACTTGTTCCGCTCATAACTCTGACACTAGTTGTTCAAATAGTACAATCACCATGATGTGTACATCTGCCTTATATACGCTTCATACCCTCATATAATTAATGCAAATGTTCTCAGTATTTCCAATTCGTCTTTCACACGCTTTGTTCCACTCAAAATTCAAACACTATTTGTTCCATTGTTTCGAGACTTGGTACATATAATCACTATGATGTGATATGAAGATATAATTACTATGAACACACACATACTCTGCTTTCATAGCCTGCTCAGGTTTGTTCATCAGAAGACTAAACATTGATGTCTATTTGCTAATTTGAAACTGTTCTTCTTTGACCAATGCTAAAAGCGGGGATATATGAGTGAGCTGTGCTCACTAATTCTCTTGTTAATTTTGTATTGGTAGTTATTGAAGGGAACTCATGTCACCCAAGTGGCACTTACTTTAGCGCTAGCATTTCCTATATTACAGTCTTGGGTAAAATGTCAGATGCTGAGATTCTGTACCCGCATTATTTTCTTTTCAATATCCTATGCACAAATTTCCACAACTATTCCCCTTAGTTTCATTAATTTTGAACTGTATGGTCTATCTTTAAATGCAATTATTTTTAATTAACAGCACCATGTTACATTGTTTTAGGAAGAATTTTCGGACAAGCACCTTAAATAAATATGTATCCATCATTTTCCCACAGAGGTTACTCCAATCAAGTCGTCGATCCTAACCACTGTTGCATATGGGCAATATTTCACTATGCTCTAGCGGTGAAACAGTCATATATCATTTACTTCTGCATCTGTTTTCTGTTTTGAAGACAATATTTGTGCATCACATACATTGTAGATGAAGCAACGGCAATCATTTCAGAAGATACGGAATTCTCAATTTGAAACAAAATCGCTCTTTGCACACCTAGCTATTGAAGCAACAAATCAGGGGTCTATAGTTCTGGCAGAGAAAGTGCTCGAGATGCAACAGAGGTAACCGTAGGAGAACTGAGTGGATAAACCTCTGTGGTAAGAGACTCACATTTATCTGACATACCCTCGGTGTTCATTATCGTATGTTTTAAAGGGGCAATAGCACATTTTTCGCTCAAATAAGTCGATGAATTGTATTTTTAAAATAATGCCACCAAAAGCAAAACACCCTTCACTCTTCGGAAAATCAATTTAAAAAAGCAATGTACATGGTTCGGTAAAACCATGGGAATCGTTTTTGTAATTCGAAATGATGAAATGTGTTCACAATAAAATGGGCGCCATGATTCTTTTTGATTTATACGCAACAGCGTTATTACCACTACGGATAATTGGTTTATGTAATGATAAGTTTTACCCTCTAAAGTAAATTTTAATGACATATTATCATTATCATTACAAATGGGAAAGTTGAAAAAAATATGTTTTTCAGAAAACGTGCTACAGTCCCTTTAAGCAAGAGGTTGTGTCTTTTATATATATTTTTAGTCGGATAATAGGATACATGTGTTTCATGTTACAGTGTACATTGTGAGTTAAATGTAAGCCAGTGCCATCAACAGAAAACTATTCAACTGAATCAAGAACCAGTTAAATATACATGTCCACCTTTATGCGTGACGCTCTTTGAAAACGTTACCTTCACTTCTTTTCAATAGCAATATCTTCGCTCTTCATGTACAAGTAAAACGTCTTTTCAGTCTTTAGATAATTTTGTAAGGCACGAACAATACTCAACCTTCGTCTGATTAATTATATTGCTTTATTCGTTATATAGAGCATTGGCTCGTGTACAAATTACACTTACTGTGACATATTTTGCCTCTCTATTAAACTTTGCAATATTAATCGAAATCTTGTTCTTATCATTATTTAGAAAGTATTAGCTTCGTTTATATCAGTAATTAAGTATATAGACAAATAACGAACTCTTCATTGATGATTTGTTTACTTCACTCGATAGGACAACGTCGAGATATACACTGTCGGCCAAAAGAAACGCCTACTTGATTTTCCTTAAAATGAAAGATGAAATAATTTCTGAAATATAAGAAATGGTGATCTCCACGTTATACTGACACAATAATTAATACGAACGTCCATTGAAATCGTGGAAAAACTGTAACATTCATGAAAACCACGCCCAATAAAGACCGATATCTCCGGTTGACTCACTGCACTTGCGCGCGGTAAACATCTGTAGCGTCATCGCCTGTTGCTCACGGTTGTATGAAATTCTGGTTCAAATGTTTTTCTGACCAAGCACTCATCGAAAACTGAGCAATTTCGGTTGTCTCGTATCAACAATCGCCATTCTTATGTGACATGACAACTTCTGAAACTTAAATAAATTATGCCGAAATGGCGCAACTTCATAATGCTATAAAAGTGCTAAACTGTTCATTATAGAAATCTGATACGATATCTTGTAGGCGTTTTTTGTGGCCGATACTGTAAATGTACATTTGTTGTCAATTCTGTCGTAGTTGAAGTACTACGTAGTGGCTGTGGTTGGTAATGAAGGTAGATCCATATACATGCATGTAAGTATATACCAATGCAATACGTAAATATAAGTTTATCGACACATCTGTTGCTGTGTTTCATTGCAGGCGTGCAAGTAATAGAGAATACTAAACGACGTCCCGTTTAATAACATATTTATGAAACGAGTGGATGGTTTTGGTATCTAACGAGCGAAAGCGAGTTAGATACCAATACCATCCACGAGTTTCATAAATATGTTATTAAACGGGACGGAGTTTAGTATTTTATTTATTACACGCTCTAAATTAATGAAATATGTAATTAAAGTTCACTCTTCAATCATGTAGATGTGCGTAGGGATACATCTCTTACCATGGACGCATAACGCCATCTCACTAAACACCAAAAATAGACCAAGCAAATATCCGTTAATAACAGTTTCAATTTTGAACAAAACAATTTCAAAACACTCATTACATTGTGTGTATGTTGAAACAATAAGAATCGCAAATTGGCGAGAAAACAAAAACATCGTATTAATCTCGCTTGATCTTATGAATGATGTCAGGTGAGTGTGACGTCATCGGAATGCGACTGTTTTCGATTCAGTTAGGCTAGTTACAGCTGTACGTAGCTGCGGCTGCTTTGCCAAAATAGGCTCTGTAACACCAAGATGACAATGATACTGGGGAGTAAAGTTACATACAGTTCTGCTGCTAGTTTTATCTAGCGAAATTGTGGGAATCAGTGTCCTTGTTGCCGATGAAGTTAACATTGACGGCAAAAATTGCAAACAGAAGGCCTGAAAATGGAGTTCCGACATTTTAGTGAACGTTAAAATGTTAGGCCTAGGCTATATAAACATTGACAGTTACTTTGAAGCATTTTTATTCCTATATCTTGGTATGGTATCCTCTGTAACAACAGACAGACATGAACAATGCCTCCACAACCTGGAAAACTTACGTGTCGACACGAAGTTACAGTAGTTGTTTACATTCTAAACAATCAAACCCATTCCGAAAAAAAAGGAGAAGAAAATATCAAAACGTACCTTATATGATTACAATGTAGTCGCATTAATTATAATACTCACATGTCACATGATTCGTGGGTTGAACATGAAGTTTATTCCCTATGAATTTAGAATCTAGACTACGTCAAGTTGCATGACAAAGCCATGCAAATGGCGGTCAAATCGCGAGAACGCTAACGAGATTCAAGGGAACTAACTCTGAATCAACCACGTGATACTGGTTGACGGTAAATTGTGATAGAAGCGTCCGTACAATATTAATCGTAACGACGTTGTGTGAAAAAACATGTCCCAAGAAATCCAGTGCGAACCCAAAGGCCATGTGACTACTGGAAAGTAGTTCCGACTGCGACCGCTTTCACGTGCAATGTTTCACAACAGTGTTGAATAACATTTCGTTGTTTCACAACAGTAGTATCTTCAACGAGAGTGTAATAAATTAAGATAACCTTCAGCGGTGTTTTAATACATTCCTATCTGCATATTTGGTGTCACTTGCTTCACAGCGGCATCTCTGTCGCAACCTCGCCTACATGGAATAAAACAGTCGGTGACCACAATAGATTTCCTTTTCTTCATCACCACAAATTCTAGAATGCCAATCAACGAAATGTATTTAAGAGGTCGTACCTTTTTTTTATTTCTTAAAGGCTAAAATGGCAGTCAAACATAAACATGTTTTCATCCGTCCATTTATGTGATGTCGTACGTTTATTAAAATGTGTACCTTGTTTAATAACATTCTAATAATTTCTAATTGACTTGAAATCAAGCAGGAAAAATATGTTTTTCCATCCATTATGTCACATCATACGTTTATTCAAGAAGTTGTACCTCTCTTTATAAAGTTCTTATTTACAATGGACCTGAACTGGCAAAATCAACGAGGAACATATTTTTCGTCCATCCATAATGTTACTTTCAAAAGATTATGAAACAAGTCTTATCTCTCTAACAGCTCAGCGTACGTTGTGTTGCACGATACGAAACACACATCGCCCCTATTTGGTGTGTTTGGGCGAAAGTTCATGGTCACAAACAGTTCTTCAACTGATGAATCGTTGTTTTTTAAAGAAATAAACACGATAGAAGTTCTTTGTTTTAACTTAATGACACGCAGTCCTTAAATGCCAAGAAAATATTTTTCTAAAAGATGGAAGGAAATGAAACGGAATGAAGGTATATCGTGATCCTATAATCCTAGATATGGAGCAATTAAAGAAATAAATATTATTAGGCCATTAAGGGATGTGATCATTGAACTAAACGATTATCACGATTTAACTCTAATCACTTTCTAAACAAATAACAGTTTTCATTTGGTCATAATTTCCTCATTCATCATGAGGCATCTGATACAATTTGAAAGGAAATATGTTTTCACTTCTTCTTATTGATATTCTTGTTTTTGATTAATCTTCCTGGATATTTCGACCATTTTAATGCTCTCTTTGAACAACGTAAATCAAGCGATAACAAAGATTTAAGTAAAGAACAAGCAACTGTACAAAATGATCGGGATACATATCTCGTTTCTATGTCTCACGTTAATCTATTATTTAACACTTGAAATTAAATAACAGCACATATGAAGGATACTATCTCTAAGTATTTTGATTCAATAAAACAATTCATTAAACAATGTGTTTCCACAATTATACAAAATTGGATCGGTAAACAAACCAGAATTCATGCTAATACTACTCAACAAAAAACGAGACTTATGCGACGTATATATCTATATCATTTTACAAATTAAAAGAAATACATATCAACAATTGTTGCACTACATTGTGATTATTTTCTATGTTCGCATGTAAATAACACTTTACGATGTCCTTATTGATTTAAATAACTAACCTGTTGTCACCATGTGGTTGCTACTCCATGTACATCGGTGTGCATCACACACAATAGTGAATGGCCGGCTGCTTTCTCCGACGAAACAACAGAACATTATATCCTTAAATTTCTTTGGCTGACATAATGTTCCTCATTTTCATTGGCTCACTATGTCCAGACTGAATGTCGCCTATATGTGTATCTTTATTTTAACTAACGAGCAGTTTAGTATCACCAGTTACGTCATATGACAGGACGTTGGCAATATCTTGACGCGCCACCTCTTATATAATTGAACCAGACCAGTGACCGATATCTGGCATCAAAGCGAAGCTGTTAAATAATGCATTAAGCGTAATTAGTGAGTGTTGATTTCATGACTAACTTCTGAACAATATAGAATTAAATTCAAAACTAGATTTTAAGTATTCTACATTAACATTTCATCGATTTTACCCAAATAACATGATATTGATAGAATAGAATCTGAAAGAAAATGTGTACCGAAAAAGAAAACGCCCTTTTCATTTCGATTTGAAATTAATCATGATTCCTTATTATCTTAGATATATCACTGTAGGTTTTAAAATCGTTTGACATTTTCACCCGCCACATTTCTCTACAGTTGTTTTACACTGAATAAAATAACTGCCTGAATGTAAGTAATTGTAAATGTACAAGATTATAAATTTAACAATAGCCCGATTTTCCCCCATTAAAAACTGTAAACCAGTAACAATGTTGAAAATTGTTTGATTTCTAAGTTATAATGCAATTATTCTATTATGAATAAAAATTCACCATGATGAATATTGACTCATTAGACCTCAAACTATACAGGCCTCTTGAAACTTAAAATCAAGCACAAAACAAATTAAATAATAATTACGTTTGCAATTGAAGTTATTCATTTCAAAGCATATTGTAGCCTATAAAATAACCCAACGCTCCTCTCGATTTGTAAAAGAACCAAACTAAAACCAGCAACTGAATATAGAAAAATATTTAAAAAACTCCGAAATTATTCCCTACAGACGCACAAATACCCATTCTATCGGAAACTTACAATGTCAAAAGTTGTTATTGTGTTTTAAACGAATCATCGACGAAAATCGACAAATCGCCTAAGGATTCCGTTGTAGCAACTTCTGTGTATGACGTCACATCGCTTACGATCGTTATGCTACACTGAGGGGCCGCGGAAAACTGTTTCAAGAATGAGATAATTAGCAGGCCAAAGTTACTCACTTTGAAGGGATATATCTTGATAAGTAGGTGACGCTTCGAAATAATCTTTTTTGTTTTGTTTATTTGAAAGTATTGTCTATATGAATAAACGAAGCAACATCGAGCAACACAGAGTTTTTTTTATTTTTATCTTTAACACTTTATACGATGGCTCTTATGACCTCAATACAAAATGTATGTAAAGGGACTGTAGCACGTTTTCTGCCAAATTTATATTTGTCAAATTTCCGATTTATAATGATAGTTTATGTCATTTGAATATACATTAAAGAGTAAAACAACTTATTACACATTTGCGTATATAGCAAAAATTGTATGCCGGCCATTTTAATGTGAAAACAATTTATTATAACGATGCCCATGTCTTTACCGAACCATGTATAGTCATTTTTAACTTGATTTTCAGAAAAGAGAATGGTGTTTTACTATTGTTAATTTTTTTTTTCAAATACATTTCATCGACTTATTTGATCGTAAAAACGTGTAACTGCCCCTTTAATGCACCAAAAGGAAATGCAAGGCTATGAGCTGACAATCGCAAACTGTTGCGTGGAAAACTCGTGAATTTTAAATTTTTAATAAGTTCTTTAAGTACCAAGAACAGGAACATTTTCTGGATAACTTAACTCTTTAATGTGAAAATACACGATTGAAATAACCAGTAAATTGCCTGTTTATCTTGAGACAGTGAGTTAAATTTGTTTTATGACAGGAGAGTTATAGGGGAACTGGAGCTTAACAAAGTGATATTGACTACGTTGTCTTCTGTATGTAGATTCAAAGGGGAGTAACTCCATCTTGTTTGGTTCATTTCAGCAGTCCGAACGTTTCACAATCCGAACGTTTTTGATGAAAAACGGAAGTGTTCGGATTATCGAGGTCTGACTGTATTGTCTGTTTTGTTAGCTTTAGAGGGGCTCGGTCAAAACAGTGGGCCAATAAGGAAGTATATACTTAATAACTTCATAACTGTTAAAAAAAATAGTTTAGTATAACACAGCTGGGAGTTAACCATAACCTTGGAGAACCATAATGTAAATTAATGTTGTCCGGTATTCAAAAGATTCCTGATAATTCCTCCTCTTACCATAGATCTATGTTCACGTGGCCTAAATGAAAGAACATTCAATCGTAGAGTACAAAGAACATAATGATGTCTTTTGAATATTCATTTGTCAGGCATCAACCACCATCCCTGACTGTAGAAATGGTCGAATGGATAATCTGTTGGTTCAGTCAGTGCTGGGATTGGTGCGTGGTTCTTTTCATTCTTTCTACAGTCAGATATGAATAGTTCATGTTCAAGTGGTTAAAATCAATGCAACTTTACACTATGTTCTTTGTCGACTGGCGCTATGCATTATTAATTTCAATAGGTTATTGTTTTACATCAGAACCCCAAGAAATTGTCACACTAAATATATGCAAATGATAAAATATTTGTCATGATAATAGAAATAGCGTTGTTCCACACTGTTTAACCAAGGCATCAATTATTAATGTTCAGACTGGGAATAACATCACTCGAATAACTCAAAGACAGGGATTGTTAACATACTTCCCAAAGAAAATAAGTCAAAACGAAAAACGTGATACCAATTTGCTGAATGTATTTTGCAAGCTTTGCAATGACAAATCATCTCTAAACTGTTGTCCTTTTTCAGGGATGGTATATAGCTGAAGTTATCCGCCATATTGTTTTATTTCTATGCGTGAATCGGAAAAAGGCTACATGTGTATATAATAATCTTTCTACTAATCAAACATTTATATTGATGAAATATTCACAAAGTAACAAATACTTTTCCATTAGAATGATCAACAGTTTCCTGTTTAGCCATAGCATAGTTATGTAGTCGTAACAGTGATGAATCTTTTCACTTCTCATTGTTTGTACTTGACAACGAACGTGCGCTAGTCTTTACTATATAAGTAACCCCGTTTTGAAATGCTTCTTTGAATTATTAATTGAAACGTCAATCAAGTAAGAACAAAATCAAACTTCATTTGGGAGCTGACAATGCCACAGAAAACAAGAAGCACTTTCTCATCCAGTACCTGATGACCAAGACAATTGATTTACTAAGAGCTGTATCATGAATAAATGAAATGACAGAGGTTTTTATTCGGTAATGGGGCCGCAGGCCCATAATACACTGTAAGCATATATTACACTTACAGTGTATTATGGGCCTGCATATATAGCACACAACGCGCCTGTGAAATATGGGAAAGTGTTAATAATTAGATAGTAAATAACTGTAAATCACAATAAACAATGGTCATGGTGATAGAAACCTCTTCCGAAATTTAATTACAAGAAATGTACAATTTCAAAGATTATTTACCATAACATTATTATTAATTGTCACCAACTGCTTCAACTTATCACGAGATGGCAACTCCAAAAAGTATTTTGAATAAGATATTTTTAGCTTAGTTGTAAGAGTTGTTTGGGTCTTGTACCTCGATCTCCCGAGTGGGATAGTTCATCACCTCGGTATTTGTAAGAAGACACTATTTCAGATTTGTGTCTTTAAAAGAAAACAATTCACATATCCTTAAATGTCCCACTTTCCTGAAGACTATTACTTTAATTTCGCCATTGTTAACTAGCAGCTGCCACTTGTCACAGTACCTTCTCAGCTTGTCTAGCTGTTTTTGGAGACCTTTTACTTAAGAAATAGAAGACAAATTGGCTTGCAGTATTGGTGAGGGACACAGCCCTGAGTGTTTTATGCTCCCTGCTATCTTTTATTCAAGATAACGCACAACAACGAGTCATATATTTCTCATATGAGATGCCCTGAAACAATTACTCGCATTAATATAAAATCCCATAACAAATTTGTTTATTTGTATAAACTATATTTTGCGAATATTAATGCCTCTCGTCGTAGAACACATACATTAGCAATTGAACAATCAAAGTGACCTAAAATATGACGTCATTTGCTAAGCGACGCTGTAACTGGCGACCTAAATCACGAGCATGTTCTATTGTCCCATAGAGCATCACCGCCTGTGTTTTATTGCCGTTGGTATCTTATATAGTACTTTCAAGAATAGAGATATCATCTGCAAATCACAAGATGAATAGTTATGCCATCGCAATGGTTATTTTCTGCAAGGAAGTGTACTAGGTTATTGAAGAAAAACGAAGAAAGGAATGGTGAAAGCCTTGACGAACTCCGACATCACAGTTGAAAATGTCAGTAAAGCCATGTGCTTGTCACGATTTTCCGCACATTGATAAATGATCATCTTAAAGTTACGACAATTAATACATGGGGAATGTATCACATTATGGGGTTCAAATCTTATGATTTTATTTGTCATCGCAGGACAAAACGTGGTGAAATCCGATTTCCTGATCCTTCCGGATTCTTCCAAAAATTAAAAGTGAAATCATGAAACAATCAACATCATCATTTGGGTCTTGATTGGAAAGAAATTCATTTTAAAGGTACTGTAACACGTTTTTTGTATACTATTTTTTTCAAATTTGCCATTTATTATTAAAGTTTATACAATATATTGTAAACCATCTCATTACATTGCCCGATAAGCCCTATCCATAGAAAACGCCAACCCTATTGGAAGAATTATGCTGCTACATATAAAGCGACAATTGTGTGGAACTCTTCAGTGTGAGAAGTTGATTTGTAGGTAGATTTTGAGAGTTCAGACAGCAAGATGGTTGACCATTCCATCATTCTACCATATTTAAAACTCTTCTCTCAGTTTTAAGCTGTCGTTCCATCAGTCAGATCTCTTTAACTAGCTTCGAGCAGCCATTTTAATGTGAACACCTTAAAATGGCCGCTCGATTGGAAATGGACTTGCATGGTGGAACCAAACCATGTACAACTCTTTTTATGATTGAGGAGTACTATTAGGCCAATGGTAACAGTTGTAACTTGTTCGTGTGAAAGAACTGAATATTAGTAAGAAAAGCGTGCTAAAGCGCCTTTCAGGAACTATAGCAGGATTTTATATCACTTAGAGCCTTTGAATTGAATTACAGTTACTTATTATCATCTTTTTTTATAATGCAATGTTTGTCAGTTCCCATTGTGACCTGGATTGTTTATTCAGTCATCTTGAGACCTTTTCATCATCTCCTATGAAATCACCATTGTGTCTCCTGTGACACAGAATACAATCTACCAGAAGTGAGACAAGTGCTATCATTTAAAGGGTCTTGATACCTTGATTACAGTGGCTGGCAATGATGAACAAATTGAAGTGACTTGTTAGTTCTCTTTGTGATTTAATTGTCAATGTAGTCATCATGAGACCTTCTCATCATCTTCTAGATCTATGACATGGTCTACGTGTCTCCTGTAAAAGAACGTGAATGGTTTTGTTAAGCAATACCTTTCCATGACCATTTTAAGGTGTTCACATGAAAATGGACGCTCAAATGTACTTAAAATGATCTGACTGATGTAAAGATGCCTAAACACTCAGAGTACTGTTTGAACCATGTTTCTGTCAGCAATTTTCAGCAATTATTGATTAAAGCATTCGTCATTCAAGAACTAACAGAGCCAAACAGAACAACAACAAATGTTAACCAAACACCAAGAAAATCGAAGTTTAACTTTGCTGTCTCATGTATTAATCAGAGACACATTAGGATATATAGACGCTAAGACTTCGGCTGAATGCCTTTGTTTATGTAAATTCTGAGAAAAGAATTCAGAGATAATTTTCGATAGGCATAACGTGAGAGGGATGATGTTGTCAAGAAATATCATAATTCACTTGATTTGAAATTATTTTATCTGACGTGGCTTGGAATTTATGAGAGAAGAACTTGTCTACAGTGACTTGAAACTGTGACGTGCCATAAGGTCAGTGTCATCTACAGATGACCAGAATAGGAAATATCGTTTCATGATCACGTTGCCATAGCAATGAAGTGTTTATCAGTGAAGGAAGTCTTCATCCTGCACTGGCTCTACACTGTGGTCAACTCTTGCAGTGACTTGTATACAGAAAATAAGAGACTCGACGGTTTCAACTTCAGAGACTTGTCAGGAAGCAGTTTGTACTCGTGTGCGGCAGAGTGTGCTTCTTATCCTGTGTGTAGCTCCTTCAACTTCCTGAAGTCTGGGAGGATTTGTCAGCTGAACTATGCTAACCACACCGTTGCTCCAGAGGGTTTCCTTGACGATGAAAACTCTTGGTATGGTCTCATCGGTAACTGGGAAAATGTGAGTAACATTCATGTTTAGATTTAAATGACAACATATAGAACATAGAACAACATATTTTCATTCAATATAGAGACAAAAAATAGTATGAACAATTGCAGATGGACTTCAAGTGGGAATTAACGTTAGATATTAATAACATTTACATTTTCATCAATATGTGATGTATTGTTCTCATGAACATGAGATATGATTGAAAGGTAAGTTAATGTCAGGAACAGATTGTATCAATAACCATTCGAATAAATACTACAAATAAAACTGATAAATTGTGTATTTTATTGATTTATTTCATATTATCATTTAAATATTAATTCAAATGTTATGTGTTATTATAAAGCACGTCTTTCACATTATCTGTTTTGATCCCAAAAGAAGTTCTTTTACCAAAAAAATACCTGAAGTTAGGCTTTGTTATAGATGATAGAGGCGGAGACAGACACAAAATACTTGAATCTCTGTCCATTTTTTATAAGTTCTTCCAAAACATTCAAAGAAAATAAGATGTTATAACTTTTGAAACAATTTGTCAACATTTGTAGACAATAATTCATTCTGTATTAGTGTTTATCAAACCAAAGTAACCAGAAGTTAGATTGGAAAAGTAGATTTCATATTTACCTTTAGCCTCTTGTTGTTGCTGGATCAAGAAGAACTATGTGTATATACCAGTACTTTTGTTTTCTTTAGTGAATTATAGTAAGGAAAGTAAGAATTTTACGTCTTCAGTTTCTCACAAACAGGTAACGTTTTACGTGATTTCTGCAGATATCACCTTGTACACGTGCTGGATGCAGTTCTAGAGAGAAGTGTTCAGTGCTGAGAAATCGACGAAGTGTGTGTGGTAAGTGTTTTATAGGTATTTAATCTCATACTTTTCACTGTTTGAAGACTTGGCAAAAGTATAACAACAACGTTTCGAATGTCTAGAGTGATGTTGTTCGGGGGTGTCACTTATTCATTGAAACATATATATTTTTACCTTCGTACCTTGACCGTGATGAAACCGAACTTTAACCTTCACCATAACTTTTTATTTGTTTCCCATGTCACATACTGATGATGCATTTTGAGATAAACTTAACCATGGCCATAATTTTTGATTAATCGGTTATAGGCTTTCTATATTTGACATGCTTATCTTTTTCGATAGATCATTCAGACGATGTCATATTATTCAAGCGGATCAAAGATTTTCTCATGGTAAATGCAGATCAAGATGATAAGATTTTACATCTAAAATTGAAGCGAACGTTGTGCTATTTTGGATCTCAAAGTTAGTTAGTAAGAGCAGATTGCCGTTTCGGAAAATCCAAGAATCCTGACATCCAAACATTACTATAGACAAATAGATAATATTAACAGCTATTCAACAAGCCAACCTTCCACTCGATTATCAACCTTTTAAACAAGACTCATATGTTTTCTACTCATTGTACTCTTAATGTATTCATTACAGTGAACCAAGCCTTTCGTACACAGATAAACATAAATATGCTTCAGAATCAATCGAAAAGGTACACTTTACATATAAGCAAAGTTTGCACAAATAGTTTATTGCTTGTTAAAAGGAATTTTATTTTGCCTGTACTTACCACTAATACTACTATTACTACCACTACCACTACCACTACTTCTTCTACTACTACTACTACTACTACTACTACTACTACTACTACTACTACTACTACTACTACTACTACTACTACTACTACTACTACTACTACTACTACTACTACATAGTAGTAGTAGTTTCTTCAGTAAATCATGATCAGGCCACAGGCCAATTTTACATTTTAAAGTTGTTGCGCCATAAGTACATAAATCAATACATTCCCAATTCGCAGTAAATGATATCATAGATCATACACATATGATGATAAAGGCAGTAAGTTACAATAGGTGTATGTGTTAGGCCTACATATTGTTATGAATATTTCTGAAATCTTGAAATGACAAAACTCTCGATAATGCTTTGATTAAATTGATCATATAATTCAATATATGTTAAAGTAAGTAAATCGGAATTTGAATATAAATTTTTAATCAAATGATTGATTATATAGTAGATTTTTTTATTTATGAATTGAACAACTAATAGTTTGATTAGTAATCGAGGCTTGTAACCCCAAAATGATCTCAATAGTCAAAATCCCAAAATTCCAAAATGATCTACATAGTCCCCTGTTCCGCGTTGTAGCGGGGGACAACTAGCAATAAGTATTTCACTGAGTGCTTGCAGTCTCAAATAATGCAATGGCTTGTGTTCGAATACAATGACGTCAAAGACTCGAGCAGCTATGACGTCACATTGACATTGATAACATCACATGGGTTTTTGGTTTCAGTCGACTTGCTTTTGAGCGTAAACAAACTGTTGATATGACATTTGTAACGACATATATCAATTAAGTTTGAATTAATTATAGCAATGGGAAGAAATACAAAACTTCAACAACATTGACAATTATCTTTTATTGTGAAATATATTTTTGCATGAAGTAAATATAAATGACATAAACTATCATTATAAATGGACAATTATATAAAATTTGCAAAAACGTGCCACAGCCTCTTTTAAACATTGGTTCAGTAAAGCCATGGGAATCACATTGTAATTTGAAATTTCATGTTCATATTAAATTGGCCACCGTGCAATTTTATTTTATACTCAACACTGTTACTACTACTACTACTACTACTACTACTACTACTACTACTACTACTACTACAAATACTACTACTACTACTACTACTACTACTACTACTACGGATAATTGGTTTGTGTAATAAGATGTTTTACCCTCTAAAGTAAATATAAATGACATAAACTATCAACTATAAACTATCATTATAAATGGACAATTAAATAAAATTTGCAAACAACGTGCCACAGCTCCTTTAAAACATTGGGATACATACCCTTTGAGCTCAACCTTTTCCTCCAACTTCTCCATGATTATAATAGCAAGTTACTGTATCAGTAGAGTCACCTTTGAATTTATAATACCCCTGGGCCTCTGAGGCCCACATTGTGCCTAATCTGATGTAAAAACTCGAATGTCCTTGAGGGTTAAGAGAGCTCCACAAAGGATGCTACTACTTCTCCTCGGTGAATGTAAAACAAATTATTTGAGGTCATGCCTCGTGCCTTCCTACCTCAAGACCTAACACTCCACTAGAATATGCGAATGGGAAGGGGAATTGCTTGTAAATCAATCTATAAATGAAGTTGCAGATAATTAACTTCGTTAACTTACAAGAAGTGATGGCATACACCATTTTTGGTTCAAACATTAGTTTATACTAATTATCGTGTATACGTGCTCAGTGCTATGTGAGCAATATGGAAGTATACCAACCCAAATCAAATCTAATCAAATCAAATCGTCAAATCAACCAAAAGGAGGAAAAATTTATAGAATAGCAGAAATAGACTTGAAATCATTTGAATAATTGGGCCAATGCCCATAGAGAAATAGAATAATGTCTCTTAAATTTATTTTAGCAAATATTTCAATACAGATCGATCTGAAGAATACAATACAGTGATACCATACGTTGATAACTGGACTGAGAACATGATATTCACAACATATTTCCTGAGGGATGGTTGGCCGTGTTCCGGTGTGACAGTGCGGTTGATCTGTGTAATACTTCATTCATTTACAGAGCAAATCTTGGAGAATGTGGCAGTAGGCAAGGCAGCCCAAGCTAGCAGTGCCTGGTCTGATTCCCCGTCCCCTAACGTGGTGGTTGATGGGAACAAGGAAAGGGACTGGGACGCAGACCGCTCGTGTTTCCATGTAGATCTCCGTGACCCTGCTCCCTGGTGGCAGGTTGATCTCCGAAGAAACTATATTGTGCCAGAGGTCGCCCTCACTACCAGGTCGGATTACTGTCGTAAGTAGGCAATTTGTCTTAGAATGGTAATGATATGAACGGAACATGAACACGAACACGAGTTTCTCGGACATTTGTATGTGATTTTAGTAAATCTGGTGCTTGGCAGAGTAGAGGGGCGTTTACACATTTTCCATCCGCATTTAAAGACCTCAGTGTGTGCCAATGCGTGAAGCATTGTTTATATAAGTTGTTTACATAACAATTGGCACACCTTCGTTTGAAATTTATTCGCGCACACCCCACGTATATGTTGCGCATTTGACGTGCAAAATTACACACAAAGTGCCACGAATCGACCTCCTATTGCACGCATTATTCGCGCCCAATCACGACTATGTTGTGCTCTGTGCACTCATATGTTGCGTCTGTGGTCCAATGAAGTTGCGTTTTGGTACGAAGTATGCGCACATGCACGCACAGGCACGACTAAATCACACATGCTTGTCAAGACCGTGGCATTTTTTAGTCACGCTTGGTGTAAGGTACTGCCCGCATTGAAGGTGTGTATAAAGGCAGTACCCCATCTTAAATCAGTTCATCCTATACTTTCACAAAGTGAACACCATGGACAACTCACAATATATCGCCATTATGAAGAGAGGAGAGGAAAAGGCTCATGTATCTGACACTGGCATCACTTCTACTTCTTGGAGAAGAAGAAATAATACAGGGAGCAAGAAGACGATGGACCCCAACCTCGTAAGAGGAAAGCTAGAACAAAGTTGGTTTGGGAATGATTGACCAGAAGACACTCTTTCGGACACTATGAACAGTTACTCACTGAATTTCACCGTGAAGATTGCCCAGACTACAAAATGTTTCTCCGTAGGGTCTATATCGCCAAAGGTATTCCAAGAAATGTTTGATAGGTTAACTCATCACCTCGTGAGAGAAGCACTTGAGGTTGAGCTAAAACTAGCAAACACATTCCGCTTTCTTGCCACAAAGTCTACAATACAGCTTCACAAGTATTGTTTGTAGAATCTGCAAGTTTCTACCCGAGGTTTGCAGAGTCAGTATTAATGTGTTCAAAGTGGAAGTACTAAGGTGCCACAACCCCACAATAGTGGAAGAAAGTGGATCATGGTTACAGTTCGAGGTGGAATTACCACAAATGCTTGGGAGCTTTGAATGGAAAATTGTTGCAATGAAGAAGCCACCCAGTGCTTGGTCCTTCTACTACAACTACAAGGGATTCCAAAGCATCGTACTTATGGCCCTTGTAGATTCTGTCTACAAATTGTTATATGTAGGGTGTTGGGGATGATATGGTTGTCCATTCCTGGGACACCTATTTATACGGGGGTGCACGATGCGTTCTCATTGCTGATTGGTTCGGCCATGTGATTGAAATAGACTTTTGCAGTGCGCCAAGAGCGGGACTGACTACAGGAAATGCGTGAATCATCATTGAAGTGCTTATTCTGGTGAGATGATGTTCGTGCCATAAGCATAGGAGAATACTCACGAATGTCGTCAACTGCCTGAATTGTGTGCGAATGGTTTGAAATGCTCAACCTAGTCTTGCCTTTATCGTGACACAAGAAAACTGTGCACGCATTACACAACACCACAGGTATAAGATACGATACAAGTTGAGACAAGTTCACAAATACATTGCGCAATTGGCACGCACTGGAGTGCATGAAGTAAAATCATTTGGTTATTTCTTTACGCATTGGTACGCACTGACGAACAGTTAACGAATTATTCTCGCCGGTTTGTGATGAAGATACACATTGCCACGAATTAATGCGTGTCAATGCGGATTCGAAAATCGTGCAAGTGTAAACGCTCCTTAAGACATGCTTATTTAACACAAAAGCTGCATACCGAAATTTTTGTCACCTACCTGTGTATTTGAGTGTAAATATCATGTTATTTGCCATGTTTTTTAATATTGTATCAATGCGAAAACTAAACTTTACAATATAGGAAGACAATTGAGTATTCCATATTGTAATCTGATTTGATTCCTCAAAGTATACAGTTACAGTTTTGCCAGCTCTTTGAAGTGAGCAGGGTCAACCTTCCAAAACTTCCGTAAAATATTCAGTTAGTAATCAATTTGGTCAAACATAAGAACAGGAAGATTTTCTGGATAACAACTTCTTTAATGTGAAAATAAACGACGTTTCGGAGTACATACTTACTCCTTCATTAGGTGGAATGTAATGAAATAACAAAATATGATACATTTATATAGCAAACGTAACAATGGTGAGGAAACTCAATCAGGGAGATTAACATGCATGAGAATGGTATACAATGGGGATTTGTAATACAAACATGATGGGGGGAAAGCACGAGAATGGTATTCAATGAGGATTTGCAATACAAACATGAGGGGAGTAAGTACTTGAGTGGTGGATAAACAATGGCCTGTAGTCTTTATTGAAGATGTAAATAAACACACACATGATAAAACGACGGAGGCCAATTGGCTTTTTTAAAATTGTAAAACAAACAATAATTACAGTTGATTGGAAGAGAGGCCAATTGTTGATGTTGGTGGCTTTGAAGTTGTTGCATGGTGATTGGAGCTGATAGGTGTTAATTGGTGGGGACTCCTCGGATAATTGCTCCAACAGGAGTGGATGGATGGTAGGAATACTTGGATTTGGTTTGGTGCTCCTTGGATATTTCCTCCGACAGGAGATAGAAGTTCTAGATAAGTGAATCCCAAGCACATGGTAGGAAGATGCCTTGATCGCGGTTTATTGTAGGTTGTTCCCTTCGAATTTCAATTGCTTCTGTGTTGATAGGTCGTAGCGTTTTTCCGATGTACTCTTGGCCACAATAACATGGAATTCTGTAGATGCATCCTATTGGGTTGGGTCATGCAGTGCTGGTTCCTCTGCCGTTGGCTTTCAGTAGTTGTTTGAGGGTCTTGCCGCTGGTGAATGTTACATCTATGCTGGCTTTGTTCTTGATGAGGCGGCGATCTTGTGGCTGAGGGGGCCGATGTAGGAAATTGTGACCCGGATTGGCGATGGTTAGGCCTTGTGGGTGGTGTCTCTGATGGTGAGTGTTTTGTTGATGGTCTTGGTGACTAGGTCTGCAGGATATCCATTGAGTGAGGTGAATGTGTTATTCAGATGTTGTAGCTCTTGATTGAGGGCGTCGGGGTGATAAATGGATTTGGCACGTCTGGTGAGTGTGGCTGTGATGGCTTGTTTGATTTGTGGGTGATGGCAGGAATTGTAGTGGATATACTGGTCGGTGTGTGTTGGCTTGCGGTAGACGGTTGTTTAAGTCCATGCTCTGTGGCTTGCAAGGAGACAGAAGGGGAGATGGTGGTCAGTTTCTGTTTCCATGGTGAAACAAAAACTTACTCCTACCGACACCACCACCTACCAAACCATCAACAAGGACCCAACAGCTGGTCTCGAATGCCAGCACAAGAAAACCCTCAAAGACCTCCATAACATCAATGAGATCAATGACATCCTTTTCAACCAGCTCAACCCCATCAATTCCCAAGCCCCATATGCCAGAGCCACAATCAAGATCCACAAAAACACAACAAAGGCCAGGATCCTAGTTTGCTCCAGAGGATCAGTATTCTACAACACCGCCCTTTACCGTCTCTTAACACCCTTAGAAGTACTCCGATCCAAGCTCCACACCTGCATTGACCAGCTCGACACCAAGTTAACCATCAACAGCATCATCAACCTCGCATTCAGCTGCTTCGAAACTTCCTACTTTACCTTCAATGACAAGATCTACAAGCAAATCCATGGTCTACGAATGGGCTCAGCGCTATACCCTCCCATAACAAAGATCTTCATGACATCCTTCGAAGAATCAGCACTTGCAAATGCTCCGGAATCCATTTCAGCCTCAATGCTGGTTCCGCAAGGTAGATGGCACCTTCACCACCATAGCCCAACATGATGATCCAAACCATCTCCTACAACATCTGAACGCCCAGAATCCAAGAATGCAGTTATGCACCGATGTCTAGGTTTGACATCCAATCAATAGTATACCTTAATGCATAATTATTTTGTTTATATATCATTTTTTATTTTCACTCCTGTTACCATAAAAAGAATCGCCATTTGTATTTTACATACTTTAATTTCATTTAGACATATTTATGTTTAGTTGCCATACTCAAATTAATAGTATTTTAATCACCATGTTTGGATGAATTAGGTTTGAAAGGTGTTTTGAAATCTAATTTTGAAATAAGAATGCAACTGAATCTTTAACCGTCTTTAAAAAACATTATTACAATCACATTTTTCGAAAAGGATTTCAAAGAGAAAAGAACAATGAATGAAGTGAATGTTAACAAAGTGGTAAGTTTAAGAGAGGTAACATGAGTGAAAATCAGAAAAAGGAGGGAAACCAAGCAACAGGAGGGAAATTACTGGGATAGAACAATGCCGTAATAATAACACAGAACTTGGCTAAACTATAAAGTTGAGTTAATTCTTGGATTAACTTGAACTTAAATGAACTATTCAACATGAAGAATACAGAAATGTTTTGACTGTCCACACTTGTATGATCACTGTCTGTCCCTTTATCACCACTGTCTTAATGGAGCTGATAAACTATTATCTGACATAAAACACAATTGGGTTATTCTTCACAGAACAATTTGTAAACAACTGTTGTAAGAGGTTAAAAGAAGAAATGTGTCAATATGAATGTCTACAGTTGCCTACTGTTACCTAACGGTTCCCTTCTGTTGCATTAAACAATATTGCAGTTGAATTATACTCGTTATGTGCAAATGCAAATTGACAAATCTATTCTTCTGGTTTCATTTCAGCCATAATTTCAATACATATAGTTATAAATATTGAACAAAGTTCATCATCAACGCATTATTTCACTACTGTTACCACATGCATTCCACCCTGTTATAGCTACGACACCAACAGTCTTCTATTTATACAGATAACCATTGTGTGAAAGCAAACTGACACATTTCAGTTACAGTCTGATATTTTCATTTGTATTATAAATTTGACAAAATTATAAACACTTACTGAATTAAGTTTGCTATCAACGCAAACTTTCACTACTGTTACCAATACATTCCCTCCAGTTACAGTAACAGGGGGGAAGAATTCAACTATTTATTGGTCTATGAAACAATGAATGTTCCCTTAAAACAAAATATACATGGCATTTGATTGAACTCATGCAAGTCATTGTTTTCTGTAAATCTATTATGAAAATAAAGTAATAATTATGCCAGAATGACATGTAACAGGAGGGACATGTATAAGGAGGACACACATGATCTGACTTTAGATTGACTTTTCGTGACAAATTGCCTCCAGTGTTGTGACAGTTGCATCACTTGTAGGACAGGAAGTTGAGATAGAATTGTGGGTAAAAGTTTGTTTCAAAAAGCTGGAATGGGGGATTAGTTATTGCACTATGTTGTTCTTGTAACAGGAGGGAAAACGAAAACTGCACACCTAAAAATATTTCTTTGTTTTCAAAATTTTAAAACATTATTACTAAATTTCCAAATGGATATTGTTATATTCTTTTACAGTGACACAATTTACTTATATAATTGATTTAATTTATCTAATAAATGAGTTTCTTGAAAGAGAAATGCTATTGAACATTTTTCTTGACATACAAGTTCACAGCAATATTTGGGTAGTTTTGGGCACTGAATGTCCAAAAATTGTAATAAAAACAATTTATTGTTTGATCTGATGCTATGTTGTGGTAGGTAATGATTAGTTAGATATATTTTGCATTTAAAATTACTGATGAATTTTTTTTATATTGGTTGCAATTTCAAATGCACAATAAAAAACCCATTTTGTGAGAATGACCCTTATATATGATGATTTATTGTCATTGTATGTGATGAAATTGTATTGACATTGCAAAATGAATGAACGTCAGTTTGCATGGTATTTGCACTGAGATACACGTGAAGGTGAACTAACTTTCGGTATGCAGCTGAATGGTTGTCATAGTCTACTCATGTTGCCATGCTGACTATCTTTACCTTAACCCCTGGGTGCTAGTTGTTCTACTAGTATATTATGTGTGAGGCCAAACAACTAGCAGGTTGAATTACCGTCGTAAAGTAGCAGCAGAGCAATGAATTGGTAACGATTGTAGTTTGTGTCTCAACAATGCTCGTCGAGGTATTACTTCTGCTATACCTGCTGGTATATCTGCTCCACCAGCAGGGTCTATGGCTTTGTCTTGCCTTCAGAATTTCATCTGATGAAAGCCTTTATGTTAAAGCTGATATGCCTGAAGAAAGATGTGCCGTGTTCTAGGGACAAGGCGCGATTGAGCAGTGTAATACTTCATTCAATTAGAGGGCAAGTCTTGCTTTGTTTTTGGGCCTTCAGAATTTCATCTGATGAAAGCCTTTATGTTGAAGCTGATATGCCTGAAGAAAGATGTGCCGTGTTCTAGGGACAAGGCGCGATTGAGCATTGTAATACTTCATTCAATCAGAGGGCAAGTCTTGCTTTGTTTTTGGGCCTTCAGAATTTCATCTGATGAAAGCCTTTATGTTGAAGCTGATATGCCTGAAGGAATATGTGCCCTGTTCTAGGGAGAAAGCGCTATTGAGCAGTGTAATACTTCCTTCAATTACAGAGCAATTCTAGCTTTCTCGGGGGCGGGATAGCGCAGTGGTTAGCGCGTTCGGCTTCGGATCAAGAGGTCAGGGGTTCGAATCCCGCCAGGGGCTAGGCTACTTTGTCTGCAGTTGAGAACTGTTCTACACGCAGTAAGGTTTGGGTGCAATGCTGCACTGAATTTCAGCGTAGTACCACCCATGGTTCGCTAGTTCCAGCCGATGCTCGCAGGTTTCACCGCAATGCATAGCCACATGGCGTTGCGGGCTTTCTCCCTGCCTTAATACTAGCAGCCGCTATATAAGTGAAATACTCTTGAAAGCGGCGTTAAACCCCAACTCACTCACTCACTCACTCTAGCTTTCTCTTGGGGCCTTCAGAGCTTCACCTGTTCAAAGCCTTTATGTTGAAACTGATAAGCCTGAAGAAAGATGTGCACTGTTCAAGGGAGAAAGCGCGATTGAGCAGTGTAATACTCCCTTCAATTAGAGAGCAATTCTTGTTTTGTCTTTGGGCCTTCAGAACTTCACCTGATGAAAGCCTTCTCTGTCAGATCGGCGCATTAAGCTAGCACGTCAATATATTACCCAACTTAAAGTTTACCTTTTTCTTCCTGCGTACATCTCCAAACTTAAAGCTATTCCATCTCTCGGTATCCGTCTTCAGAACGATGTTGAAGATGTGTCAATCTCTCTGAAACTGTACATAACAAATCAGATACAAATCAATTAGCTTTTTAACAGGCTTTCAATGTTATCCGTGATCAATTCTTTCATTGAAAATCAATATAATACTGATGGTTCAAAGGAGAGATCGATAGTTGCGTCAGATTTTCATAGTCTCTTTCCTGCTTGCAGGCTATTACACATTTTTAATGAGATCATCCAATTATTAGGGAACTTTTATAACTTCACAATGGTATTTTAAATAAAATATAAAATAGAGGACACATGGATCAGGTATTGAGGTTATAATGTATTTGTTATGAACGGTCAGAATAAGTTTGAGTAATCAGGATGCCAAAAAAAGGATTTATTGTGGTTGCATGGTCGATCAGGTTTTGACCGATCAGCAGTGGTACCAGTTTATTGTAGTCAAGTTTGTAAGTCATAAACACTTTGACGGATGCATCTCTTTGTCCTTGCAGCGGCAGGTATGGACGATCCTTTCGAAAGGCAAAACAATAACACTGGCTGTTCAGCATTCTGAATTCGCATGCACATGCAATGACAATATTACATAACCATCAGCGGGGAGGACATATTTTGACAGTACTGTAGGATGCATGATGGTCTGATTGACTTAAATGTCATATTGTGATTTGTTTTCATCGGAAACAATGTTAATACATCCAAAAACTATGTATAATAACTAGTCGTAATTTCTTTTTAAAAATTGTACACTATGGATTTTCTTTTTTGACTTTTATTTAATCTTATCTCCAATGCGACATCGTCTTTTGCTGGCTTCCTCGCCATATGGCTATAAGATGCCACATCAAAGCTGAATAAGCATCAGGTTCAACTCTTAAACATATCTCCCTCATTAAAGTTCCTTATATAGATTGTAAATCTACAGTTAATTATAAATCTTACATCAAGCAGCGTTGGAGGTCCAAATGGGACAAAGAATAACACAATATGTCCCATAACATCCGACGTCGGCTATAACTCTTTGTCCTCTTTTACACTTCTGCGATGTTCCACAACAAGTTATAACTTTTATATTTTATATTTCTTATATTTTATTTAAGTATAAGATTATTTTATATAAATCAACTGAACACTCTTATACTCTGTGATAATTTGCTGGTGTCTTTACGGCCTTGGTGTCGTTTTGTTTTTGGTTTTGCATTTAAAGGAGCAGTAGCATGTTTTTACGCTCAAATAAATTGATGAAATGTGCTTGAAAAATAATGTCACCTATAGTAAAACACCCTTCTCTCTTCGTATAATCAAGTTAAAAAAAATAGTGTTCATGGTTTGCTTATGACGTGGGAATAATTTTTGTATTTCGAAATTATAAAATGTGTTCACAAGCGGCGTTAAACAATAACTCACTGACTTACTACATATGCTACATGACGTCTACTATCCATCATGAAACATATTTGGGTTATGTCATTCGTTTCTGTTAATGGCAGCATCTATATCAATTAGCCGTGGTTGGGACCAAGGTAATAAGAGCAAATTATCTTTTATTTATCTTTAGTTTAAAATAAGATAAGTATAACCCCTTATATCTTATATCTGACTGAGAATAAATACATATTTATACATGTCCATGTTTTATATATACATGAAAACAAGAATATATAAACAAATATATTTAAAAAGAGTGAAGTGATGAGAACATTAATTAACAATTATTGAATTAAGAAATTGACATTGACACAAATCATATTTTGTATGGTTATGATCTTTAATCATCTTGTTTGGTTTGGTTTGTTATCCCTCGGCGCGCGTACCGTACTATATACGAGTGTTATATACAAGTTCAGGTCGCGGCACCCGTACAAAAATCGTTAATTCATACCTGCATCTTTGAATGAATTTTCTACGATTTTTTGTTTTTTTCTATTACTTTCGAAATATTGTCTTTAATTCGGGCCACATAATATCGTAAATTTGAAACGAGAAAATTCAATTTATATATGGAATTGAAGACAAGATGTTTTGCGGTTTCAATACTATTAAAAATATTAGAATGTGACCTTTGTTTATAAGTATCCCCCGCTGCGCGTTTACCGCGAAGCGGGGGATATATAATTTCTTTCGTTTGAGGTACGAATAAGACAGAAATTTCTTTCTCCTAGCGTCAGCAAATACAACATAGTGTATTATGGGATATAGGTTGCGCTGACATGGTGTATATATAAGGGCGCTTGATTTGAATAGACCATTCTCAGTTGTGACAACGAGACTAACACTTTAATTTTACCACTACACTTCAAAGTGAATTTGTTCAGATGGTGCTTTGCATTATATCCTTGTGTATACACTATCTTTCATTTTACGCATTTATGTGCCTGAGTAATGCCTTGGTTTGGCGCTCATGATAGTTTAATCATGCATGTTTGTCAACTTGGGTGGTAACCCATGAGAATTTAACCATGTAAGCATATGCTGCGATTATGGTGGGGTTGGATATGTTAAAATGTAAACCTATGCATTTTGATTATAGATTGCCTGGGTTGGTCACCCGTGTGAACTGAACCGGAATGTGTATATGCTACGAGATGTGCGGGGGTTGGTTACCCGTGAGAATTGAACCAGATGTATATGTTTAATGAATTTGTTGGGCTGGTCACCCGTGAGAATTGAACCAGATGTAAAAATGTCATGAGTTGTTTTGGCGGGTTGGTCACCCATGAGAATTGAACCGCATATGTATATATATATCAGTATACGCTATGAGGCTGAAGAGGTTGGTCACCCATTAGAATTGGACCTAAATTCGGAGTGATGTTTATGAAACAATTGTTTTTGCCTGAAGTATTGGGGCATTCATATGTACATGTGCTTTCTGTTTTTGTATTAATACAATACGTCAGGTTTTGCTTGGGGTTGGTTGCTCATGAGAATTAAACTTTGGATGAATTATACTATTACCATTCGCACGTATATCGTGCTAAATTGTACTATTGTCTCGTCAAGTAATAAACTGCGTCGTATGGTTGTCACACCATGTTCCAATTTAATTATTGTTGTGTTGTATGTTGTATGAGTGAGGTTCTGTAGGAGAAATAATATTCGGCTGCGTCCCTACGCCCGTGTGTCCGTCTGTACGAAATGGAATAACTCAAATACTATTCACTGGATTCTTTTCATATTTTGCACATGGTTTCTTCACATGGAGAGTAATGGTCCTACATAGGTTTATGATTTGACATACATTTCAAGGTCACAAAGAGACTTTTTACCCTTGTCAGCGGGATATCTCAAGTATCATTCACTGGATTCTCTTCATATCATACAAAAAGCTTCTCCAAAAAGAGATAAAGGCTAATTAGATTTGTGTGACCTTGACATTATTCTCAGGTTCACAGCGGAATTTTGAATTTTACGACATGTTAATGTACAATCCATGTAAAGCTTGTCAGGGGGATATTTCAAGAACCATTCACTGGATTCTCTTCATATCTTACACGTAGCTTCTCCAAGAGAAACCAAAGGGTTGATTAGATTTTGGTGGTTTTGACATTATTCTCAAGGTTAAAGCGGAAGTAAAATTTGTTGACATGTTAAGCTTGTTAGGGGAATCGATATCAAAAGAACTGTTCATAAGATTCTCATCATCACCTTACACCAATGGTTCTTTTAGGGAAAATTCAGGGCCCAGTCGATTTTAGTGATCTTGACATTATTTTTCAATTTTAAAGTATCAATTTGCGGCGGGGATCATGTCACCTTAAGGGGCGGTCACACAGCCCAAAAGTCGCGTAAACGCACCAATCACGCACAACGTTTGGTTGTGCGTGAATTTGACCATTTTCACTGATTTACGCGATTAAGGCCGGGATTCCATGTGTACGGAGTGCGTATAGCGTAATGCGTAGTACGTAATGCGTATTTAACACTTTGCACTAAAATAGTAGTAGTTGATTCCATGAACACGTAATGCGTAAAGCGTGGTGCGCAGAGCGTAGTACGTGTTCCCCGGGACACTCACAAGAGTGTCGGAATACGCAATGCGCGTCTATACGGATACCAAAAGTGGGGATTCCCCTGGGGTTTTCCTATCACAGACCACGTGGTTTTCCAAACAAACTGCACGTGTCGACATGTCTCGCAACTATATACCTGACTCCGCTGAAAACCACGCAAAATCTGCGCACTTGCACCAATGAACTGCGTACATGCGCGTACCATGCGTCGTATGTCTGCTAATTTTCAGTGGAAAGTCGTCGACGAACGCGATAACGGCAACACGTTCGCGAAAGATCACTGACATTCCACGCATATTTCGCGCACTGTCCACGTAAGAACTACGCACACTACACAAAACTTACGTAAAACGGCGCCGTACTGCGTAAACTTTTACGCGATGCCGAGTTTTGAGCTGCTCAAAACTCGGAATCGCGTAAAGCGCCGATCCGGCGAACATCGCCGGACATCTACGGAGGTTCCACGTCAGACAAACTGATGAAATGCGCAAATCGCGCATGTATCGCATAAGACTCGAATCGTGTCCGTGATTCATGCGTTTACGCGATTTTTGGGCTGTGTGACAACTACTTGTTTCTATGTGCTAGTGACAGGAATCCAAACCATCTCTCAATCGAGAACGCAAGGACAGACTCTACACACATTTTACAGAATAGTTTCAAACTAGTTGAGCCAATGTGATATAATATCCTGAGGAAATGAAGACGACATTGAGACGTGCTAAAAATGCGATCCATATTTTAATAGAAATTACAACTTATTGTCATGTTGAGGTCCATGATACTAAATTTTGACAACATTTCCATTAATATTATCTGGGATAAATGCTGCTTTATTCCGTTGATAATCGTTAACGAATTCTTTGTTCTTGCTACATTTAGTAACAAGTTTTCACGGCACCCATTAATACCAAATCATTTATTTTCGTTATATGCAATCTTACTGTCAAAGGGTAAACTGCTATAAGCTGTATCATCGGCTAACAGCAACAACTAAACAAATAACAGATCACATTGACCGAGTTATATCAGTGACGTTATTATCTAATATAATCTTTCATATTAATTTGTTTGATCAAAACCAATTTAAAGTCAATTCTATATTTTTTTGCAGCTGAAAGACTCCACGACTTTTCCGTTGATGTTGCGCACGCAGATCCAGTAACTAACCCGGATGTGGAACTCAAACATTGCTTCATGTATAATGGAGCAGTGTTCGTTGCAGAAGTGAATGTCACGTGTGATGTTCCCGTGTTCGGAAGATTTCTCAGAGTAACAGGAACGAACAAACTATACCCTGGGGATGTCCTGCAGATCTGTGAAGTGGAGGTGTTTGTGTTATAGAGCACCCATGGTTACATCGGGAAACATATTTCATAAAAATATATATATATGTACAATGTAAATGGAAGGTGTTACAGTTTGTGGCTGATAAGGTTGTATCTTAAGAACACAAAATGAACATTCTGAAAATGAAACCGCGTTGACAAATTTTCAGTTCTCTTAGGGTTCTTTCGTGTTAACACCAATATCTTACAACTTTATATCTCGTACCATCTTAATGCCGTTATGTCTCCATATTCCAAGTCTATTTAATTATGCTGTTGAGTGTGTAAAACGACATATAAATTGCTATGAGTATGAGTTTACAGGAAAAGGGAAGAATATATCGTCATAAACAATGCGTAATCACATATAAACATGTCATACTTGTATAGTTTTATCCCGAAGTTTGTTTCACCTACAAGTGTATCAAAGTGTAAATATGATGTAATTTATATTTTCTTTGGGCCTTAGTTGCATCACTTCCACTACACTGTCGGAGGATCTTCCTTTGTCCAAGTGTTTTTATCTGTGTTACAATGCCTTTAGAAACAAACATTACATGATATTTGCAGTAGGTGAACAAACTTTTGAGATGCAATTGTACCTTCATCACATACATTTATAAGCATTTTTAATATGTAAATTGATACTGTTAGGTGATTTAAATGGTAATTAATTGCAACTTGAAATATTTTTTTTTTGTCAAATAATGTTTCTTATATGACTTTGGAAATTGGGTATATTTGGATTTTGTCTCTGCTTGTCTGCCTGCATAAAGCAATACTGAAATATATTTTTCAATGCGATCCGGATAAACCATCATTCTGAGACCATGAAACTTACACAAATCATAGTTTGAATTTTTCTTTAGTGTGCTATCATTTTTGTGCAGTCTTGACCGCCGCCTCTACAGCCATCGCGTTTTGTTTTGGCTGAAACTTTTTTCGAATAAGGTTTTAAGAACTCATATTCATAACTTCATACTTATACCCCTGGAGAATTGTTTTGGCATGTTCACATTCAAGGTCCAAGATCAAGGACACCTTTAAACACCTTAACTTGAAATATATGTGTGCTATCGGACTCTTATTTGGTATGTGTCAACTGTGGAGAAGATTTTCGCTAATATCCGTCAAAAGTCAAGGTCATAGCCATTCACGACTTAATGATGCATTTGCGAACATGCCTTATATCAACTATTAACACTTTGAATCATTACATCTAAACTTAAGCATGTACTTATGAATATGTCTAACATTAACTTAACTTAACACTTTGAATCATCAAATGATTGTTAAAGACAATGAAAAGTGATCGTTGATTTTGTGACCTTGAAGGTCAAATATCAAAGGTCATGGTCATGAGATATTGGTTAAGGCCTTGTTAACCCTATGCTCCAATGTTGAAATCAGTAATATGTTTAAGAACAAACTTGTATAAAGTGACCCAAGTGATAATTCAACTTGCAAGTATTAACTCAAATGATGAAAATAAATTGTTCAAAAACTTGCCCGTTTTATTGTGGCTATGGAGAAGGCGGAACAGGTGAGACCTTCAGTTTCGGGGCTGCTCTGCTTTTGCGGTGTCTCGCAAATGCTAATCTAGTGGGTTTTTTAGAGGTTGTAGCCATGCTTTGCAAATAGTATCATCGATTATTTCTCTCTTTGTAATAATATATATTCAGTTCATTTTGTCAATATTCCTTCATCATGCATAACTGTCTGAACTGGGTAATGCACATGGAATGCTGTTTGTGCTGATCAAAGGATTTGAACTGTCAATTTGCTAAGAAGCAGTTGGAGTATAGCATACAGTCGTCTTTACTATAGTGCAGACAGCAATTACACACTGGAACATCGGGCAAATGTGTCTCTACATTTCAATGTTCTTACTTTATTTCAATAATAAGCTGACAGTGACAACTACGACAATAAACGCTAGTACCTGAGTATCAAAAACAAAGAACATTGATTTACAAATAGCTTTCTCATGCATTAATTAGAGCCACAGTAGGCAAAGAGAGCTAGAACTTTAAAAGGATGGTTCTATCGGGGTATTTTTTGTGGAAACGTAATTCGGGAGGATATTCCTGTTTACACATAACTGTTATTAATACATGGTTAAAACACAGTGTTTTGTAAATCCTTTCGATTTTGTACATACATATTTTCTGACAACGATTGCTTTGTAAATTCTTTCCATTTTGTACATTCATCATGACGTGTTTTTCTTTAATTGCTGTATCCCGGAGCAGTATCAACATAAGCTTTTCAAGCTTGTTTACCAATCCGGTTCCTTTTCTTTTGTAAATAAATATGTTTAAACCAAACACAGTGAAATTGAAAGATACTAATGAAGGTAACTTTTTGATGACTTTATATTTCACAACTTGATAAACACAAGCACACATTTGTTGAAAATTTTAAAAATGTGAACAGAAGCCATTCATCGGCGATTGAGAGTGGGGAAAAGTTCGCTACGGCATAACAGCAAATTGTTTATTAAATAGTATGACATGTTATGTGTTACTATGTGAATACTCTATCGGTGTCTTCTTTAGTTATTTAAAAAGTTAGGTACAATATAGCGTATTTTCATTTCACGTGATGCAAAAAAATCCAATATGGCGACAGAATCCTACCTTTTAAGAGATCTTTAGATAGGAATAGGTGCATTCAATTTTGCATGATTCTATAAAATGCTCTGCTGAATGTACATGGTGTTAAAGTTAGGGGATGAATGTTTGAGATTCATATCACGAACTTTTATGCACTTGGTTAGAAACTTGTTGTCATTTCATAATTCGAATTTAAGGAAAATCTTCACTCTGAGGACAGGCCTAGATATTGACTCCTAGCTAGACGCATGTGTCTTATTGCCTAAGACTGTATCATCTCTAGTGTGAGATCATCATTTGCCATGCGATCAATTATGTATTCGAGTTGTTGTTGAGTGAAACGTGCGTCGTCTTCAGTTTCAACTGACTCCATGGTGTGTGTATCGTCAGTCAAGGCAGAATATATATCTCCATCAGCTGTTTTTGTAACTGAACATAGTTCCTGGGAAAGGTTGTTCTCTGTCAAAGGATCATCCTTTGTCCTTGTGTGTGTGTATGTATGTATGTATATATATATATATATATATATATATATATATATATATATATATATATATATATATATATACACACATACATACATATATATATTTTATTTCCCTAGGAAGTGTGTCATATGACTTTTACGAAACGAGTGTGAATTTTTGTATTGCCCGAGCTAGAGCGAGCGCTATACACACATTTGCACGAGTTTCGTAAACACTTTATTACCCATTCTGTTCCGTTTCATTCACGTAAAATAGACAGGAAGCGGCCCACTTCTCTTGCGTCGGCAAGCTACAGTGACGTCACGAACAATCGTTTTATGACGTCACAAATGACACAATACGGGAAGTCGAGGTTAAACAATGGTTGCTAGGCAAACGTGATATGTGCACATGTGCTCATGTCAATTATATTAATAAATCATTCTTTTGACCACTTTCGAACACACAGTACATGATAGTTGCACTAAGATGCACAGACAGGTGAACATGCATACTTTGTACGGTTTTATGATTTAATGATATCATTTCGATTTTGCTGGATATATTTGCCAGTTACGTCATCGATTGTTGTCTCGGATTTTGTATTTGTGATAATAGATATTATTGTTCACTTAGTCAATATTCTTTCGCACAATCATTCAGGACTAACTTGCTAATGCAAGTAAGGTTTGTGTTTGTATGTCCTTGTTGACAGTTACAGATTGTTAAGAATCAGTTTGTTTACAGCATGCACCCGTTACTATTAGATTGTTTGAGGTGGATACTTTAGTTCCAATTCCACCCCTATACACAAACCGGACACTTAACCATGGGGCCTGAGTCTGTATAGAGCTATAATGATCTGAACTCAAGTGCAAGAGAAACGTCACCATCAAATTCATGGTATTCCAATCCATGAGGCTTACATGCGATTGAAACCGAATTATATCAAGCATTAAGAAGCCAATTAAACTAAAATTGAACTTTGGAAACGTTAAATGCGATTTCATATTTCTGAGAAAAGCGTTTTAAGAAATCGTTGTTTTGGAATCTCCTTAACTTGATGATTTAGAAGTGTCAAAAGGGCCTTTTGGATCGTTTATGACGTTCTACAGTAATGATGGGTCAATATATTTAAGTTCACGAAGTATATTTATGGTTCTTTTTTTCATTTTGTCAATAGTGAACATAAATGCAAAACTGGCCATGAACCATTTCAGAATCCAACGTGCATTTGAACGGACATATAAATGAAAGTAGTATGGCTAATGTATGAAGTTGTGAGTATTTCGTAACAAAATGTGTACTGTATGTATTACACTAAAAAATTCCAGATTTTAAATGGCTTTCACGAAACGGACCATCATCAAGGACAACTCGATCTTGACTGACAGGAGTTTCATTTTAAATTAGTTAACAGGATGTAACGTCACTCGGGGTTTCGAAGTAAACACATTTAATCACTGTCATCCATTTGAGATGCATTGTTTGTCAGTTCCCATTGTGTCATTTTGGATCCTTTTCATTATCTCCTGTGACTTGATGCTTCTTTCAAATGTTAATTTCATCACAGTATTCTACAATTATTAATTCAAGCGTCTTTCAATCCATAGCGAAATAAGAACTCACTGGGGATATGACAGTGCGAAACAAAACAACAACGAATTTCAACTCGAATACCTGATCACCATGAACATCGATTATCAAGGATCTGTCTCATGTATTAATCAGAGCCCCAGTAGTGAGAGAAAGCTAGAATCGGCTGAATGCTTCTGTATATGCGAATGCTAAGATAAAAACTTTCCTTTGAGCTTAGACAGGAAATTTGCATTTCATTTTACACCAATCTCTACAGAGGGTCTGGCGTAATTTATCATTGCAAGGCTTTAAATTGAAGGGATTTATGTTTGAGATCCATTTTGTGAATTTCTGTGCGCGTGGTTAGGAAATGAGTTGTCACTTTAAATTTGAACTTAAAGGAAATCTTTTCTTAGAAGACAGACTTAACCTTCATCAAGACTCCTAATTAGATGGATGTGTTTTTAGTGTATTATACCTGTATTAGATCATCATTTGCGATATAGTCTGTCACTATGTGAAAGTGACGTTATTTACCTTGGTATGTGTGATGTTATCAAGAATATAATTGTTCACTGGATGGAAAATGATTTTTTCTCCAAACTGACTTTATCAGACAAGAACTTATCGACATTGATTTGAAACGTTTCCATATTTAGGACTATGATATCGTCTTGAGCATGATATGTTAGGACCAAGCCCATCTTCAGTGAGTTAAAATGAAGTGGTTTACATTGAAAGAGGTCTTCATCCTGCACTGGCTCTACACTGTGATCAACGCTTGCAATGACTTGTATACAGAAAATAAAAGACTCGACGGTTTCAACTTCAGGGACTTGTCAGGAAGCAGTTTGTACTCGTGTGCGGCAGAGTGTGCTTCTTATCCGGTGTGTAGCTCCTTCAACTTCCTGAGGTCTGGGAGGATTTGTCAGCTGAACTATGTTGATAACATCACAGCTCCAGAGGGTTTCCTTGACGATGAAGACTCTTGGTATGGTCTCACAGGGGACTGGAAACATGTGAGTTGAACTTGTAACGTCATCTTTTTGTTTTAGATCAATTGTTTCTAATGCATGATTAGTACACTGTCATTTTGACGACTTTAATTGTCGAATAATATGCTTCACCTGATTCCCAGTAGTCATCTGACGTTTAACAAAATAATCATTGTATAACACTGAAAACATAGAAAATATTTACTAACCAGCAGAGGGTGTTGAGCCTCAGTCCGTGAAAGACTAGAGAAAACTATACTAAATACTTTATTTGTTTATCTTTGAATGACCACTTTCAATAATGTTTTGTGTATCGTGAACGTTTTAAAAGACAAGTGGTTAAATAAGTGGTAAATTCAAAAGAGAATGGTAAAAGGATTAACGATTTGAAAGAGTTCATTTCTACATATGTGTATTCATCATATACATCGTAATTGAATAAGTTTTTTTTTCAACATTTCTTTACATATTTTCAGATTTTACTTTTTGATATATTAGTTATTGTCTGAAGTTTGCATCGAACACACAACAGTGAAAATATAGTTAGGTGAGAATTCAACTGCTGAAGTGCTCACAGACCGCTGATGTAATGTTGATTTCCTCCAGATGTCGCCTTGTTCACGTGCTGGCTGCAGTCCCAGAGAGAAGTGTTCAGTGCTGAGAGCTGGACAAACACTGTGTGGTAGGTATCTCACAGTTACTTTCATTGGTACCGTATTTGGTCTGATATATACTTGACCTTTGACATCAGTCTTCAATAAATTGTAAACATTCATTGTTTAGTTTATGGAAGACGATATAGCTGCAAGTAGTATTTATATTTATGTTATATTTATCCTTTAATTATTTACCAGACTTGATTCATAATCACCTTAGATTAAAACAACGTCTTTTGAAATACGTGTTCAGACCAACTCTTGACACCCGATGTTATTATGTCATGCACATGGCCTGTATCCATTCTCCATTGTAGTTATTGTATAGTTTATAGATCATCCGCTCTTGTGCGCATGTTCGCAAGTATAGAACCAGTTTGTGTATGCGCAGTGTTTCCGCAATGCTGTTGTATGTGAGAAATCAATCTTTTGTTTTACCTACTATTAAGTTGATTTATCCAAGAAACTACCTTTTGCGGTAAATCACAATGCCGCCTACAAGAGGAGGTAAAGGCAGGCGTTCTGAAACCACTCAATAAGGTCATGTATGATCTGCAAGTGACGGTGCAAGTGAAAATGAAACTGCGGATGTGAGTTAGTAATAGGGTTGACAATAGATCTTATGCCACTTTTCTACGATCCTTAGAATTGTGATCTATATTTCTGAGGTTACTAACATACAATCTTATGCTGGCCTATCAAGAGAGCAATACCAATAATTATACACCGCCAATCTGAACAGACTCGAGATCAATCAGCTACCGCAAGTATCGGAGATGCAATCCCTGTCGACCAACTGCTTACTTTAGCTGCGCTCACAGCGACGGTGAAATCCTCCAGCCACCGTCAGTTTGCCGGTCACTCAAATCCATAGGACAACTAATATTAGTGAAACTGTGACCTCAGCCAGCATGCCTGAACAAAGTGATTACCAACCGCAACTCAACGTTTTGTACATAATGGTTGCTTTTCACTGTACACTACCAAATTTGCAATTCCATGGCGCTGTTGAACAGTATTCCATCCAACCATCCACAGATTGACATTCCAATCGGAACCAGATGTTGAAATAATTTCTGCTCGGCCCTGCAATCAGATCTGGGAGGGGCGTGATGTAACCCTCACCTTGCTGTTCATACCCAATGACAGTACCACATTGAGCTTGATAACATCCAAGTTGTTTTAAATCTCATTGCTGGCGTTTAAAACATTATCAGCCATACTATCTTCACTTAGTGATTCATAGAAAAATAGATCTCCTATTTAAGAGTCCCATTGAGAGTAAGATCAAAGGTTTGACCACATGAGCTGGTATTGCTGAAAATAATACCCCCATAGTAAAAAACTTCGTCCTCTGACAGCTACCTTAGTTAAGTGATATATAGGTACATACATTATTATGCCCCGCCGCGCGTTTAGCGCGAAGTGAGGGATATAGTATTCGGCTGCGTCCGTACGAAATAGAATAACTCAAATACTATTCACCGGATTCTTTTCACATTTTGCATAAAGGTTCATCATGGGAAGAGTAATCTTCCTACAGAGTTTGTGACCTTGACCTTCATTTCAAGGTCACAATGAAACTTTGTCATTTTACCCTTGTCAGCGGGATATCTCAAGAACCATTCACTGGATTCTCTTCATATCTTACATATCGCTTCTCCAAGGACAGATAACTGGCTGAGTAGATTTGGTGACTTTGACATCATTCTCAAGGTCACTGCGGAACTTTGAATTTTTCAACATGTTAATGTAAATGTATAGCTTGTCAGCGGGATATCTTAAGAACCATTCACCGGAATTTCATCATATCTTACACAAAGCACCTCCTAGGTAAAACAAAGGGCTGATTAGATGTTGGTGACATTGACATTATTCTAAAGGTCACAGTGGAACATTGAGTTTGTCGTCATGTTAAGCTTGTCAGGGGCATCAACATCACAAGAACTGTTTATTTGATTCTCATCATTATCAGTGTTTTTTTTCGGGAAAATTCAGGGCCCAGTCGATTTTGCTGATCTGACATTATTTTTCAATTTTGAAGTATCAATTTGTGGCGGGAGATCATGTCACCTTAGTGACAACTACTTGTTTACATATATTATTGTCCATAAATACAAATCTATTAATATCCAATCTATCATTTAGAAATCAATAGGGGATATCGGTCTTTTCTTGATTAATACGGTGTTTATCTCATCGAGTGATTTATTTTTCTACCTCACCAGATGGTATAAAGATGGTACTTGTCTGGAATTGACGTATATTCTGTTTGTCACGATGTTATCATTGTAATAACGCCAGAACAGGATCGTTTTCGTGTTGACCGACCGCGAGGAACACCCCGTAACGGTGTAACCATGGTAACCAAGTAACGTTATAGACAATTCGCTACGCCAGACCATTGCCAGATCATTGTTTGAGGACGTTAAATGATATCAGTCACTGGTTACACTTATTTTCACTGTCGCTTAATAGACGGTGAATTAAACCGATAGATCCCAGTATTTCATTGTTCGTCATATAATATATAAGAACTATGCCAGAAGTGAAAATGTCTCTTTTTCACTGCACGAGATGAGATAGAAATGATATTCGGCCAAAATAATGAAATAATATTTGTATTATATAACTTTAATCTGTATAAAAACAATTAAACGTAATATTGAAAGTTTAGAACAGTCTTGATTGACATAATTCGAACATCTCCCCTGATAGTTGCGCTACAGTTCACGGTAAGTGCAGTGAGGAATAAGTCGATTTCAAACGGGACAATGTTTTACAAAAATAAATCTGTGAATGTTTATAAATTTAAGACCAATACTATAACCATCTAGTCAAGTAAAGATGCCTAAGACATTGAATAACGCATGTCTTGTCTTGCCAAGTGATACAGCGAGTGACGTTCGCTATTGTCACGAGTAAAACTAGAGTAACTACTATGCAACATATCAACAATAAATGAAGTTCAGAATGTTATGTAATATTGAATTTGATATTAACACCACAAAAGGGAAACAACCATACTTTGACTGAAACAGCACAACATTGTCGTTCATTGTCAGACGTGGAAAGCGATAGAGATAATCCCCTTTCAAAGGAGATAATTCAATTTCAAAGGGAGACAATCATGAAATTTTTTCCGGCCACACGTTAGTCAATGCAGTGAAAATATGAGTTGTATTTTCACTGCAGTGAAAGTATGACTTTCTACTACTTAAGTGCAAATATGGATTATATTTTCATTACATAATCATTTATTATATGACGAGCAATGAAATACTGGGATTTATCAGTGAAATAAACTGTCTATCAAGTTACAGTGAACATATCTTATATGTTCACTGCGACCAGTGACTGATATAATTTTACGTCATAAAACAATGGTCTGACGCAGCGAATTGGTTTATGACGTCACACTCTTACTATGGTGACGGGCTGTTCCTAGCGGCCGCTCGTGAGGTAGAAAAGTTATACATTTTCACGAGTGTCGCAGCTACCTCACTCGATGAGATAAACATGGTATTGGTCAAGCAAAGACAGATATCCTCCATATATTTCATTGCTAGGTATATAATTAAAGTTTATCTTCAACTTTCCCGATTTACTTCAACAATTATTGAATATTTTATGAATGAATTGAAAACGTTGTTGAGAGTTTTGTCACTGCATGATTCTAGCAATATTCATAAGAATACGTACACATATAACATATTTTCCCTTAAACATGCAGTCAACCATTTGTTCAAACTTTGCACATTTAAAGTAGACTGATTCACTGTATGGGAGACGCGTCGCTTCAAACTGTTTTTAACTGATAAATACCCGACGGTAGTGCGCCGATAACTTGCCATGCTAACAGGTACAGGGGTGTGTGTTCAGATATTGTGTATTCCAGCCGATGCTCGCAGGTTTCACCGCAATGCATAGCCACATGGCGTTGCGGGCTTTCTCACTGCCATAATACTAGCAGCCGCGATATAAGTGAAATACTCTTGAAAGCGGCGTTAAACCCCAACTCACCTCACCTCACCTCAGATATTGTGATCATATGTCAGAATGGCGAGTTCAACGAATATGACATATGTGTTAATCTCTTGGTGAATGAATGGAGATTATTTAACTGTATTCTTATCAAGAGTTGTCAGCCTTTTAGAAAGATATAACAATTATATGTATGATAAATTGAAGTCGATATATCAAAATGACAATAAAACACAGTTCTAAAAGAAATATTTCAGATGAAATATGAGAATATAAATAATAATTCTCTTTTCTTTAAAAATAATTCAGATTTATAAATTAAGATTCACGTGTTTAACTTTGAAAGGACACTTAATGTGAAAAACTAAAATCACAGGCGACGGCTTTTAGGGTCCCGGTTGCGGCTTTTTACCATGATTGAAAGTGATTGTTACAGTTTTTAACGAATATTTGCTGTCGCGTGGCCCATGCAAATACTGAAATTTGAACTCAAAATGTAACATGGCATGTATACTTTTGATTATTTGCAGTATCCATAAACATATGGTTTTTTTTATTTCAAGGTACGATTATGAATGAAATCTAGCTCTGGATGTATTACAATATAATCTTCATATTTTCTTGATAAAATCAATATATACATTAAAAAAAATAAATACATTAAGCCATGCGATCTCTCTTCAGACCCGACAAGTAGGCTCAAAGGCGGGCGCATTTGTGTACTGACTACTAACTTACCGTATGAGCATGGACAGCCTACAGTGAAAAAATTCATCTAAATGACGCCGGGGGTATTGGAAGAAATAGACACCGGGGCTCGAATAAACGTCGGTTGAAAACATTAGCAACTTTTTTTTTTTTTTTTAAAATGCAATGCATATTATTTCAATTAAGCCTCTTAAAGAGCAACTTCCGGATGATTTTGCTCCAATTTCTTTCAAGTAACTGCCTATGGTTTACATGCACATTGCAAAGACATGGAATGTGAATCGGTTTATAAACAACAAATTCTCGCATCCCATTACCATTGAAATTATGTGTGACTTTAGCAAATCGTAAAAAAAAGTCAGAAAACTGTCTGTTTACGTCGCTTTTTTACGTGTTGGCCGACTTGTTTTACGGAAAACACCGGAAAAATCTCGATTTTCCCCGGAGGAATGTATGACGTCAACTGTTGAAAACAAAGCCTTGCGAATGGCTGCCGCCGTATCAATAACACTATCAGACTAGTAAACTGCGCGGGCAATAGGAATCATACCAGTCGACCATTTAATGTCAAAACTTGCAAGATATTTGCATATGACAACTTGAAGAGAAACAGAAAAGGAAAATACTCAATATCAGCGATAAAGTTTTAAAAATGGTCCTTACTAAACCCGGAAGTAAATTCCCAAATAATTAACCGAACAGCTGATATCATACATGTTTCAGTGCCGACATATCTGGCAAACTTACGTATTTTAGATACATCATTAATAGTGTATGCATGTAGTTACATATTTTGTAATTTGGTGACTATAATATATAGGTTATTTCATTTTTGGCGAAATAACTTTACCGTACCTGCATGGTCACGTGATGTCTTCTCGGGATGCAGTGAACTATGCATATCCACACGTTTCGCTGAACTCGTACCCAATTTTGTTTTTAGGATGAATAGTGTATTGCAATAGAAATAATTTAATTGTAGTGATATTGTTTCATAAATTTTGATAGACATTGATAGAAAGAATGAACAAATTGTATCTAACTGATCTGTATTTTAGTGGATAAAATAAGTAAGAATAATGGAATTCTTGGTTATTTATGTGTTATTTTAATAACAAGATAATGATTATTCATTTCAAGTTTACATAATATTTTCCTGACTATATTTTGTCAAGTATATATATCTGATCAAATGCAAAATTCAGACATTAATAAGATACGGTTCCCGTTCAATAATGAATAAATATTCACCAAAACCATTTCATATTCAAGAACGTTGGTCATGATTGCATTTATTTTTGTTATTTAGTCGGATGATTTATATGCCAAAAACTTGTATATTTGGATATTTCAATTTGTTAATGAAGAAAGATTTCCGTTGATAAATATTGCCTTTGAACTATTTGTTAACGTTGTATGGTGGTTATATGCAAGTCCGTACAAATTGAGATGCACATGTTTACACAGTGAACACTGCTTCTGGGGAACATGACTGTTAAAGGGCAAGTTTCACTGCTTTATGAGTGGTTTGCGTTTGAGAATGATAAAAACACGTTAGTGTTTGGCCCTACCAACTTTTGCATGCCTTCTTTTAATCTCAGTTAAACCAAACTTTTCTGAACCCGGTGTGATGACATCAATGCTGGACACCATATCTTAGGAACAAGACATCTCTTGTCGTACTTTTAAACTGACCGTCGATTTGAAGAATATGGGCGTTATTGACATATTTGATGCAGCAAGAAAACTTAGTGTTTTTGAATAATATTAACCTTTTCTTTGGGTGTTGATGTAATGGCACATCAGAGGTTCTGGTACTTAAACACATTTCTATAAACGTTGAGATCGGTACTATCTACACCTGGCCAAACTAACGAATCAAATTCTTGATTTAAACGTTCTTCTATTTCAATCTGCGTTTAGAATAAAAAACATAATGTTAATTCAATTATATAATATTATTTGACGATATACAGTGCATGTTCAAGGACATTAGGACGAGAATAACACTTGTGTAAATCTGATGAAAAGCCGTAGCCATCGTATAAAAACAAGAGCAGGGTTCAAAACAGTCGCGTAATGCTCTGACTTTTTCTAAGATGAATTTGTTTCAATTGTTTAGGCTAAAAAGTTGAAAATGTTTGCAAAATTACGTTGACTATAGAAACGATAATAATTATACCTAAATTGAATATTTATTTTCGATAAATAGCACCATGATTGACGATAAATCCCCTTTTTTATTTGTAAATTCAACTAAACGTCCAAATAAATTGAATTCAAAGTGATTAGAACTCTTCTTCTTCACTTTAGTAATAAAACTATGTCTTTTAATATCGCCAAGAAATGGAATTGAATGAGGTCTATAAGCAAAGTTATTTGCAACCTACCAACTATGACTTGCTTCTCGACGTGGTTATCGGCGCACAACCGTCGTGTATTTATCGGTTAAAAACAGTTCGAAGCGACGCGTCTCTCATACAGTGTGATTTGATTGATTATGATGCATATTTATGCAAATTTATAATGTAGGTTGTTTATCTATGGAAGGAAGGCAGAATGAATCTATGGTCCACAGGAACTCAAAACGTAGATAAAACGTACGTTATGAAAACCTACACTCTATATCAAAAAGAGTAAAGGGGCAGGGTGAGCCATATTGCCGATCTAAGTGTCCATTCAGCATTAGGTCAAAAGTTACGCTAAGTATTGGTGACATGCACAAATGAACGCACGTACCTATCAACTGTACATTTCTCTAGAAAAATCTTCCGCAAAAGAAGGTGTTCAAACTGCTATTCGATTACTCGGCCGTGGTGAATATAGTGTGTGGCATATGATGGCCGAGAGGGGACATCGCTCTTTCGCCCTCTGGTTACAACACGATAAAGCGATAAAGCAATATAGTCGCACGACAAAGCGATAAGGCTGCACGACAAAGCGATAGAGCAACACGACAAAGCGATAATGCCGCACGACAAAGCGATAACGCTGCACGACAAAGCGATAACGCCGCACGACAAAGCGATAGTGTCGCATGACAAAGCGATAACGCCGCACGACAAAGCGATAAGGCTGTACGACAAAGCGATATAACAACGCAATAAAGCTATAATAACAGCACGATAAAGCGAAAGAGCGAAAAAGCGAAAGAGCGAAAGAGCGATAAAGCGAAAGAGCGATAAAGCGATAATAACAGCGCGATAAAGCGAAAGAGCGATAAAGCGATTGAGCGATAAAGCGATAATAACAGCGCGATAAAGCGAAAGAGCGATAAGGCAAAATGGGCGATAAAGCGAAAGAGCGATAAAGCAAAAGTGCGATAAAGCGAAAGAGCGATAATAACAGCGCGATAAAGCGAAAGAGCGATAAAGCGAAAGAGCGATAAAGCGAAAGAGCGATAAAGCGAAAGAGCGATAAAGCGAAAGAGCGATAAAGCGAAAGAGCGATAAAGCGAAAGAGCGATAAAGCGAAAGAGCAAAAGAGCGATAAAGCGAAAGAGCGAAAGAGCGATAAAGCGAAAGAGCGATAAAGCGATAAAGCGATAGAGGGAAAGAGCGATAAAGCGATAGAGCGATAAATCTAAAGAGCGATAGAGCGATAAAGCGAAAGAGCGAAAGAGCGAAAGAGCGATATCGACATGTTGACCTAAATCGTTTACATAACAATAGAATACTGGTTTCATTCAATTTCTTTTCATTTGACTTGATATTTGGATTCACATAAAATAAGAATGATTTTGATAAATGATTCAACTTTAAATCCCCAAAGGTCGCTATTATATAAATATAATTAATACAAGTTTATTTTGCATTAAGAATTTGAATAAACATATTATGAGATTTCTCTATAAAACAACTCACGGTGAATAATTGAGGAAATCCATGCTAATTAAAACAGACATCTGCAACTTTAATAGATTAATTCAAAACGCTGACATGGTGTGTTTAAACCTGTACATAAATACTTTCTTAGACATATTTTATGTGACTGGTTATTATAGATTTAATTGAGCAAAACAAAGTTTATATAAATTTAAATCGGCGCACTCTGATTTCTTCTACTTACTCTATATTTTTACATATAAAAGCTGTCAAATATAGCTTAAAATCATTAAATATGTCTGACACTCGGCATCCCAAAAAATGTTATTATATGATGTCAAAAGGTATAGAAAATAATAAAGTTAATTTGGCTTCGAAGTTTCGAGATTTATTGTACAGTTTGGGCTTTGGTTTTGTTTGGGACCAACAATTTGTTTATCCGCCTAATTCGTTTTTCTCAAAATTTCTGTGTCGACTAAAATGTATTCATGAACAGAATTGGTATAGTTCACTTCAAAACGGCACCAACTCCATATCTTACTCTTATTTTAAAGCTTCACTGTCTAAGGAATTATATTTGAATGCGATTGTTGTTAAAATGTTTAGAGCAGCATTCGCCCAATTTACGAGTTTTCGCAACATTTAAGAATTGAAACGGGTCGGTTTTATAATATAGATAGAAATGATAAATTATGTTAACAATGCGACGACGGCTATAATTGAGGATGAATACCATTTCCTTCTTGTGTGTTCCAAATTTAAAGAGCTCCGCCTGAATCATTTGCCGGAAACTGTTTGTACAAATCCAAATAAAACAAAATTTAAAACCCTCATGTAAACAAAGAATTGTAAACTCCTCAATAATTTCGCAAGCTTTATGTTTCATGCCATGTACCAAAGATGTTAATTGAATGACTGTTGCTGTACACATCATGTCTTGTCATATATAATATATGTAGTTACGGGCCGATGGCGTACACTTCAGAAATAAAGAATTGAAATTGTTAACTTCTGATATATATTCATCAACATAATGTAAGATAAAAGTTTGGAAATTTATTGTAACAACACTGGTATATTATTTAGACATTCACTAACAAATCAAAGGAAAGAATGAAATAATCTATCATTATCGAAATAAAATATATAATTTTGTTTACTGGGTTACATTGTGCACATCATAACGTATAATACACTATTAGGCTATGTCACAGTAGAATATTTGTGTGCCATTGTGTATTAATATGTGCGACAGGAATACTTCTATAGGGTCTGATTAACGAAAAAACACGTTTTGGGCAAATTTATTGAAAATTTGAACTCCGCGCAACGCGGTAATAGGTTGTACGCCTTCAGTGCATGGAGCCCAGCGACATTCGAATACGTATTTGAGGTTACAAAATCGTCTCTTTCACACTTGAATGGCTTCATTCTGCTCACATAAAGAGACAGTTTTAATCAGAAAGGAGGCCCATGGCATTATACAGTGCATAGTAGTAAAATACATTTTCCTGACTGTTGAGGACATCTTAGTTGTTAACATCTATTTCGCTAAAGAGTTAAACAATTGAATAGATTTTTCATATCCGGGAATTTCAATGTAATATCTGGGTAAAGTCGTTCGTAAAACATTGAGAAATGGCTAAATAATACAAAATGGTATTCTGACTCAGTGCATGGGATAATATAAAATTGGCAAAGTATTTCAGAGTTACTCTGAGGGTGTGGGTTCGAATCCCGCATGGGACTCGGCCCGAAAAGTACGAGAATTTGTACTATTGAAGGTAGTGTTATCCCAAATGTGATCTTGTTATATTTGTTCACTATCTAAATAGCATGTATTTCTAATTATATATATTCGGATGTTTACAATGAATGTACAAGTAATGTTCATAGCGAAGAACAACTTTTGAAGTTTAGAATGTGTTGAAACAGTTTCTGACCACTTTTGAGTATCAATAGATATACACCTCTCCTTAAAGGCTGCTATAAAAGAACTAATACAGGCAAAATCTTCATTTTGCCACATACACCAAAAACCATATTCATAGAGAATATTTCTGACATTTAGAGCCCAACATTGAATACCTTATTCTGCTAATCTCAATTGTAAAGAATAAGCATTAGCAAAATGCTGTTATTCTGTTATAGTATAATAATCTTAACCACTGTTGAATTATAATTACATATTGCTCATTTCTAAACTAACAATGTCCACGTTCAACCCTTGCTACAATATTGGGGATAATGTTACAGGGACATAACAACTGCGAACTCTGTGCAAGGTCATGACTTATTAATATGATGATAGGATGCGCGTCTTCAGAGTATGGAGCTTAGCTTACATTCGTATAATTATTGGAGGTTACAAAGTCGTCTCTAAAACACTTGAATGGTTGGTTCAATCAGCCTACATATATTTATGAACTCAGTGCCTTCTTCAAATTAAATATACATTAGAAGTAGATGTAATTAGTAGATAAACAACAACTTCAGCAGTAGTGGAAGGAGTGGGGTGCGTTCTAATCGCTCACGGCAATATCGTGCGGCAATATCGCTTTGACGTGCCGCCTTATCGCTTTGTCGTGCGGCCTTATTGTTTGTCGTGCGACACTATCGCTTTGTCGCGCGACACTATCGCTTTGTCGTTCGACGTTATCACCTTGTCGTGTTGCTATATCGCTTTGTCGTGTGTCAATATCGCTCTTTCGCTTTATCGCGTTGTTGCCAGAGGGCGAAAGAGAGATGTCCCCTCTCGGCCATCATACAATACAATACCGAACTTGAAATTTCACTGCGTTTAATACGCTTTTCCCAGTATCATTTCTGAAGAATGTGTACGACAGTGCGAGCTAGCAGGCCTTAGTTCGGTAACCCGGCTCCTCACGTGGTGGTAGATAGAACTGGACTAAGGCAGATCATGTTTCGTAATACGAAGCTCCAGAAGGGACATGGTTTGAATAAAATATTTTTACGTACGTATGTGATATTATTACGTACGTACGTAATATTATCACGTACGTACGTAATAACATATTACGTACGTACGTAATAAAATAGTACGTACGTACATAATATTAGTATATGTGAATGTATACAATGCTCTCCGACTTATCTTTGGAAATCCGGACGAGTCCGAAGTTTGTCGCAACAATAAAAGTGTCGCGACTAACATTTTTTTACAAACAAATTTTTTTATTTAAATGCCCTGCATGAGTTCTCTGGAAATTTTCAGGTAAGAATTATTTTTGTCAATTTTTGAAAAAAAAATCCAATGGAATTTTTTTTTTCCAATGGAAATTTTCTTTTCAAAGTGGAAAAGGATGGTAGGATTAGTCATTGAAGGCACTTTTGATAATAATGAATTCATGAAGTATTATAATTCTATTTTATTGACTTTGGTGAAGTTTTCAATAAAATGTTGATTGTAATAATATATATTGAGTAAGATGAAATATTGATTTTGGAAAAAATATAATGTTTGTGAAATGTTGACTTTAGAAAAATTTATTGACTTTGGAGGAAAGTTTTACTTTGATAAAATATTGAATTTGATGACATGTTGACTTTTAAAATACGAAATGTTGACTTTGATCAAGTATTTATTTGGTGAAATGTTGACTTTGAAAATATTTATTGACTTTTGTGAAAGTTTAATTTGAATAAAATGTTGACTTTGAAAAAGATTTTTTTGAAATTAGTGAAATGTTTACTTTGATTACATATTGACTTTAATGAAATGTTGACTTTGGAAATATTTATTGACTTTTGTGAAACTTTAACTTAAATGAAATGTTGACTTTGAAAAAGATTTTTTTGAATTTAGTGAAATGTTGTCTTTGATCAAGTATTTATTTGGTGAAATGTTGACTTTGAAAATATTTATTGACTTTGGTGGAAGTTTTACTTTGATAAAATATTGAATTTGATGACATGTTGACTTTTAAAATACGAAATGTTGACTTTAATCAAGTATTTATTTGGTGAAATGTTGACTTTGAAAATATTTAGTGACTTTTGTGAAAGTTTAATTTTAATAAAATATTGACTTTGAAAAATGTTTTTTGAATTGAGTGAGATGTTTACTTTGATCAAGTATTGACTTTGATGAAATGTTGACTTTGGAAATATTTATTGACTTTTGTGAAAATTTTAAATGTATAAAATGTTGAATTTGGTGACATTTTGGTTTGGAAAAAGATATTTTGCATTAAGTGAAATATTGACTTTGATCAGGTATTGACTTTGATGAAATGTTGACTTATCGGTTTAACGCCACTGATCCAGCAGCTAGGTGTTACGAAAACGCCAATGTAGTCAGACTTCAATAGAGTGACAACATGAGCACTTATTTGATTCCGATCTGTGTGCATTACACTGCAAATTTATCTACGATCAGATGACATTCTCGACCATGAACTAATAGCGCTTGATAAAGTCATTGAGAATGTTTAAGTGGGAATTAACAAACGTAAATTATGTAACTTTTAACATATCAGATAATGAATTTCTTTTTTTTTTGTTACAGGCGAATAGTTATAATATGCATAATATTATCCATGTAGGAATTACTGACTTTTAAGAGATTGACTTTGGTCACTGGAAACTATTTATTGGCTTATAGCCTAATAAGGTAAAAATGATTCTAAATCCGTATATGTGACGTCTTGGCTTTTCTGAAAGGTTTAACACTTTCAATTGGACATCAAAGGCTGATTGTTTCAAATATGTCCAAAGCCATGGATATCACAACCAAGCAGATGGTGGTTCATTCTATGTGAGACCCAATATATTTTCATAGCTTTGACAGTTATTAACTAGTGATAGACCTCTCGTGTGTATCATATACATACTGAAATATTGAATAAACATCGCATTTCATTTGATATAAACGTATTCCAAGAAAAACTTGGAGTGATTGTGACAAAGGAAGTAAAGAAATTAATTTAAAGCGATAATATAATGATTTTAACGGTAACCTCCCACCTTACAGACAGGCAGCTGACAGACGCCTTAAAACAACAACATTTACGGTTCGGTGCACAGCTGAGTTACTGCTTGTTACCTATTCATTGTAATAGACTAGTCCAAATAAAAGACAAAACAATGTATTTAAATATGAGTGTTTATTTAAATATTGAAAAATCACCTTTCAATGTTTGTTTAGCAGCACCTTTCACATAAATATATATTTTGACATATTTACAGTTGATATATATTTCACATAAATATATTTTGATATCACACAAGTCTTTTATTATCAATAAACCTTCCACTAAGTGTCTGTCAGATGGCATATCGGTCAGCTGCCTGTCTGTCAGACGGGAGATAAACGATCTATAAGAACATTTGCACGTGTTGGCCACCCCTAATAGTCGGTAGGAGATACACAAACAATTAAGTCGGTCGGTACATGATATTTAGTTAATGGTCATTCCCGCCACCTGTAATAACATCAACACGCGAATTCCCATGGCCACTGAAGGGGAGACGTTCTCGGCTTCATGCACATTATATAAGACCTGGGACATTCTAATACACAGCACACTAAAATACCGTTAAAATCATCATATTATCGCTTTAAATTAAATTCGTTTCTTCCTTTGTTACAATCAATCCATTTGAAATATGTTTATATCGAATGCAATGCGATGTTTATTCAATATTTCAGTATGCATTTGATACACATAGGAGGTCTATCGATCACAAGTTAATAACTGTCAAAGCTATGAAAATATTTTGGGTCTCCTATAGAATGCACTACCATCAGCTTAGTTGTGATATCCATGGGTTTTGACATATTTGAAACAATCAGCCTTTGATGTCCAATTGAAAGTGTTAAACCTTTCAGAAAAGCAAAGACGTCACACATAGGGATTTAGAATCATTTTTACCTTATTAGGCTATAAGCCAATAAATAGTTTCCAGTGACCAAAGTCAATCTCTTAAAAGTCAGCAATTCCTACATGGATAATATTATGCATATTATAACTATTCGCCTGTAACAAAAACAGTAGAAATTCATTATCTGATATGTTAAAAGTTACATAATTTATGTTTGTTAATTCCCACCTAAACATTCTCAATGACTTTATCAAGCGCTATTAGTTCATGGTCAAGAATGTCATCTGATAGTAGATAAATTTGCAGTGTAATGCACACAGATCGAAAACGAATAAGTGCTCATGTGGTCATTCTATCGAAGTCTGACTACATTGGCGTTCTCGTAACACCTAGCTACTGGGTCAGTGGCGTTGAACCGGTAATTAATTACATGTAATACCGAGAGGGACGCAGTAGGGTATTCTTAGAGTCAATACACAAGTCTGGTATGTCCCTCAAACCTCAGTTGCATGATTAAATTGCAACTGTGGTTTATATATCTGTAACCTGCAATCAGGTGTGTATAAATAATCAGTCATGGTGACTGATGTAATGTGGGCAATATCGTAGTCAAATGACCTAACACATACTGTCTGAAACATCCACCTTTAGCCAGACATTAGTGTTCAACTTCAAAAAAGTCATTTGATAGAAACTTCATCAACGCAATTAATATTCGAAGAGTCAACATTTCGCAAAGGTGAATATTTTATATGAGAGTATATTGTGGAAACGTCTTTGTTTAAAAATACTACATATCTACAATCTCAATATATGTTTTAGGGGAAGGACACTTGATAATTTTCTTTTTCTAAGTCAACATTTTAAGATAAACTTTCACAAAAGTTAATACATATTTTCAAAGTCAACATTCCACCAAATTAAGACTTGATCAAAGTCAACATTTCACTAAATTCAAAATATCTTTTTCAAAGTCAACATTATATTTAAGTTAAACTTTTACAAAAGTCAATTAATATTTTCAAAGTCAACATTCACTAGAGTCAATATGTGATCAAAGTCAATATTTCACTAAATTCAAAATATCTTTTTCAAAACCAACATGTTACAAAAGTCAACATTTTATATGAGTTAAACTTTCGCAAAAGTCGATTAATATTTTCACAGTCATCATTTCACTATAATCAATATGTGATCAAAGTCAACATTTCACTAAAGTCAATATGTAATCAAAGTAAACATTTCACTAAATTCAAAAAAAAACTTTTTCAAAGTCAACATTTTATTTAAGGAGAGATGGGACGATGAAACAAAATATTTTAGAATTCGTTTATTTTTTCAAAATAGCAGGTTTATTGTGTCTTTTATCCAAAAATGTAAGAAAATTTGGGGGTCACCGAATAATACTCCCGTCGGCAAATTACGCCATTTTTGGCTGATTTGATGTATTTAGATGCAGCGCTCGCTTTCAATGAATAAACTCAGAATCCTTTCAAATACATTTCAGTTACATACTGGGATGCATAGCAAGTCTATATTTTGAAAATTAATGACACTAGAAAGAGAAACAAAATTAAATTAAGCACTTTTTAATTAAAAACGGCATTTTTCTCATCGTTTTTCGCATATTGGACAGGATTTCTCACTGACTCACATATTTTAGATATTGCTGAAAATCCAAATTAATGTGCACACTTGAAAAAACAAACGAATTCAGAAATAAAAATAGGGGGTCACCGGAGGTTTTTCATTACTTTAACGTCATTTTTGAAATTACCTTCATAAACGTAAAAACCTAATGTCACAGCAATTTTGATGGTTTCAAGTGTAACTTAGACAGCCTACCGTGTAATCATTATTGAACATACTATCAATCTAAGAGTGCATGATGGAAGAATAACTATCAGTTGATTATACCAGACGATTTAAATTCGTCAGTAACTAAAGATACGTATGTAATTCGAATAACACACACAGCAACATATTTACCGTGAATATAGGTGACGATGACGTTATGCAGCATGTCGTAAAATTACCGTTAAAAAGGGGTTATGGCAAATTTAGGCACTTTCCGTTAGTGTATGGATAAGCGTATGCCTCAAACAACGTAATCCATATATTTTTAGACTAATTCACTACAATACTTTGTTGTCGCAAAATGTTACCGTAAGCGAGTTCGATTTCTGGGTCACATCTCTCCTTAAGTTAAACTTTCACAAAAGTCAATACATATTTTCAAAGTCAACATTTCACTAGAGTCAATATGTGATCAAAGTCAACATTTCACTAAAATATAAATATCTTTTTCAAAGTCAACATTTTATTAAAGTTAAACTTTCACAAAAGTCAATAAATATTTTCAAAGTCAACATTTCACTAGAGTTAATATGTGATCAAAGGCAACATTTCACTAAATTCAAAATATCTTTTTCAAAACCAACATGTCATCAACGTCAACATGTTATATAAGTTAAACTTTCACAAAAGTCAATAAATATTTTCAAAGTCATCATTTCACTACAGTCAATAAGTGATCAAAGTCAACATTTCACTGAAGTCAATATGTAATCAAAGTAAACATTTCACTTAATTAAAAACAAATCTTTTTCAAAGTCAACATTTTATTTAAGTTTAACTTTCACAAAAGTCAATAAATATTTCACAAGTCAACATTTCAGAAGAGTCAATATGTAATCAAAGTAAACATTTCACTAAATTAAAAAAACTTGTTTTCAAAGTCGTCATTTTATTTAAGTTAAACTTTTACAAAAGTCAATGAATATTTTCAACATGTCATCAAATTAAATATTTTATTAAAGTAAAACTTCCACCAAAGTCAATAATTTTTTCCAAAATCAATATTTCATCTAACACAATATATATGATTAAAATGAACATTTCTTTGAAAACTTCACCAATTCAATAAAATAGAATTATAATACTTTATGAATTATTTATTATCAAAAGTGCCTTCAATGACTAATCCCACCACCTTTTTTCTCCATTAGAAATAAAAATTCGATCGGAAAAAAAGAATTCCATTGGGAAAAAAAATTCCATTGGAAAAATTTCAGTGGAATTTTTGTTAAAAAATTGACAAAAATATTTTTACCTGAAAATTTCCAGAGAACTCATGCAGGGCATTTAAATAATGAAATTTGATTGTAAAAAAATGTTAGTCGCGACAAACTTCGGACTCGACTGGATTTCCAAAGATAAGCCGGAGAGCATTATACATTTCAAGTATCGAAATTCGAAACGAGTATTGCAAGTCAACGAGCAAGTGTCAACTGGTCTCTGTCTTGGATCCAGAAAGTGATTTGTTCAGTTCAATATAGATACGACATTTTATATTATTAGATATTAGATATACATATGCGTTCCATCTTAATTTATGAGCTTTTGCCTTGTTAAAGCTAGGGTTCTGTCGCCATCTTGGATATTTTACATTAGGTGAAATGAAAACACGCTATATTGTACCCAATATTGCAACTTTTTGATAACTAAAGACATACACTGATAGAGTATCCACATAGTAACATATAACATGTAATAAAACTGTGTTGTGTTGATCAAGTTGTGAAACATAAAGTCATTAAAATGTTACCTTCATTAGTATCTTTCAATTTCATTGTGTTTTAATCATGTATTAATTACATATATGTGTAAATACGAATATCCTCCCGAATTTCGTTTTCCACAAAAATACCCCGATAGAACCCTTCCACATCGATCAAACCTAGTTTGTATCTGATGCATTCATTGTTAAGTGTCCGAACTCAGCTTCAGGACATATTAACTTAATACAAGTGTTAACATGGAACATAATTTTCAGTAACTTCTTCCAAATCAACAATATTCTATCGGAGAATTTTGTGAAAACGACAACCCTGTTCACGTATGTCGTTAATACATGATGATGATCCTGTTGAATCACATTATAATAATGTGTAGTATTTTTTATAACAATTCGTAGTATTGTGATGACTTTATACGACAGTTGGATTAAATCTAGCACATATTCTTTAAAAGGATAAAAATAACTCCGTCTACTCTAAATATGACATTATTAATCGGTCTATTGATAACGTATTTGTATTTGTGATTATTCCATCAATAGATATGTTTTATTGATAAAATCCCCTTTATAAATACATGTAATTTATATTGTGTACAAAGTAACATTGTTCTACTTGGGATCACATATCGATCTGCAATAGTAAACATTCTCGTACTTATCATTTAATGGTGGCTGAATGGGTAAACTGTTGGTACACTCAGTGGTGGCGGTTGGTGCCTGACTATGTATTTGTGGGTTCGAATATCGCAAGATACTCATCCCCACAAAAGTACAAGAATGTGTACTATTGTAGATTTGTTATCAAACAGAGAAACATCAAAGCAATACATTATCTTGCAGATAAAGGAACAAAACAGGAACAGTAATATGGATATTCAAACATGGGTTGAACTTTCGATTCCTGTGCTGCGACGAATACTAGAAGACAATTACATTTCATTGTGGAAATCTAACTTTTCCCCGCTTAACAAAAAGAGTATAAATCAAGGTTTAAAGATGAGGACTATATCAAGAAGTTGTAAAACGCAAAATCAGTGCACAAGAAAGAGTTGATCAAGTTTATGCTGAAATTTGAGGATAAAGAGGCAAATCCAGACTGTAGTTGATCCAGTCTTGTAAACATGGAAAGCATGTCAGGTTACATACATTAATTTACACACACACACACACACACACACACACACACACACACACACACACACACACACACACACACACACACACACACACACACACTATATATACATATATATATATATATATATATATATATATATATATATATATATATAAACATATATGATATTATCGGTTTGATTATTTGAAGAACTACGTATTGAGTGTTACAAATTATGAAATAGCAGGTATGTTCAGCAGGGATGTGCAGTGGAATGGTATACAGCAGACGCCTCCGTCACAAACACCTATAGTGTCCCTAAGGATGTCAATCTTAAATACGTTTCATGTAATTATTTGCTTTGTTTATAGTCAATTTGGGATTATATTATTCAGCTTTATACACGACCAGGGTATTTTAATCTGCAACACTTCCCATAATACCCTGAAAGTACAAGAAGGCAAAAGCCCGAAAAAGCTAAAGGTAACCAGCCACTGAAATGACTCCAAATCGAGCAATCCGAAATTAACTTTAAATCACGACATTTCATTGGTTCAAGTTTAATGCTATACGAGCATTTTCCTTCATATATATGTACACACTCAGGGTATTAAGAAGTCGTACAGGTCAAAATACCCTTATGACGCAGGGTTATTATTCAATCGTTCCTAAATAAATAAGACCAAATAAGACTTGACATGCTGTTTTTATACTGCTGGACCTGATCGACCAAGTTATTTCATGTTGAATAAAAGGAAAAGATGTCTACGTTATATAGATATATAGCTGTATAGCATCCTCCATTCTTTAGAAATGGGCCAGTGATTAGAAGCACGTTATTTGATTGCAAAAGTTATTTAATATTGTTCGTTGATTGTTCTTTATTACATGATAGTTCTATCACACTCGATGAGATAAACATGGTATTACTCAAGAAAATAAGGATCTATCTCCTTTATTTACTACGTACGTACGTGATATTTTACTATGTACGTACGCAATAATATCACGTACATAAGTGAACAAAAAACTTTTTCAGCCTTGTCCCTTCTGGAGCTTCGTATGTTTCCCTGTTAATGACTGAGTGATCAAAGTAATTTATTTAACACTTTCTAATACATCTATTTCAGAAACTGTCCTGGTGAACGTTGCAGTTGGTAAGACAGCCCGAGCTAGCTCTGCCTGGCGTACTTCCCCGCCCTCTAACGTGGCAGTAGATGGGAACAAGAATAGAAACTTCCAATATGGCCAATCGTGTTTCGCAACTGATAATTCTGTCAATGACCCTTGGTGGCAGGTGGATCTCCTTGGCAACTATATGGTGTTTAAGGTCGCCATTACTACAAGAGAGGATTGCTGTGTTACAAGTACGTGTACATGTTGCTTGATTGTCTGAAGGAAGTGTTTTTATCATCTGGTTAAAGTGTCACACAATACGTTTTTACCTTTTAAAATATATTTTGAAAAGCCGTAAATCGTTTGCATTTTTAAAATAAGACGATCTTTAGACGATTTAGAAGATTAATTTATATACAATCAATGAAATTAAATGATTAAATAATGTGTAACATTTTGTACAGTTAAACGACTGCACGACTTCTCGGTTGAAGTTTCCCACGCAGATCCTGCCAACAACCCGTATGTTGAAGTCAAACAATGTGTCATGTACGATGGAGCTGTGTCGCAAACGGATCCGGAAGTGACAGTCACGTGTGATGTTCCTGTTATTGGAAGATTTCTCAGAATATCTGGGGAAAAACGAATGCACAGCGAGGATGTCTTACAAATGTGTGAAGTTGAGGTGTTTGCAATCTAAATGACAAGGAGAGAGTGACTGTGATGAACAGACGACTGTAAGACATGGGAACTATGACAATTTATGCTTGCTATAACTTACGTTACGTTTGCTATATACAATCACTTAATGATTTTACATTAGATTTTAACATTTGTTTTAAATTAAGATTTTACTGTTATTTTCAAGCGTGGTTATCTTGACAATATGGCTAGGTGTTTGATCTATGTAGTTTGCATATTGTAACCATATTGAAAATATTGATTTATCATTTTTCATATGGGGAAGGTAAATAGTCTAAAAAATGACATCATCGATTCATGTAACACGTCATTTAAATGATTTAATACAAAGAGGGATAGAGGTGTGTTGACTTAAATATGACCCTAAAAGACATACCTACATTAGAATTATAGTTTTAATTAAATCCCAAATGAAATTCTGTTGAAAACATGAAAAATGATTAATTTTAAGATCTTACAACTAAAGTTGTCATAATTATGCATTCTATCAGTGATACAAGGTAAAGGATAACAGAAACAGTAACTTGGAATTACAAGGGCACAGCCAGTTTATTACAAGTGATTGAATGTAAAGTATAGGTGGGAGGTGACAGATGATAGGTGGTATGTAAGCATAAGCAATAAGCATGTCAAGCGCCGACCCGAAGGTAAATAGAGCTCCTTGACCCTAGCTCTCCATGGGTAACCAAGAGAGAGCAAGCATTTTAACGCTTTTAGCAAATCCAACGCCGCGAGGACCGAAAATACTTTTTTTTTTTTTTTTATTTATTTCTTTTTGTGGTACATGTACATACACATTACATATACAAATTAGTTTGCAACGAAAAGCATACAAAACACTTTGACAGAAGCTGGTAACATAGATGAGTATAACAATTTACTCATCATCATTAGTTCTAAGTTGTCTAGTTTTCAGTTTAAGCTTAAGTGAACAAAGGAATATCTTCATGAATTTGTTTTACATTAATCTTTAAATAACAAATGACACGTTGACCAGAATGTCATGAATTTAGAATAGTTGCAAGTTGAGTATGCATTATATTTGTCAATATTGTAAGCTTTCTTGATGTCATTCTTGATGTAGGATATGTTTGGTTTCAGTCCATTTTGCTTTGTTTTGAATAAAGTGTACTTAACAGTTGTGATGATCATATTCAATACTCTATTTCTATATTCAGGATATCCAAGGCAAATGTTCCTTTTTGAGAGGTTTATGTTTGCTTGTGTGTTTGTCTCCATCCATTCCTTAACTTTATTCCAAATATTTTTGACGGTAGGGCAATCAAAAAAAAGATGACTTATGGTCTCTATTTCGTCCTCACAGAAGCTACATTTATTGTCATCTTTGATGTTCATCTTAACCAAGAGATCATTTGTTGGGAGTATTCTATGTAGAATTGAATATTGAAACCATGTTGTTTTTGAACTTAGATTTGACATAAAAGGCAATTTGTTTATATTTTTCCATTCAGTTTCGTTGATTGGACATTCCAAATCTCGTTCCCATTTCATTCTGTATTTGTACCTAACCCCCGCAATTTCCGATTCTTGTAATATATCATAAAATATTCGACAGCCTTTTTTCTTGGTAGTAATATTTTCAATAAAATAAGGTATAAGTGGCATATCTAGTTTTTTCTCTATCCTAATGTTTGACTTTACTAAATATGATTTTATTGCATTAATGATACCAGCATGTTCAAGAAAATTTGTCTTACATTTGTACCTGTTAACTAATTCTGTGTAGTTATAGAAGTTACCGTCACTATCGATTATATCATTTATCAGATAGATACCTGATTTTGACATTTGCTTATAATGAATCACCTTATTGTTAATTCTGATGTTATCATTATTCCATATAGGCTGAGACAGGACATCAGTTTGCGTCTTGACAATTTTCCCCTTTTTGGTAATGAAATTTCCCCATGCTTTTAAAACGTCTTTCCAAAAATCGTTTGTTCTTGGATTACAAACATGCTTCATCACTTCTTCTGCGTTGTATTGATAAAAGTTACTGTGTGCTGGGGATACGTTTTGATGAAACAGTTTCCTCAATTTAGAACAGTTGTCCGAATTGAAGAGTCGTTTCACCCAGCTTATTTTCTGAGAAAAAATTGTATTTCTTATATCGGGTGCTCTAAAACCACCTTCATTATAATTACTAGTTATTATTTTACGTTTAATTTTATCTGGTTTCCCTTTCCAAATAAAGGCAAAACAAAGCCTTTCAATGTCCTTCATTATGTTTTCACTAGGATTTGGAAGTATTGTAAATATCTGGTTTAATTTAGGCAGGATAAGGCTTTTTAGAACGGTCGTCCTACCAAGTGGAGTAAGATCTCTTCCCAGCCATTGGTTCATGACGATCTTTATTTGTTTTAGTTTATCTTTATAATTTCTCTCTACCATTTCTGCCAAGTTATGTGTGAATGTTATGCCAAGGATTGTAAATTCTGTTTTAGACCAGTCTAACTTGTATTCTTTGCACAGTGTCTTTTTCGAATTCTTTAAGGAACCTATCCAGATAACTTGAGTTTTACTTGTATTTATTTTTAGTCCCGAGAAAGAGGCGTATTGAGTTAATGTTTGTAGTGTCGCTTGTAGACACGTTTCGGATCCATCCAGTGTCAAAGAAGTATCGTCTGCGAACTGAGTTACGAGGTACTCACTGTCGCCTATTTTAATTCCTTTTATCTTTTTATTATTACGGATCATGATGCTTAGAATTTCAGCACATAAAATAAATAAATATGGCGAAAGTGGATCTCCTTGTCTACACCCGCGAGTAATTTCGAAGAAATCCGATGAAAAACCATTTACAAGAACACTAGAGTTGATATTTTTATAAAATGTACCCATCCAGTTTTTAATAGCAGGGCCAAAATTGAAAAAATCAAGAACCTTTTGTATAAATGTCCAGTCTACTGAATCAAACGCTTTTTCAAAATCTATGAGCAGGAGTAAACCAGGTATTTCCAAACACTCTGCATATTCCATGATGTCATAAATCTGTCTCGTGCATTCTCCGATATATCTATTTGCCATAAAACCTCGTTGGTCTTCGTTTATTATCTTCGGAAGTACTTTCTTTATTCTATTGGCAATTGTAGATGATGCTATTTTATAAGATACATTTAGTAGGGATATCGGTCTCCAATTTTTTAAAAATTGTTTCGGTTTATTCTTTTTGGGTATACATGTTATTTGACCCTGTTTCTGGCTAATGGATAACTCTCCTAATTTATAAGCGAAGTTTAATGATCGAATCAGGTAGGCATGCAAGTCCAACCAAAAAAATTTGAAAAATTCTACAGTAAAGCCTGACGGACCAGGACTTTTTTCGTTTTTCATATTTTTGAGCGATTCTAGAACTTCGTCATACTTTAGTTCCCCTTCTAGTGTATCTCTTTCCAAGTCATTGAGTTTTGGGACCTTACAGTTTTGAAAGAGCTCATCTAAATTTACCGGCGAACATGTTTGCTTTGTATAGATGTTTTTATAATAATATTTGGTTTCGTTGACTATTTCTTTTGTGTTAGTTATAATTTTATTTTCTTCTGTTTGAAGTTTTGTTATAGCTTTATTGACATAAGGCACAAGGGCACAGCCAGTTTATTACAAGTGATTGAATGTAAAGTATAGGTGGGAGGTGACAGATGATAGGTGGTATGTAAGCATAAGCAATAAGCATGTCAAGCGCCGACCCGAAGGTAAATAGAGCTCCTTGACCCTAGCTCTCCATGGGTAACCAAGAGAGAGCAAGCATTTTAACGCTTTTAGCAAATCCAACGCCGCGAGGACCGAAAATACTGTTAGCACGCTATTTATACCACGTAACCCACTTGGGTTCACCTCCAAAGGGTAACCTTTGAGAGGAAAGGCATTTAATATCACAAGAATACCACCCAAAATCCGCCATCAAATTCATTACCTATAAATTTGCACCCAAAACGACACAAACCTTTCAGCTTTGGGCTTTCGCAGAAAAAGTTCAATGCCCCCCTGTAAACTATTAATGAAGATATCTCTGCCAATGTCGGACAGATGGACCCCATCCTGAAAATATAAACTTGGATCTTTCGAACAGATCTCATGAGCTGTAGTCTTGCCCCCAATAGCAATAACTCCAGCACGCACTGCTCGGTTGACCCTTTTCCTGTTGCTTTCTACAGCCTACCAGGACACGGCACCCGGCCACTTCAGCCGGGGGAGCATTTCCGGCCAAACCAACATACAGTCGGGCAACAATTTTTTTTATCCGTGCCATATCTTCCCTGATGTCCATGCCTAGCTGTATCCCCTTCATGTTCGTCAAGTCATTTGACCCCGCATCAGCATGTCCGGTTTTGGGTAGTGTAGTAAGCGACGCTCGATCATTGTATGGACATGCTGCAAATTCATTCCCCTGCGACTCAGCCATGTCACCAGCCCAGAAACCCTTAGATTCAAACCCTCCGGCCGTTTCGTTGCTCTCTTGTGCGCCCAAAAGATGTAGGAGGATCCAGGAATCCATATTTCTGAAGCAGATTTGCATTGGTTTACGGGATATCAATCATTACAATAATGAATCGATATTAATTTGCATGTAATTTTTAGTGAGTAATATAATGTAGGAGATGAGTTAAGCATCCCAAGAAATGAGAATATAACCAGCATAGGCAGAGGATGTCCATCTGCCCCATTTCTTGATTGTATCCTCGGGTACTCCGAGGGTAGCTGCTGACGATGCTGCTCCAATCCTAAAGCTGTGTGATTTGTAAACTCTTGGGTCGAGATTGGCAAATTGAATTGCCTTTGGCAAGACTGCATTGGATTGTGACAGCTTCAGTGTTGAAATGACTGTATAGATATGTGCTTCCTTCTGAACGTACCGACAAATATTGCTTCATAGCTAACACTGGACAGACAGACTTATCTGGGTGCTCGCAGATAAGCAGTGTTGTTCCCCTACCAGACTGATCTGTTTTGGAGAAGCGAATCTGAACTGACATTGACGTAGTGTGGGTAGAAATATCCGATAAAAACAGAGGCTGTTTGGGCAACCTTGAACAACCTAACCAACTCGCAAGAACCCAAGAAATGCTAAGGTAAATGCAGATGTGAACAGTCTTGTCTCGTAAATTGTGTAACACACTTGATTCAATGCATTAAGTATTCTTGGTAAAATCTGAATTGTAATCGGTGCTTTTGGATCCTTAGACGGGTTCTGTTTCCTGATAGAATTCATCATTTTCTTAATGACATAATGATCTGTAGGGTCCTTGTACGAATTGAGCTTGTGCGTTCTACTTTATGCTGACAAATGTTGTGCGACTGTACTTGAAGCCTAATTTTGCGGAAAAGGTAAGCAATGTAATGTATTACATGATTGACAGAAACTGGCAGTGTTGATGACAATTCGTACCGCTCATAGAAAGACTGAAACTCTTTTAAGGCTGTACTGTAGACTATGCAGGTACTGTGTGAGACTGACTGCTGTATCAGACGACGGGTCTCGGCGTGGATAAGTCCCTGATCTGCTCCGGGAGAGGGGTCGCTGTGAGGTGAGCATCGGGAGCATGTTGCTGAAAAATATCAAATCTCAGCCAGCTCAGAGAATCTGCTATTGTGTTCTGTCTGCCCTCGATGTGAACAATGAGCATCACATTTTGGGGACGAGATGTGAACTTGTTGATAATGGCTACAACCGACTTGTTGTCATAATAAAACAGTACTTTCTTATTCCTCAACTCATTCCCCCAGACCCGCACAGCAACATATATTGGGAAAACTTCCAGAAATGTTTCATCTGATGTATAACCCTTTGTATACCATTCTTTTGGCCACTGCCCATAGGGCCATTTTTTATAAGTATATCCCAAAACCTATACTCCCGGCGCCGTCAGTGTACAACCTAAGGTGTTCATTGCTCTCCCAGTGATGGTTGAGAAAAAGAGATGTACCATTGTGCTTGTTTAAAAAATAGAGCCATACAATAATATCCTCTCGTTTCTTTTGGGTGATACGAATGTGGTGATGACTGTTTGTCAACCCGCATGTCGAATTAATCAATCTTCGATGGAAAGCTCTACCAGGATTGCTCTACAAAAGAAATTCAGTAGCCCTATAAGTGACTGCATTTCAAATAACTTCACTTTCCTTCGCTTCAAAATTCCACGAAGTAGGAGCTTTGCTTCCTGAATTTTTTTCTGTGGGATAGACACAGACATTGACAGCGTGTTCAGTTGTTAACCAAGGAATGTGAGGCATGTAGTAGGATAGACAGTCTTTTCCTCGGCATTGGGACTTTGAGGTATAACAGATGAACATTCCTCTTTATCCTTTTTACCTCCAAAAAGAAAATCATCCAGGTAATGCAATATTTCTCCAACAGTTACCTGTTTAGCAACGACCCATTCGATAAAAGTTGAGATTTTTTCAAAATGAGCACAACTTATCTTGCATCCCATTGGTAGACATTTGTCAAAGTAGAATTTATTCTTGAATTTGAAACCAAGCAATTTGAAATCAGCAGGTGATACTGGTAAAATTCGAAAAGCACTTAGCCAGGGAAGAACCTACTCCAAGCTTTTGTATCAATTATACTGCTTTATCAAACTTCGTGTAGTGAACGGTTGCGTCTTGATCTGATATGAAATCATTAACCAAATTCCCTGCTGGATGTGACAGATGATGTATCAGACGATATTCTCCAGGGGTCTTTTTTGGCACTACACCGATTGGAGATATTTTTAGTTTATCCATTAGTGGAACATTAAAAGATATAGCAATTCTCCCAATCTCTATCTCTTTTACCAATTTCTTATGAACAAATTCTTGGAACTGATTAGCTTATTAAATATTTTGACAATCTGAAGGTTCACGTTGGCCCTAATAGTGTAGAGAAAAGCCAGATACCAACTCGGCAGCTACAGCGGTGTCGGGGTATCCAGCACATAGCTGTTTCAGGTTATCAGTGTTGATTGGCGTCTTGCCTCAGTCCAGTATGTTGTCCACTCCTTCCTTGGCCAATTTTACCTTTTCCGTGACTCTTGGAGTGTCGAAAACACAACGTTTGTGGGTGTTTGCCACTGCAGGTAATACAGGTGTGCAAGTACCTGCAGACTGGACTACTATAAGACCGATAGTTGCAGTCCCAGCAGCTGTTGGTGTGTTTCCTTTAAATAGGGGCAGCTTGGAAATTGCGGTGTGTTGTCTCGTATTTCGTTGATAGGCGAGTGTCATATCTCATGTGCAGTTGAGTACATGTAAAGCATCCACATTTCCGAGTTGATTATAGCCCATGAACGTTCAGGGTGTCTGGCTTGATGTAGTCGAAAATGTTTATCATAGTTTTTTCAACCTGCCTGTCTCTTGGTTGACATACGAATGGTATGCATGTACTTAAAAAGCTCTTGGTGTCGCCGGGGAAATCTGGTCAAGCACACGCTAGAAAAGATTGTAAAAGCCGTCGTCCAATCGTTAATATCCGTTATTTCTTTCTGTTTTGAGGCCTTAGAATTAGAATTAGAAAAACGTGTTGCCCGGGGTCGATGTGTGTAAAAGAGGCTGGGCAAGGGAGGTAATCGGTACTGTAGTGTGTTTCTGCTCCACATGATTGGTGCAGTAGTGTGTTTCTGCGTCACAAAATTGGTGCGGTAGTGTGTTTCTGCTCCACATATTTGGTGTGGTAGAGTGTTTCTGCTCCACATAATAGCTGCGGTAGAATGTTTCTCCTGCAGAAAATTGATGTGATATTGTTTTTCTGCTCCACATAATTGGTGCGGTAGAGTGTTTCTGCTCCACATGATTGGTGCGTTAGTGTGTTTCTGCTCCACAAAATTGGTGCGGTAGTGTGTTTCTGTGCCACAAAATTGGTGCAGTAGAGTGTTTCTGCTCCACATGAAAGCTGCGGTAGAATGTTTCTGCTGCAGAAAATTGGCGTGATATTGTGTTTCTGGGCCACAAAATTGGTGCGGTAGTGTGTTTCTGTGCCACAAAATTGGTGCGGTAGTGTGTTTCTGCTCCACATATTTGGTGCGGTAGAGTGTTTCTGCTCCACATAAGAGCTGCGGTAGAATGTTTCTCCTGCAGAAAATTGGTGTGATATTGTGTTTCTGCTTCACATAATTGGTGCGGTAGAGTGTTTCTGCTCCACAAAATTGGTGCGGTAGTGTGTTTCTGCTCCACAAAATTGGTGCGGTAGTGTGTTTCTGCTCCACATATTTGGTGCAGTAGAGTGTTTCTGCTGCACATAATTGGTGCGGTACTCTGTTTCTGCTCCACATAATGGGTGCGGTAGAGTTTCTTCATCAGGTAATTACTGAGGTAGAGTGATTCTGCTCCACATAATTGGTGCGGTAGTGTGTTTCTACTCCACATGATTGGTGCGGTAGTGTGTTTCTGCTCCACATAATTGGTGCGGTAGTGCGTTTCTGCTCCACATATTTGGTGCAGTAGTGTGTTTTTGCTCCACATAATTGGTGCGGTACTCTGTTTCTGCTCAAAATAATGGGTGCGGTAGTGTGTTTCTGCTCAACGTAATTGGTGCTTTAGAGCACAGGTGAAGTTAAGAGTGTTGAGGTCTAGGTGCCTGTGTCAGGGCAGTAAAACACGTATATTTGACTGTCACTGTATTCCTTTTGGAAGTAACTTTATTGAAGTAAGTTACGTCTTCTTTAATGTTTAGAGGGTAGATGAATGTTGCTTTTGTCATGGGTGGTGCTTTGTCAGTTATGAGTGACGTACTAATATGTGTTCAGCTGTCCATAGGCTAATCGGAGATAAATGGACCTAACGTCACAAAAGGACCTCGAATTGTCCATTTCACCAGTGCATCCAGTTCGTGAGAAATAACATATGACACCTTATATATACACCCGACATGTTTTTTATCATTCCAAGCCACAATGAGTGTGTTATGAATAGAAAATTAATGACATCGGTCTATCCGGAGAACTAAAACACCTCGTTCAATGAAACCTGCCTTTGACTACTTTAGGTTATATTTGTTATGATGTCCATGGAAACAGTTTGAGCTTTTGACCTTTTGGGGTAGGAACCTTTTCCGACCTCCATCTCAAAATCTATTCAGTATTATTTAATGAGACTTGGTTTGTGTATTGACTCAAAGATGGAATGGTGCCAACCTTTTGCTACTTAATTCATTCTTAGTTCCTTAGGAAACAATTTCAACAAAGAGGCCAGAAAAGGGACAACATTTCAACTCAGTGGAAACATTGAAACAAGTTAATTTATTCTTATAGATTAACCTTTTTGGATTTTCCTTTTTCCATTGTCTCTAGCATAAATGAAAAATAAGGGTAAGATGACTAGGTTGGATTGAAAGTTGGAGCAGGGGACATCACGGTACATCACATGCACATATTTATTGTTATCAATGATTTGAATGGCTTATAAAATTATTTTCAACATAAACAATGTGTGTGATTTAGGATCTATTAAATTATAAAATCCCATAATCATTGTGTAATTTATGTCATGCATTTTCATTTACTTTGTTACAACTTATTCATTTCATTGTCATTGTGTAATCAATGTTTTGAGTGTAAATTTATTCATTTGTTGTCTCAGATAACCACTGAAACTAATATCTGAAATTCAATATTTCTTTTCCAAATGAAATTGACAAAAAAGTCTACAATCATACGATATTTAAATATTGGGATTTAATTTTGTATTCAAACCGTTCATTAAATGCTTGCCTTTGAGGGGTGGTTATAGGGCTGTATCACTGTTGTTCAATTTTTTAAAAATTGTCCATTTATGATGAGGATATACACAAACAAATTATTTGTAATGGTAATAATCATGTTGCGTTTGAAGCAAAAATTGCTGTTGGAAATTTTAATGTGAACACGTTTTTTTCATTTCGAATTACAAAAATGATTGCCATGGCTTTGCCGAAACATTTACACTCAATTTGTAACTTCATTTTCCGAAGAGAAAAGGGTGATTTACTATTGGTGACATTATTTTTCAAATATATTTTATCGACTTATTTGAGCAAAAAAACGCGCTACAGCCCCTTTAAAGTAAATGTTTTCTTTATAAGACAGCTTTAGAAACTAATTTCCATAGCAATGAAACATAGAACTATCTTTTGAGAAGGGCACAATATAAAGGAGTGTAATTTTGCTGTAGTAAGTTGTGCTTCTTGGTCAAATAATTAAATATTATAAGTGGGAAAGAATTTCTCAGCTAATTAATGTAGTGATGGAGTTGGATTAAGGGCCGCATGATGAACGGTCTCAAAACCCTCTTCTTCTATCAAATCCAATATATGTTTGCAAACTTCTCCTTTTTCTTTTAAAATAAGAATGTACAAATGAGAGTTATTATTATTGTGCATTCGTCTGTTGGACATGAATTGGGTTTTAGATATGTTCCTATCTTGTGTAATAAATCTTTAAAAAATCTCAAACGTGACTAGCACAGTTTGGAGCACAGTGGTGTAGTGGTGAGCATGCTTGCCTCTCACGCCAACGGCCCGGGTTCGAATCCCGGTGGAGACACCAAACATTTGTGACCTAGGTCTTATACTGTGTTGTGCCCCTGGGCAAGGCACTTCATCCACATTGCACTCAGTCCATCCAGCTGTTTAAATGGGTACCTGAACACGGGAGGTACGGACCTAAATTGTCGCGCGGAGCGCTTAGTAGCGGCACCGAAAGTACAATTCCTTCAGGGTAATAATTGTACCGCCATTGAGCAGTGCTTGCACTGGATATTAGGCGTTAAAATGTATATTATTATTATTATTATTACTAGCAATGGTCACATACATGTAGTGTAATGTATCGTGTATGAATCTCTCTTTAATTTATATATAACATGCGAATATTGTACATCATAAAATAAACATGCTCTGGTGTATGTCTTCTTCAAACCGACACGCCCACAATTGTGACAACAATACAACTTGCAGTTGTCATCATCATGAAACACATTGTTAATTCATGATACATTATAGTCGGGTCAATTTATATGAAATACCTCCTCAACCCCTAACTACTAATTCTGGTAAGGTTTTTTGTGTGTCTATAATGGAACATAAATATCCAATTTGGTGTCAAAAATGGCCTCCGACACCTACAAATGACCTCAAATCATTGACATTCACTCAGATTTGATGATCTAAGTGTCCACCCTCAGTTTTGGTAGCAAAGAACACATTAAGACAACATTTAATATAACTGAGTTTTTCCTGGGGACCAACTTGTTGGGGGTTAAACTGTATTTTGACCTGACTATTATGTTACTTTTTTCAAATGGTTTCTTACATTATCTTCAATGTCAGAGCTGATCGATGTTCAAGTCAATAACGTATGAAACATTAATGAACTCCTCTGCCACTGTCACGACCGAATCAATAGCTCTGTCATGGTTAATGAAAATAGTCACAGTAATGTTATTTGTCAAGAAAGGAATACTGTTCAAGGACTGTGTACAACAACTTAAAATTCATTTTCAACCTTTAATCATAACATTCGTCAGTTAGAAAGTATCTTTGTTTAGTATCTCAAAAAGATTCACTTCACGAAAGACTTTTCTCAGTATGCACATCTCAAGTTTGTTTTCCTTAACCTTGAAAAGGTTACTGTTGAGTATTTTGAAAATACACGCAACTGCCTATGACCGATTATTTCCTGAATAAAATTGTTATATCATTATTATCATTTTCGTTGTTTTATAAATATTTGAAGAATTATATGCAAAATATCATGCACGTTCGAGTAAAAGCATTCTCCCACAGATGTTCCTCCCGAGTTCCTATCGTAAGTTCTGTTCGAATACATGCAGTGTCTTGGTTGGAAATAGAGAACTCTTATTCGTTGCATCAGCAAGAATATTACTATATTGTGCAAACAACGACGCCGTTGCAAAGGAGATATTTTCCAATGATATGTCATAATGCTATTTTTGGAAACAGAGACGTTTGATACACATTTTCTCGATTAATGTGTTTTCCTCGATGTATGACATTTGAATGTGTGAAAACAATTGATCATAAACATACTGATAAATGAAGATCAAATCTCAGACTGAAATTGTAAACTTGAAAATACTGATTGTATTCACACACATTTTGCCTATTGTTTATGATTGAACTTACTCAGAAACTTCAAAGTATATGCATTTTGCAAAGAAAGTGAAGTATAATTAATTACCTGAAAATTGATTTCTCCCCATAAGCATTGAAGTACAACATGTGCTGTTTCTCGACATAAAAAAAACATGCGTTAATTGCGGCGCAATATAAAAGTATGCCGTCCAACTATGCATGTAAATATCACATTCCTACCATTAGGGTTATATAACATAATGCTTCTAGACTAACTCCATGACTTCGTTTGAATTGACATTTGCGTTTCCTTTATTGAAGAGTGTGTTCGAACTTATAAAATCAGTATGGTTGTAGATACAATCACTGTACTCGTTATTGTCATCGACCTCTTTAAATATTGTTGGTTGTCTCATAATACTCCCATGCTTATAACACAACGACATCCTGCCACAGTGGAAGTTGGTAATTTCTCGTTGTACCATAAGAACAGATTTGAAAAAGACTCAAAGAGAAATGAACATTTTTCAAAAGGTTTCATTTTCAAAACGTTCAATGGATATTTTGTTTTGGTTTGTCTAAGGCATGACTTAGTCCTAATTTCTAAGTCCTAATCCTAAGGCGCTAACTGTCAAACCATACACTTCATATTTTAAATGCTATACAACTCTTGTATCAAGATGTAACTGCTGTCACTCTAAAACAAAAACACCATAACAGTAGCAATATCAATTATAAAGAACATCAGATTTCTTATGATACTATATCAATAAAACAATTTCAACAAACTGGTATGTAACTTAATGTCTCACCCTGTACCCAAAGGTGTAACTAATTTGTACCAACAGGAAAAGAAACCTTGGAGAACTGAAAATTTGTCAAAACGGGTTCATTTTCAGAACTTTCTTTTTCTTCGGTAGACTTGTATCCATTGTATCATCGTGTAACCATGGTTGCTCTATAACGCAATCACCTCCACTTCACATATCTGTAAGACATCTAAAAAACCTTTTTTCTTTTTTCCTGTCACTCTAAGAAATCTTCCGAACACGGGAACATCACACGTGACACTCACTTCCGCTACGGACACAGCTCCATTATACATGAAGCACAGGTTAGGTACCACATCCGGGGAAGTTGCTGGATCTGCGTGCGCAACATTGACGGAGAAGTCGTGGAGTCTTTCAGCTACAACAATAAATAGCATCAACTGTATATGGTTTTGATAAAGAAATTGATATGACAAATTAGATATGAGAACAATGTAATGAAAATAACTGGGTAAAGGTGAAGATTGTCATCATGGAAACATAAGAATATTGTGACAACCATAGATTTAAAAAAGCATGTCATACTCTGCCAGCACCAGTCATTCATACAACACATAAACATCTCTGAGAAAACTACTCGCGCTCAATTTCTAACACAAGCATTCAGAGGAAATTGCCTAACTTACGAAGGTAATCCGACCTGGTAGTGAGGGCGACCTCAAACACGATATAGTTGCTTTGGAGATCAACTTGCCACCAGGGGTCAAGGTCAGGATTGTCAACATTGAAACAGGAGCCCGTCTTCCAGTTTCGTTCCTTGTTCCCATCAACCACCACGTTAGGGGACGGGGAACGGGACCAGACACTGCTAGATTGGGCTGCCTTGCCTACTGCCACATTCTCCAAGACTTGCTCTGTAAATGAATGTTTTTAATGAAGTATTACACTGCTCAATCGCACTGTCTCAACAGAACACGACACAACGTCCTTGAGGAAATATGCTGTAATAGAACGCGTGAATATCATGTTCTCAATCGTAGTTATAAACCTATATCACTGTATTCTATTCTTCTGTATTGGAAAGATTCACTAAAATATATATGAGTGATATTTTCCTATTTTTCAATTGGCCTCAGCTCCATTTTCAGATCTTTTCATCACAGGGGGTATTCGACTGTACATGAAAACCGGATGTTGCACCCCTGCAACAACCCATTTTCCACTGTACAGTTTCTTGAAAGCTACCATGTTTTCACGTTCAGTGTAATTATGGAAAGTAAGTTCTTTAAATAAGCTCAAATTTTATGTGTCGGCAGTTGAAGCTTTCTTGTACCCTAAATTACCCATTATGATGTGACATTCGTTCAGTCTCTTTATCGGCGTGATTTGCTGTTGTCCGTCAGATCGTGTTTGCATGCCTTACGAAAACATGTCTAAGTTTGTCCATCACGGCAATATAGATGATTTGTGTCATTCAATTACACATTTTATATGTAGAGAGAAAACAAATTTCATCATATGATTACACTACGACAGTTTTTTGGATGCAATGCGTTAAAAATAATCGCACAAGAACGCAACACGTTATTTTCAATGAGTTGTCATACACTACGTCCGTTTTTTTCATGCGTTGCGATGCGATGCGAGTCAAATAGAACCTGTTCTATTTATTCGCATCGCATTCAAAATCGCATTGGAATTCCCTATATGACGTCATATTTTCATTATCTGAAAGGGGTATTCCAACCACGTGTAGGCAAAGAAGTCATAAACAATTAAGCCAACATATATCTGTACATCAATACATACAAACATACATTCAGACCTGTATACATACACACACACATACATTTGTACATATCTACATACATACATACATACATACATGTGTGCATATATACATCGAAACATACATTTGTACATACATACATGATTCTTTACATAAAACCTATACATACACCCATTGTACATGCACCTACAGTAAGTACATTCATCTGTACATACATATACATGTACATACATTAAAGGGGCAGTAGCACGTTTTTTGCAAATTTAATTTTTTCAAATCTCCCATTTGTAATGATACTTTATGTTATTTATATTTACTTTAGAGGGTAAAACATCTTATTACAGAAACCAATTATCCGTAGTGGAAATAAAGATGTTGCGTATAAAGCAAAAATTGCATGGCACAATTTATTATTTCGAATAACAAAAACGATTCTCATGGCTTTACGGAACCATGTACACTCATTTTAACTTGATTTTCCGAAGAGAGAAGGGTGTTTTATTATTGGTAGCATTATTTTTCAAATACATTTCATCGACTTATTTGAGCGAAAAAACGTGCTACTGCCCCTTTCAAACATATGGACCTAAAACAATCGCACTTTTGATATTTGCATTAAAATCGCATGCAAAACGCGTTTAATGTAAACCCCCAAATCGCATGCGTCAACGCAATGCGATTTATTCTAACCCCGCCTAATTTGGGCTCTTTCAAGTCCCTATTTTGACTAAATCTAAACTTACGATAAATAGTTGTTGCTGCTGTCTCGGACGTGACTGTACAGGTTATAGCGCCTTTACAGAGAGACCTGAGCACTGTGATAGTCAACCGAAACTGTCATGGCACAAAATACGTATATGTTTATTTTGAATATTATAAGTAATATGTATTATTTGTGAATTTGTTCATGTATAATTGAAGTCACATTCAACAAAAATGGTTAATTTAACGTTCAGATATCTGACAAAACAGTGTTTCGCTAAAGTTAACATGCGGTTTTATGTTGAATAAAAACGTAATGTTCAGCAAATTTTGATGTGCTGTTGAACCCTTAGACGAGTCTTCCTTCAAGAGAGGGTTCTATTTTGGTTCTTTTCTGTGGAAACGAAATTCGAGCGGACATGTAATAGTTAGAACCTATGAAGAGAAATCTTCGTGATTAAGAAGGGGCGGAGCGAGCGTAGCGAGCGAGCCCCTTCTTAATCACGAAGATTTCTCTTCATAGGTTCTAACTGACTTAGAACTCCACCTACTTTTGATTGACAGGTTCAATGACGTCACTGTTTCCGTGAGTTCCTACGTAATCGTTTCATATGACGCGATGTCGCCAAGCTGTATCGATGTGTTTTTATGAACTCTCACTTTTCGAAAAACGTATTTGATCGTAACACTTGGTGTGGTAAAACTAGAGATAATCTTCCGTTTGTCTTTGAGGTGAGCTCATTTTCCTCTGTTCATTGTATTCGGAAATAGGTTATTTATAACCATGTAGAGACCGTTGTCTAAATCAAATTAACTTTGTTGTTTCATAATTTAATGCACATGGAAGTAAATATCTATTTAGTTATTAGTGCTTTGATGTTAGATTACAGAAGAAAAAACCCCAGAATATAATTAATTCATAATTTTATAATAAAATTCGCCTTTTTTGGCTTTAGTTCGTTAAAAGACTGAACGTTTTTGTTTGTAAAACGACTTTAAGGATGTAGGCTCCTCAAATTTATAGTATTAAACTTTTTTTCTGACTTATATTTTTTAAAAGATCAAAGTATATGATTGGAAAATCAGCATTAACAAATAGGGGGTAGTGTGTTTTTTTTCGAGATATGACGCCTGTAAGATAGTGGGGTGAAGTACAATTTTAACATGGGAGTCTATGGGAAAATGAGAAAAAAACTGCTAAAAACTTTAAAATACTACATTTTAAGTATTAAGCTTTTTTTCCTTTTTTGATATGTTACAAAGTTCAGGTTACCCTACCGAAATCGATGAACAACTATATATGGTAGTGTGTTTTTTTTTTAAGCTTTGACACAAAATGTACCTGAAAACCCCCGTTTTTAGTCAAATTTAGGCCATTTATGCTGTTTAAGCACTTTTTAGAGATTCTAAAGTCACATTTTCTTTATTTCATTTGTTTTTAAAAGTATGTAGATGATGTAGAATATCATGAAGTAAATAAAGATGAGAAAACATCTTTACTTAATCATATTTCATTTTTCAAGTTCAACCGGAAGGAGCGGACATCATAGTATCTCTTTATACCGCCTGTGTAGCGTAGTGTCGAGGTCGTGTTTACTTCGACTCACGTGGGGCACATGTCAATAAAAAGTTGTAAAACATTGTTATCATTAGTTTTTGACCAATCAGGCACAGAGAGGGCGTGTCATGAAGAGCGTTTTAGCGTTGAGTTCTTAATCATTAAGAGTCTATTTTGTCAGGAAAATACGACCGTCTGATTGGCTGAGAAAGTAGGTTGAGTTCTAATCATGTTTAGACATATTTGTTATTAATACATGCTTATTGCATAATACAGTTGAATATAGTATTGAGGGTGATATTTATATCAATTTATATTTGAAAATTTGATATAAAGGCTAGCGCACATTAGTCAAAAATAAAAACAATGAGGAGTGAAGCCGCTCATCAGAGCTACGAGCGTGGATAACTTTGCCATTATTTGTGAAAATTCCATCAATGCATATGTTTTAATGTATCTAACGAAATAACAATGGTTGAAAATATAGCGTTTTTCATTTCACGTACTGCCAAAAAAGCAAGATGGTGGATAGTCTACACTAGAACTTACACTTTAGACTCTTCACAAATTGTCACAAGTACGGCAATAAAAGCGAAAGCTACGACACTGCTATGCGGTGGATGCGGTGGATGCGGTGGATGCGGTATAATCTTCAAGACCAAAAACTTCACTCGGACAGAATTAACAATGACATATTGAGATTTTGATGTATCATATGTCGTATGAATTTCAATCACATGTGGCATGTCAATCAAGTTATTTCTGTGAGGTAGACGCTGCATTCCCGCTTGTACTGATTTCTAGAATGTTCACTGTGAGCAACTTGCGAACAGGAATACATGTCTTGACTGTTTTAATCAGATTAGCAGGAATAATGTTTTGAAAGTTTTTAGTCTGAAATTTATTTTACCATTGCTTCAATCCAAACTTCGGTTCGGACCTTTAGAACATTTTTGGATGAGTGTCAACAGAACGTCTTGCCCTCGCATCGCCTGCACCCCATATCGCCTAAACCACAAAAACAGTAAATGCAATGATAAATGTTCTCCCCCCTATTGTGTAGAATGGTAAGTCTGTAAGACATTCATGAATTTGTTCATTATATGAATAAATGACGAGAGTAGATGGACTTTTGAACTAATCCGATGTTTTCATAGAGGTATAACATGATCCTTGAGTATACATATATTGACTGTTTATACATGCTTGTTGTAACACACTTTGATCCTTGAATGACCAATAACAGTCTCAAAGCCCGAAGCAGATTTACCATAGTAGCAGTGGACGGTCTGTCGCTATTAGTAAATTGGTATGTAACATGCATTTATCCTGAACAATGAAGTAAATCCATTGTAACACGAATGGCGTTATATATCATGCATTATAATCATAACAACTCCCTGTACAGTCGAAAATTTCAGTTTCTGCAATTCCCTGTACAGCGCTTGCGCAACAACCATTAGAGCGTACAGTCACTATTTTGTTGTGTTTCTCCTCAAATATAAAGTGATAATCATTGTAAAGTCACACTGGACTTCGAATGATATTTATTTTATTGTATAAGTTAAAGCCCCGTATTATCATCAGTTGTGTAATATAATGAGTCAATCCGGCAGTCACTTGAAATAGGCGTTCATGACAAGACTACACACATTTTCGTTATTATGTAGTTGCACATATGTGGAGAAAAGCTCTAGAACTCAAACTTGTAACATTTCAATTGTTAAAGAATACGAATAACTCAAACTAACCGTGAACGTGAAGACAGGGTTACTTCTAGAAAACTGTACAGTGGAAAATTGGTTGTTGAAGGTGTGCAACATCCGGTTTTCCTGTACAGTCGAATACCCCCTCTGTTCATGTCGTTCTGTAGTTTGATTATTTTTCTTCGTGGGAATGTTTCAATATCTTGCATTGGGACTAAGCTTTATATTTTGCGAGCATTGGCGAGCCAAATACATAGTGTTTGTTCCTAATGCAGGATATTTACCATCCCAAAACACACGAGCATGATAACTTCCTTGTTACACAATGTCATTCTTCATTCATTTTCCGTAAAAAATGACAACGTGTATGTATATATGCAAAGGAACAGCATTCTACTCTCATAGTAACATGACACAAAACAATGCCTCCTAAACTATGCTTTCAGTTTAAAAATTGTCAAATGTCCATGAATTATATATATAGTATGAATCAAATCTGGTGACCGGATCCTGTGATATCCAGCATTTGACAAAGTGCCATTGTTGGCATGGTGAATTCATGTGCAAATATGAAAGAATCCAGAGAAATATTCTTCAGGTATTCCAAAAACTTAAGCCCTGTTTTTATGGCGAGCGTTTGCATATGAGTAAAGCATCAAACATATGCAAATTCGCCGTATGGACGCATTTGCACATATGTATATTTTACTACCGTAAGCATATTTTTCACTACCGTAAGCTTTTTTGCACCTTTAGTCAGGGGCAGGTGCAAATGTTTACTACCGTGAATAAAAATGGTAGTTTCACTATTTTAGTAAAAATTCGTTGTATACAAACATAGTGATTTCACACAGGTTGAGACAATATATTAGAGAACTTAAGAAACTCTTAATATTGTTTTTCAAATTCTCTTTATAGGATAATCTCCTTCTAGCACTTGATGACCTTCGAAATCAATCTGATTTTCATTGTAATTAGGGCGATATGGTCAAACCAATGTTGACAGATATAAGTTTATGTCATTTATTTAGTTTACAAATAATGAATATTAATTTGGATATTCTATGAATTCTCCAATATATATAGTATATTATTACCATAAGCAATATTGCATATGTGAAAAGTTCGCCGTATAAACAGGCCTTTAGATAGTATGTACATATGTTAATGAATATTAAACCTGCAAATGGAAGTAAATTACATTTTTAATTAGAGGAGGGGGTTTAGGACTCTCACTCGAACAGGAGTCAAGATATATATGTATATATAGTGCCTTTATACTCATCAAATATAAATTTGAGATACACATATGTAACTTAAACTGTGTGATACTTACCACACACACTTGGTCCATTTCTCAGCACTGAACACTTCTCTCTAAAGCTGCATCCAGCACGTGTACACGGCGATACCTGGAAAAATCAACTTCATCTTATTTCATTGTGAGAACTAAAAACATCGAACTCTTTTTTCCTTACTTTAATTTACTCACAAACAAAACTATAGGTCCATGCACATAGTTCCTCCTTATCAAACAATAAAAAGAGGTTATAGGTAAACTTTTTAATTTATTCAATTCAGATAACCCATTTTATAAATATTTGTAAAGGTAGTTGGTAAATTATACATGTTATTGATACATAAACACTCGTGTTTCATATTTTACCCCAATTAAGCTTACATTAACGGCTTATGATTTGAATTAGATCATTACCAAAGTAAGGGTTTAAAGAAACAAAATGTGCAATACAAAATCTAACTTACTAAAACACTGTCATCTTATCAACTAACATGATAAACATTATTATTCTACCTCATGTAAGAATGGCGACCCCTGATTGGTCCACGTGACCATGAACCTTCATACGGGTTGATAAATCTTCCCGAGGATGATATATGTTTTATATCTCGCAACATGAATAACGTCAATCAATTCAGGCCATGTCACGTGACACAAGTTAAAGGTCATAGTTTGTCGATGGATCAGCTGTTTTTCTGCCAAATGTTTCTTTGTTTTTTTTATTGATATTTTGAGACATGCGGTAAGATAAATAGGTTATGACATTCAGTTTGTTTGGGTGACATTGTAATTCATCTGACCCACTAACACGGGTCTGATAAATTACGATGTCACCATCCACTAAATGTTATAACTTATAATATACACTATGAATCTAGCTCACCAAGGTTCGCAAATGCAGGATATTGACCATACACTTCTGAGTGTACTTATGAAGAACAGTACTGGTTCTAGGATTGGTCTTGTCTATTTGTTTCTCCTCTTCACATTATAAAAATACGCTTCTTAGATCAAACCAATTTATATTAAAAAAAACAAGTTCTCAACACTTAAATGGTTTGGACAAATTAAACGATTCAAAGCGTCTTTTTTGTGCCCGTCCCTACCTTTATCAATTTTACTCACATGTTTCCAGTTACTGAGGAGACCATACCAAGAATCTTCATCGTCAAGGACACCCCCTGGGGCAATAGTGTGGTTGCCATAGTTCAGGTGGCAAATCCTCCCAGACTTCAGGAAGTTGAAGGAGCTACACGCCGGATAAGAAGCACACTCTGCCGCACACGAGTACAAACTGCTTCCTGACAAATTCCTGAAGTTGAAACCGTCGAGTCTCTTATTTTCTGTATACAAGTCACTGCAAGAGTTGATCACAGCAGAGAACCAGTGCAGAGTGAAAACCTCCTTCATTGATAGATACTTCATTTCAACTCACTGAATACTAAAGAGTGGTCCTAACAGGATATTTCTTATTCCAGTCACTGTACATAAGTGTCACTGTAAAATGGCAGCCTGGTCTTAAAGTGATAGCACTTCTCTCAATTCTAGTGAAAGATAATACAATGTGAAAGGTAATATTATTTTATGAGTGTTTTCATATTCACATAAAAGACAAAATGATCAAGTCATAACAGATAATACAAAATGTCTCAGGATGATTACATTGACGATTCACAGTCACAATAGGAATTGACAAACATTATTTCGCTCTTTAAAGGTTTTAAAATAACCTTATCATAAACATCAGAAGATTCAGTCAAGTCAGTTCTTGCTTTCTTTGACTAATGTGGTTCTGATAATACACGAGACATCACTTTGTATGACAATTATGTTGGTGATGAGACAGTGGATTTGAAATTCGTTGTTATTTTTTTGGCACTGTTAGTAAAACTGTTGAAAAATAATGCCATTGACAGTAAAACACCATTCTCTTTTCGGAAAATCAAGATTAAATATTTGTGTACATGGTTCGCTAAAGCCATCGGAATTAAAAGCTATTCGAAATAATAAAATGTGTTCACATGTACTTTTTGCTTTTTAGGCGACACCGTTATTAGCACTACGGATAATTGGCGTGTGTTATAAGATGTTTTACCCTTTAAAGTAAATATAAATAACATAAACTATCATCATACATGGACAATTTGAAAAGAAAAAGAAAAAATCCATAAAACGGACAAAAGTTGCATTTCAACTAGATGACAACGATTGTGTGTCCTTCAATTCAATGACTGAATGATTTAATATCAAGTTACAGTAATCAACCAAATGTGTTTGTTAAAAACGTATGCTCCCAGAACCAAAAGATGAGGCTGTTGTGAAAGTTTTCAAAAAAGTTTCCCTGCGCCAAGTCAATGTTACGAGGTCAAATATAGCTCACATAACAAGGTATGTACATGTAAAGTATCACAGGTTTATCACTGACCAATCAAAATTGAGAGTCAATGTTAAGGTCACAAGGTAAAAAACTATGACATATTCTAAAAAGTTCAATCACAAGGGATGCCAATGTCATATATCAAAAGCCTATCAGTGACCAATTGCAATCAAAATATATGACCATGGTTAAAGTTTTCATAAAAGTGTGGCCAAAAACTATGACCTAATCCAAGAAGTCTCATCGATACACATGTGATATATCAAAGTTCTATCATTGAACTGTCAAAAGATATAACCAAGGTTAAGGATTTTCGGACAAATGGACAGACAGATGAATATAAAATGATTTCATTTCAGTCAAAAGCCAAATTGTGTTGATGAGAGTCCATTTATAATATCCCTTTTAATTTTAAGACACTCGCTGTCGAATCAAGACCAAATATCTATGTTGTATGGTGTTAACTCATTCTAAGAGAAAAATTTGGATTTTAACTCCTGTCATTCACGACAAACAAAAAGATCACCCCATACTTATTAGTTGGACAATTCTGCATGATAGTTTTAAAGAATAGTACCTGAATTAACTGTGATTAGTGATGTGCATTATATTTATTCACGTGCGGGAAAACATGGCATACACTTCACTAAACCGAGTTTTTGCTATCAATCCCAATTGATTTGGCTGGGATAACATTGGACAAGCTTTCAGATATCCCTAATTAAGAGTTAAAGGGGCAGTAACACGTTTTTTGCAATTTCATTTTTTCAAATTTCCCATTTATAATCATAGTTTATGTCATTTATATTTACTTTGGAGGGTAAAACATCGTATTACACAAACCAATTATCCGTAGTGGTAATAACGGTGTTTCATATAAAGCCAAAATTGCATGGCGACAATTTTATTGTGAACACATTTTATTATTTGAATGACAAAAACTATTCCCATGGCCTTTAAGGAACAATGTACACTCATTTTTAATTTTTTTTTTTTTTTCTGAAGAGAGAAGGGTGTTTTACTGTTGGTGACATTATTTCTCAAATACATTTCATCGACTTATTTCAGAGAAAAAACGTGCTACTGCCCCTTTAAAGGCAGAGCTGAAGAATTATGCAAATATAAATTTGGACCAAACTTTATATATGTTATCAAATGATATCGATGTGGAGGGGTTTACATTTAGATAAACGTAGGATTCACTGACAAAATGAACAAGCAGCAAATAAAGGAACCAAATAGTATGTAGAAGGTCACATCATGGTATATTTGGATCCGCTTATTTGGATAAGGTAATATATGCTAATGTATGCATCAAGCAAGAATCAAGGAAATATAAATTTTGATTAAACTTAAATATATGTTATCAAATGATATCGATATGGAGTGGTTTACATTTAGATAAACGTGGGATTCACTGACAAAATGAACGAGGGTACCCAAGCAGCAATAAGGGGAACCAAATAGTATGTAGAGAATCATATCATTGTGGATTTGGATCCGCTTATTTGGATCAGGTAATATATGCTAATGTATGCATAAAGCAAGAATCAAGGAAATATAAATTTTGATTAAACTTTATATATGTTATCAAATGATGTGAACGTGAGAAGGATTATATTGGATAAACAATATAATCTCCCAAGCCTTCAGGCCATGACACTTGTACAACGATGGTACATGAGATTGTATTACCCGAGGGAGAAGTATACAACGTATGTATCTTTCCGTCATGTCAATCAATTTAGTATTATTGTAGTTATTATGTTTATATGTTTATATTTATAGTTATTATGTTTTGACTGCCAATGACTGGTCAGCTGATATCGTTTGAATAATCTTGACCCTAAATGTAAACAAAATGGCGTCATCCAACTCATCTGTAATATTTCAAGTCATATAATGTATTACTACACGCTTTTAAATGCGTTAAAACGAGTTAATCTAAGTCAGATTAGGTGTGCAAGCAATGCAAAATAAGAATTGTTTCCAAACGATGCAGCAAATAAGGCGGAAAGAAGTTTGTTATTAATAGATCCGATAACAGCTGATTCAACTGTTTAAATAAAAGCTGATTCAACTGCTTAAACTCTGTACAATGCGTGCGTCAGTATGTAACATCATCTGACCATTATGCGACACCTACTCTTAGCTAGAAGCTGTTACTATGGCAGCAGGGTACATGGCATATGCACACCGTGAGACTCCGGGGTTCCATAAGAAACAATTTATCGACCGTTAGCCAATAAAAAGACAAGTATTTACTGTAAAGAAAGATATTTTTTGTACGGTTCGATAAAAATTGAGGATCTACAAGTGGTAAATTCAGGCCCCCGAAGTAGTTGAATGAAATGCGTCATTTTTAAAGAAAATCCATCCAAATTTTAAAGAGATGCTTTTTTTCTCGAAACAAACGCATCAATATCGCTGGATCCATAGTACTTACAGAAACAGACATTCTAATGTCGGAAGGAACCACATCGGGATCAGTCGCCACATCTGCCATTTCCCTGAATCTTGGTCGATGCCAGAAATGCCCACGTCAAACAATGACGTCTGCAGAAGGTTCTCCTGTTTTGATGAGTAATGTTTTAGCTACTATAGTGCGCACTTTACATGAATCGAAGATAAAACAACACTGATTGACAGGCTAAGTGTTAATTACTAATACAGCTACGTAATCATCGTCTGTCGACGGGACTTGAGAGTGAACAGAAGCAGTCAAGTCAAACAAAGTATGTGCTGCCATTCGCTGCAACTGTCACAGAAAACCATGGTTGATCCAGGATGTCTTATTCTTAGTTCACAGTTTAAAATAAATCAGTCTTCTCAGATTATGATAAGATGTATTTGTATGTAGTGAAATGTTTTGTCAAAGGGTATGAAACCGTTATAATCACACAGGTCTTGTATTGTCCATAAAAACTTATTTGCCCAATTTCTGATAACACGGTGATGAATTTTAAAGTTATGGTTTAACCATAGAGGCTCTGCAAGGAAGTCTTCAATGGTATCTCTTTCGGAGTTCGGAATTGGTGCAGTATTTTTTCCATGCTTTTTTTACATCTTTCCAAAAAAGGGTTTATATATGGAGCATTTTATCTGTATTTGCTCCATATTTAAGAATAAGTATCAGTATAAGGTAATCTAGTAGGGTTGCTAGCTGATGATGTTTTAGAGTAGAGTCTCAGGGTAGATAGTTTCAGAGCTTCAATAAATGTTTTTATATCAACCATCCTCAACCCCCCTTCTGACTTTAATATTGTAAGATAAGTTCTTTTTATCTTATCTTGTTTGTCATTCTAAACTCACGGGCAAAAGAAACGCTACCACGCTAGATTTGAAATTACGACAAAGATCAAACTCAACCACATGAAAACACATCACCCAAACACAACAATGATTGTTTCATATTGAACTGTGGTATCAAACACATGATTTTCCCAAATTTTCCCAAATTGTGCTTTTCGCCTTTTTCATGCAAAGCAAACAAGACCCATGCCCGACGGGTATAAAACCAATGCCAATTGGTTGTTAGACACCCACGTTGTAAAAAAAGAGTCATCAGAAGATGACATATCCACATATTTGACAGATACTCATGTATCTACTACCATACTTCAGTTAGTGGGTATTACAGATGCTGAGTTTCAAGTATGTTAAGGGTTTTAGACTTCTGCTCCAGAAACAGTAAAAATCAACAACAACCAACATCCCTCTCATGTTTCTGTGGAAACTGACAAAAATAAATTTTCAGAAAAAATCTGAAAATAAACTGACGTCCAAAAGAAACTTTACACTTTTAAAACATGAATATATCGAAATCTAAACAATCAATTGGAACTTAAGTAGTCGGTAATACATCGCCCGAACCCAACTTTGCTGTTTGTATATAATGACCTTTGTACTCCTCATGGTTTTTGGTAAAAGTGCAAAAAATGGAAAAGCACGTTCAGGACGTGTGGCCTATATTGCACGTGCAGTAAGGATATAAAAGAGATACCAACAGCATGTCTGGTGTCTACAATGAAAAAACCCCACTAAAGATATGCCATGCCTAAGACCAGAAGAACGGGAGCGAGCCCTGGGAATGCTTGAAATGGCTGCCACCCACACCCATGCTGCAAGAACGTTTGGTTGTTCACGCGTTGCAGTGAATAAGTTCATGTAAGGTTACAGACAGACAGGGCAGACATCGGACAGAGCAAGGACAGGAATACCGAGGGTGACAACCCCCCATGATGACGTCACTTGCGTACATAACATTTACGAAATCGCTTCCTAACAGTGACGTCATCAGCTAGGAATGCCCTTGGTCACGTGGTCAGCCGACAGACAGTTGCCAGAAGACTCAGGGTCTATAGACTTAGAGCACACAGGCCACACAAGGGGCAGCGGTTGATAGTGAAAAAAAAGGTCGTCAGAGATTGAGATGGGCCCGAAATGTACGCCGTTGGCAGCGTCGTGACTGGCAGAGAGTAGTCTTTTCTGATGAAAGTCGATTCAACATGTACAGGGCTGATGGATCGTAGTATTAGACAGAGACCACACCAACCAGCCAACAGACAAGAATTGATTGTGGCACTTCAAGAAGAATGGCAACGTATACCACGTGACGTCATCGGACGACTGACATTTTCTATTCGTCGGAGGGTATATGCGTGTATTGAGGCACGGGTTGGCCACACACGTTACTAATACGCCACATTAATGAACTTAGGGCGTTTTCTGTGTGTATTATCGTTTCCCAAGGATGTTGAAAGTGCTGTTTTGTGACCCCACCTCCATATCATCAACCGTGACGTCATCACCAGACACAATATGCTCATCATCTCCAGGGGTTGTGAAGTAGACATGTTGATCTTTTCAATACACTTTATTGTATGCATCCATCGTTTGTCATATTTTTTCTAGAGCGTTTTAAAACGAGTGTAAAGTTTCTTTTGGACGTCAGTTTATCAAAAGGCACCACTTCAGTTGGTGGGTAATACACATGGAAAGTTTCAGAAAGAAAGAACGGTTTTCGAGGACGAGTGATTACCGACGGATGGACAGACGGACGCACGGACGGACGGACAGACGGACGGTGATGACTATATCCCACGGTATTACATACGGGTTTGATAAAACATTTGAAGAATGGCATGATTAACTTTACAAGAACGTGAGCGAGCAATTTGGGATGATTGAAATGGGAGCCACCCACACCCATGTTGCAAGAACGTTTGGCTGTCACCGCACAACTGTCACAAGACTAATGCAGGTTTATCGTCATTCCGGACAGACCTCAGACAAGCCACGATCAGGCCGACCAAGAATCACAACCCACCAGGAGGACCGATACCTGCGCACGTTACACCTCAGGAATGGCTTCTTGACTGTGACGTCATCGGCGTCAAATGCCATGGGCCACCGGGTAAGTAGACGCACAGTGTCCAGACATCTAAGGTCCCATGGCATCAGGGCATACAGACCGTTCCGGGGACAGCGTTTGACAGCCGAACATCGACAACGAAGACTGAGATGAGCAAGGACGGTGTAACGTTGGCAGCGACGTCAGTGGCAGAGGGTGGTTTTCTCTGACAAAAGTCGGTTCTGTCTCTTCAAAGCAGATGGAAGAGTACGTGTTTATCACCGTCGGGGAGAGAGAAAATCTGTATGTTGCGTTCAGGAAGTGGTGCATTACGGGGGAGGAAGTGCCATGGTTTGGGGAGGCATACTTGGTGAGGAGAAGATGCCGCTGGTTATCGTGAATGGAAAATTTACGGCTCAGCGTTATTAGTGTGAACTGTTTTCGTTACATTGAGCCTGGATTTCCCTGCACCGGGATCAGTCATAACCGTGAACTTGGACTTTTTGACCCCCGGACGAATATCGGAGTCTGTGATGTTGATACCAGAAGCTGCTTGGTTGCGTTTTTTTATGAATATGATAACGGCACATGTTCTCTTTGAATAAACATTTTTATTTTTTAATCTGACTTCTTTATTTATTCTTCAATCTAGATTAAAATACCTGGCAGCGTTTATTTTGCCCATGAGTTTATATGAATTTAAAAACAGCACGTTCACGAGAATAAATAAAATCATATTGGAGATTGGGAAGTGAACTAAAATATGTACTAATTTGGAAAGGGATAGTTCTTTTTCTCCATGTTGATAGTAGTCTGTTTATTTCTTCCAGCTTTTTTCTTGTATTGATTATCCATAAATCAGCAATATTTGGAGTAAATTTTCTCTTATAAAATATATAAATTTTTTCAATAGCTGCATACAGACAATCTTCAGTGCCATCAAGAAATGTTTTTGCATCATCCGCATATTGCCCTAATTTGTATTCATTATAATCAATAACAATACCTTTGATTTTATCAGTACTTCTTATCATACAACCTATGATTTCCGCTACAAAAAGAAAAAGATAAGGTGACAATGGGTTCCCCTGTCTACATCCCCTTTCGTAAAAACGAAATTATGTTAGATGGCGATTTTGTATCACGCAAGTTGTTGCTTGATATGTTTATAAATTTATCCATTGTATTATTTGTGAACCAAAATCAAATTTGTCAAGGGCCATATTTATAAAATTCTTTGAAACTGTATCAAAGGCCTATTAAAATTAATAATCCGGAAATGTTTGTGCTTTTGGTTTCAAACATAAAGTCATATAACAGTCTTGAGTTTTCACTAAAAGTTTTGACTGGAATAAAACCTGTTTGATTTCCATGTATAAGTAAATCCAAAGTCGTTTTAAAGCGGTTGTCTATATATGAACGTATTATTTTATAAACAGCATTCAGAAGCGTGATTGATCTCCAGCTTTTTAGCCGAGCTCTATCTTTATTTGTTTTTGGTATGCAAGTTATAGTCAAGCTCCTTGTTGAAAGAGTAAAGTTTTCTGTAAAAGTATTTTAATTGTTCTAGGATAGAATCACTGTCTGTAATTTCTTCATTTTGTCAGCGACAATCTTATTTATTGATTTACTAACAACATTTCTAGCCAGATTACAGAAGTATTTTGATGGCTTTTCACCTTCTTCATACCCCTTGATTCTGTTTCTAATTTGAATACCTCTTAGTTCTTCTTCCTTTATTTGCTCCAGTTCCATCTTATGTTTTGAAAGTTCAGATAGGATGGATTCACTCATATTTTGAAAATCTTGTCTTATGTTATCTTCACAATCTTTTTTTTGTACCCAGTTGAATAGTCTTATTATGTTCATCTTTTTAAAAAAAAATGAGGCATACGAACTTGATTTGCCTCTTTCTTTCATAAAAAAAAGGTTCCTAAAAATAGGCTGTCACTTATTCCGTGTTACCGGTATTCTGGTCTGTAATGTTAGTAACACGTTTCTTTTTCAGAATATTCCTCAACTGTTTCTTTCAAAATGTCTTCCACTAAAACACTGTATTCAGGATTTAGTAGCAGAGAAGTAATAAATTTCTAATAACTCTTACCTCCTTTTTGATTAACAGCATTGGATAGTGTTAATGATATAGCTGAATGATCAGATTTGTAACCTGGTAAAATATCAGAATCCAAAGTAATATCAAATATATCTTGGGAGATAAGGAAAAGATCAAGTCTAGCTTGTTTCCTTGGATTCTTTTTCAACCATGTACAAAATGTATATTTTCTACATTAATTATTCATTTCCCTCTATACATCTACAAGATCATTGTTTGATGTAACAACCTCTCTTGATTTAGGATTATTTTAATGATTGTAATTTTCTAAATCTATTGCGAGGTCCAAACAAGATTACAGTCACCAACGATGAATAAGGAATCGTTGTGTAGAGACAAATGTTTTTTTTCAAAGGGTTTGATATAGAAGTTTGGATCATCATGGTTTGGACCATATAGAGTTGTTAAAGTAAAGTCACCAATAATGAAATTTTCATTATCATTCTCAATAGTTTTGTGAATAGTGCGCCAGTGTGGTATGTGTTTAGCGGTATGCCGCTGACTGTTTCCAGTGACGATTACCTCCCCTGACTCGTTCGGCGCATTTGTCACTCTTGCTTGTATGCTCGTTGGGCACGGTCGTGTTGTAAACATGTGCTATCTTGAATAAAGCTCAAGAGAAACAATTCTACATGTCGTAGACTGATTATTGCGTTATAGTGGCGGTGAGATCAATATTGTTATTAAAGAGACTAGTTACTCCTCTGGCATTTGATTTGAATGGAGCTAAAGTACATGGTAGATCCCATTCATTTCTCATTCTGTTTAGGTCAGCTAAGTGGATATCTTGTAAGCAAATAATTGAATAATCTTTTTTTTTCTATAAATATTCATTACTTCTCTTCTCTTGTTTTTATCTCTTAGGCCTCTACAGTTAGCCAAGATCAGTTTAATATTGTCCATACTCATTTGTTTGGATAAGTTTTGATAATTTTCCAAGAAAAGATAAGAAGATAGGTGGATGAAATTGGTTAGTCAAATTGAATTGATGATTGGCTTGAGGGTAAAACATGAAAGAGTAATAAACTTTTAATTGGTATGAAGCTATGGGGACCGGTATTATTTGAACCAGAAGGAAACAGCTTTTGGGTGGAAACGATCAGCAAACTGTTTCTCCTCTAGTAAGATTCTTGAACAAGCTGACCGCATTTCAAGGCCTCAACTTCTGCCTTTAATTTCACAATTTTGCTTCTGTTGTTCGTTATTAAAATTTCATTGAATTGAACATTTTTGATAATGTCGTCAAGTTTATTGTCGAAAATTTGTATTTCTTGTTTTGTGTCATACAGTTCGTTTTTAACATCATTTATTTGCCTTGGGATGTCTTCTTTTCGTCCGCGAACATTTCTTTCATGCACCTATTCAATTCATCAAAGGTTTTCACTTGCTCGCTCGGGAACGCCATGTCTGTTGTATCGCCGCTCTCCGCACAGAGTGTAATTTCATAATTTTCTTTCACTCTTGACCTCGTATTTATGAAATTCATTTTTTTTGTAGAAGAAAACTGTAGTTGTTCTCTATTTTGTTTTGGCGTAAAATGTTTCCCAGTTTTGGACATACTCAAGAATGGTTTTGGATATAAAAGGGAGCAGCTCACACACACGTCTTAGTCGTTCGGGAGCGTGACCGGAAGTGACCCACTGCTAATATAATTATTAAAATGAATATTCATCATATCTACTTTATTTATCAAAACAACGAACTGAATACATAATCAAAATAAACATTGCCGATCATAGTAGTATAGAAGGGGGTAGCAGATACTCCTTAACTGAAGGGAAAACCGAAGGGAGGTTAATTTATGCAGCGTAGCTCATTAATAGGCTAATTTATGCATGACGTCACGGGTCAGAAAGGTCGAGGAATCATTAGACTAAGCCATGCGCCAATGCTCATTAACCTATCAATGTTCATTAACGAGAACAATGGCCTTTTCTAACACTACCCATCCGTATAGAAGACCAATCGAACGAGTTTGTAGTTTGGCGCCAAAAAATTATTTTTAGGTATGACGTGTCATGAGTCATCGCACCATGGCGCGCCTGTGTTTGCCATATCGCCGAACAAATACGCTTAAGCCCGTTCTGACCTACTGAACATGAATGGACTGTTTATTCTGTCAACAGAGGCGAGCTAAAAACTGAAACATTTTTTAAGCGTGTCGACATGGCAGTTGCCTATAGATCTGAAATATTTTAACAGATATTCACAGAAAAACGTATTTATGTTTTAATTTATAAGAAGTCTAGAAGGAGATTCGCCAACGTTTTAAATATAAACTTAGAATGTTTACTATTATGAGAAGTGTAGAACTATCTTTGCTAGCGTTTCTAATGCTTTTTTTTTTATTGTATACTGATAGTAATAGTGATATGAGGTGATATAAGGTGAAATGATGGCTGACACATAAAACATTCTAACCAATTTTATCGTACAGAACTCAAAAACGTATTCAGGCGGAGTCGAATAGTTAACCATTTTATGTTAGCAAGCGCTTCTACGTTGTCTAACAAGTATATTTCTATCAAGTGTATTTTTATCAGTGAAAATCTATATACCTCATTGAGACATCATGAATAGTACTGTGCTTTCAGATATTGTGTGTTAGGAGTTTATGAAACGGTTGAACCACATTCACAAAACCCAATATGATCATCAAAAGTTTAAAACTCATTATCAAAAGATAGAATTCACATTCCAACTCATTATCAAAACAATAAATATACGTTCCATCTGAATATATTATCAAAACATAGAATTTACTTTTTTAAAACCCCGATAGGTATATTCTAGAAAAGCGTTCTTGCATCATGTCTAACTCTTAGTCAATAGATCATATAAAGCGTGACACTAGCTCAATGGAAACCCGCATACCTCGATGCTTCATGTTTATTCTGTCAATAGCATTGGGGTCACGTTCTTTTGAGTTAGTACACACATGTGTACTGTATGAGGTCTACTTGAACTGTATAATAGGGAAAGGCTGATTGATTGGTTGACTGAACTGAAAGTATACGAAATCTCCGCCCTGGAAAGAGGTCTTCATTTCACCGCTCACACTCGAGTCAGCAACACCGAATTATTTAAGCGAGGAAGTTGAACGGATATTTTAAAGTGAAAATATGGATTAAAAAAAACCTTGAGTAAAATGTTGATATTATTTTGATAGTTTTTATTAGGATGAAGGTTATCTCGTTGTGTTATAATAGTCCTAATTGAGACTGATATTATTTAGATTTTTTAATATGAGAGACAGTGGTAATTATCATTTAATCGTGATCTAAGGAATATTCCTATATTTCAGTTATTAAAATAGATTGATTTTATGAATGTGAACGTTATGGTATTCGCTGTTTCATTTCACCAAGTCCTCTATTTTCATGTTCTAGAATATACACCTGTCCCGAATGTGGGAAAGATTATACAAGAAAAGATAATCTCACAGCCCACATTCGGACGATCCACGAAGGGCTACGCTTCGTGTGTGACAAGCGCAGCAAATCCTATAAGAGAAAAGGATTTGAAGAAACACAAGTCCGCTGCCTTGTCACAGCAGTTAATATACTATTAAAGCACGTCACACATGGCTTACTGTTGGATGTCTTTTCATAATGTTAGTATACATGGCATAATGTTCGTCTACAGCTCCCTCCACCGGCCTTCCTTCTTCCCGATGGACCATCACCCCAACCCCTCGCTATCGGACTTGTCTCAGGCAGTTTGAGAGTTGGGCATCTCTCTATCGCCATCAACACTCCGGCAGCGGGAAGGAGCTCCAGGCCACGCCGTGGAGTGACGAGGGAGGAGATACTGCACCCTGGATGGATGAGAACACTGGCGAGGTGACGGAGCCCGCTCTCCGGGATGCCTATGAGCTGAACACCCCGTTCATCCTCGCTCAGAATCGCCCCGGAGAGGTCGCCTCGATGTATAATGTTCCCCTCAGCCCCAACTTTTCGATAGGTGAGTTGATGGAGCGCGCTAGACACATCTATCAATCTTTGGATTATAGTTTTAGACTCAATTCAGTGTTCGGTGTCATCCTCCGTAACGTGGAGACGGGGCAGTATCGCTATTTCCATCCTTAGAGCGCAAACCCTCTCTTCACTTCTCCCCTCTATATCACCGAGTATAAGGATCTCGATCAATTGCGCCAGAGATTGGATAGTTTAGATATTTCCTCATTTCTCATGAAACAACGCGAGGATACGAAATGGAAACCCGTTTTGATCACCAATGTACAGTTTTATACGTACAGATCGAATTTTCCTTTAGGCCATACCCCTGTGACACTCCCTGACTACATTAAGAATCATAAAGCCATCATCTCGTTAGATCGTAATTATCATAGTAAATATTATGAAGACCGCCTATGCGCTTTCGGCTGTCTGGCGTTACATCGAGATCCCTCTGCTCGGGCTAGTTTAGAAACACCCACGAACATCCTCTATAAAAAGTAGGTCGACTACTCTTGTAAAAACCATCTTCCAAATATATTTCAAGTCGCCCCAGAGACTACGAGGGGCTGTCTCCTTCCCTTCTATCTGATTTCGAAGCTTGTTTCAGTGTGAATGTTAGCGTCTTCCAACTCGACGAGGACAGGATAGCTTCAAGAACACATGTATTTAAACCTCTATGAAGAACACTTGTCCCTCATCACCAATATCAATATCTATTGTAAACGCTATCGCTGTCCCATCTGTTCCATGCTTTTCAAACGTAAAGATAAATGCATCCGTCACCAGCGCGGTTGCAGTGGTCAAACAAAGCTTCGGTTTCCCAGTGGTTTCCACCGCACACCCAAGACGGTGTTTGACGAGCTGTCAGAGAACAATTTCAAGGTGGATGCAAGTGAGAGATTTTTCCCGTGGTTCATCGTCTATGACTTTGAATGTTCACTCAGTCCCATCAATAGCGGGACCAATAAACTGAGGTGGATGCAAGAACACCAACCCATTTCCGTCAGCATCTGCTCCAACGTTGAAGGGTTTACTTCCCCTCGCTGAATCGTTGATGCCGATGTGGATCAACTGATTGCCGCTAGGTTGGAGTACATGACAGAAATTGCCGACAAAGTAAGCGAGTTGGCTTGCGAAAAATGGTCCTTGAATTTAGGCATTTTACGTGCTTACGCATCGGATAAGGATAATAATAAGGATAAGAAGGATAGAATCAGCATTCCGTCTGCTAAGCAGTCCGTCACCCAATGTGACGTCATGTCTGATGTTGCCGACTCTGTTGACACCGACTTAATTGACGTGTGTGATGACAACGAGTCTGTTGACATGTCCGATGACGTCTCTGTCGACATGTGTGACGATGACGACAGTTCTGACGAGAGTTCTAACGAAGAATCCGGTGCAAAACGGGTGGGTAAAGATGATAAGACTAAAACGCCTGAACAATTACGGGGAAAACGTCTGTCCTATCTTTACGAGAAGCTCATGGAGTACTGTTCACAAGTCCCTGTCCTTGGTTTCAATTCGGCTTGCTATGATTTGAATATCATCAAGGAGAAGCTTCCAAAACATCTCTCACTTGACAGCCGAAAATCTCAAGCTTTCACCGTCAAGAAAAACAATTCTTATCTTTGTCAAAGTAACAAGAATTTCAAATTTCTTGACGTCACGCAATATCTCTCTCCCGGAACGAGTTACACACAGTTTCTCAAAGCGTTCGGTGTGCAAGAGAAAAAGGGTTTTTTCCCGTATGAGTTTTTCACATCGGCCCAAATTCTGAACGAGACGCGACTTCCCCCTCTGGGTGAGGCTTGGTATTCCACTCTCAAACAGAAGTCTGTCTTGGACGACGGGGTGAAATCAGTCGAGGAGAATTATGCCGATCTCGAGGCGGTGTGGGAACGGGAAGGCATGACCACGTTCCTTGATTTCCTTGTCTAGTATAATAATCTGGACGTGAGACCCTTTGTGCAAGCCGCAGAAACCATGCAACGGTTTTATAACGAGGACGGTATCGACCTCTTTAAAACCACCATGTCTGTCCCCGGTGTGGCTAGACAGAAACTGTTCCGAGAGAGTCAGAAAGAGGGGGTCACTTTTGCATTGTTCGATAAAAGCAATAAAGATCTCTATAAATCGGTAAAGGTCAACGTGTTTGGCGGTCCTTCCATCATTTTCACGAGCTACCACAAAGCCCATCAGACGTTTATTAGAGATAACCCCAAGAAGCCGTGTAAAAGGGTGGTCGGGTACGACGCGAATGCGTTATACCTGTGGGCTATAGATCAAGATATGCCCACCGGCCCTTTCGTGCGTAGTAAAGCAGAGACTGGCTTCAGACCCGAACGCAGGGACAGGTACATGTCCATGTACTATTTGATGGACTGGTTTAGGTTCAAGACCGGGAGGGACATTAAGCATAAACTGAATTGGGGTCGTGAAAAACGGGTGGGACCTTACCTGGTGGATGGGTTTGTTCCTAAATCGAATGTGTTTGACAAAGACGTTGTGCTGGAGTATTATGGTTGTTATTACCACGGCCATAAATGCTACCTCACGCAAAAGGCTCGGGGAAAGGAGAAGGAGCGAGCGAATTAGCTCAGCGCCTAGAACGAATCCGTACCCGTGCGGCCTTTATTCGTAAAGAAGGCTACGAAATTGAAGAAAAGTGGGAATGTGACTTTTTGAAGGATCGCAAGGCACATCTCTTCGTTTATTGAAAAACGTCAGCCGTCTTTTTATCAAAACAATAAAAGGAAGCTGACGGAGGAAGAGATTCTGAGGGCTGTGGTTAAAGGGGATCTGTTCGGCATGGTCGAAGTGGACATTCAAGTCCCAAACCGGTGGCAAACCGGACGGAACCCTCACGGTACTCGTCTCTCCCCCGAAGAGTACTTTCGAGAGATGGCTCCCCTTTTTTGTAATGCGGAGGTTCCACATGAGGCTCTCGGCGAACACATGCAGGACTTTATCAAGAAGAACGATTTGAGTAAAAAAACGCGCCAGATGTTAGTCCGCGGTCTCAAGGCACGACAGATGTTGATCGCCACCCCGTTGTTGCAATGGTATCTACAACACGGGATGGTAATCACTCGCGTGTACCAAGTTGTCAAGTACACCCCGAACGCTTGCTTCCACTCGTTTGTCGAAGATGTGTGTTCTGCCAGACGGCAAGCCGACAGCGATCCCTCTGCCTCCATTCGTGGGGATACGGCAAAGTTGGTTGGGAATTCAGAATACGGCAGTGTCTTAATCAATAAAGAGAAACATCAGACCGTGTCGTATGTCTCTACCCCCACAGAGGCCAGTAGACAAGTCAATCTCCCACAATTTCGTAAACTGCTGGAACTGGGCGAGGGATATTTCGAGGTCAAGAAGGGTTAAAAGCTCTTAAACCTCGACACCCCCATGCAGCTGGGTTATTTCATTTTGCAGTATGCCAAACTGCGCATGCTTCAATTTTACTACAATTTCATGGACGTCTACTTGGATCGTAGTGATCGGGAATACATGGAGATGGACACTCACTCCGCCTACATGGCCTTGAGTGCAAAGTGTCTCTCCGACGTGATCAAACCCAGCAAACAGACAGCTTATGAAAGACAGTTGACGGGATTGTGTAGAGCCAACCCTGAAGATGACAACTGTACGCGTTGGTTTACCACGCATGTGCTGTTCTGTGCACGCCCTCCACGACAAACGTACTCCGGGTTTGTTTAAACTCGAGTACGAGGGAGAGGATATGATCGGACTGTGCAGTCAAACCTATCTGGTCGCCCAGTCCGAACTTCAACGAAAACCTAGGCCTCCCCCTAGCATGAGCGTACGTTGTGCTGAACGTCTTTTACAACGTGCCCGACACTTGCTGGGTAAACGGGTCTCCATCGTGAAGAAAGCCCGCCTCCGTTCAACAACCCCTGTCGTCGGTTACTTCGACCGCCGGGTGAAATTCTCCTGCAAAGGCATATCCAAACGCACATTGAAAACACCCCTCAAGGCATTTAGAAATGTCTTGCAGGTACCCGGCGAGGGGATGAACAGAGGTTTCCGTCTCAAGGGGAATACCATGTGTACATATCGACAAACGCGCCGAGGGTTGAGTTATCTGTACTGCAAACGTCGAGTGCTAGACGACTGCATTCACACACTTCCTCTAGACATAGAGCTCTGTCCCTATCCGTCTCCACGTGACAATAACAAAATGGATGACACCGACACTTTTCTTGTCGAAATTTTAAACGAACTAGCAGATAATTAATTTGAAATTCAATCTCAATCAAATCAAAACGTCTCCAGAGCGCCCCCCTCAACTCTCCTACTCTTCTAGTCATGTACATAACGTCGTTTAATTCATTTTGTATTTGTATTCTGTGATTTCCGTCATCAGTATTTTGTGATTGCCATATAATCAGTATTTCCCATCCCGTCATATAAGTGATTAAACTGTGATATGTTGAATACTATGTGATATTGTGTTGTGTGAATGTACAGCGTGACTGTATGTGATATGTGTTATTATCTTAAATGATGTGTTCATAAACTGTGTGTGTGAATAAAACCATGGTATTATCTTAAAAGGTCTTTGACGTTATCTTTCCTGATATGAAAATGGAAAACACATCACGTCAAGTAGCATTAACCAGCAAAGAAAAATGATTTCAGATATAAACGTTTGACTGTAAGCAAAACGAGAATAATCAGGAACGTGGCATAGCTGCTTTTAAAATGCAACTCAACAGTCGTGACACGTGACCTGATGTGTTTGCCATAGGCGAAATGTTGTGTAGGCGACGTGAGAAAACTCTAACAATCATCTCTTAGTTTGTCCATATGTTTCCCAATATAAAGACGCATCACGTCATATAACATGTATCCAGCGATAGAAATACATTTCGACTGTAGGCAAAACGAGAATAATCAGAAACGTAGTGTACCTGTTTTTAAATACGAGTACATATTTATGAAGTATGAGTCTAATGCAATGATGTCATGTGACGTGATGGGTTTTGGCCTAGGCGAAATGAGAGTATAGGCGATATGATAACATCTTATCATTCTCTTCAAAATGAAGGGATGATACTATTCGTTTGTAACAACACGACTTAAGCATGAACAACACGAGACAAGTTTTGTTTCAATTTTATTCGTAGTGAAAATAACATGACAGATTAGCGAAGATTCAATATCATATGGAAACAACACCTTTAGTTGTGATACAGACGAGTAACATAAAGATAGTTCCTTTCAAATGGGCACGAACATTCACATTTAAAACTTATCATAAAATATAGTCCTATTTTCATAAATACACGCTTCATAGACAAGTTTCATAGACCCAACGTTTAGAATGTTTCCAAGGTTTTAAACTTCTTGACACCAGGAACGCCGTCTTTCACTTTACCACGAACGTACATGGGTGGGCTCTGAGATAATGTTGTCTTCTTCTGTCCCTTCCCTACTTGTGAGAAATGGCTGCGTGAGTTTGGTAGATGTTTTACTACACGAATAAACGTGTCATACCCCAATAAGGGATGTCTGCTATCTCGTAACACAAACTGTCGAATCAAGTCGATGACGTTAGACTGCGGTATGACGTAACCACGCGCATCCATAAATTCCATCTTCGAATTCCAGTTCACGTGTCCGAGAGCTTTCTGTCCCACTAAATATTGCCATACACTAACTGTCCCTTTTGCTTATCCGAGCGAACGTGCACTAAAAGTTGATCTAACACTACATGCACGGGTGAGAACGAGGAGGACGGGTGCCCTACCGCCGATGCATGTGTGCATGGGTACTCGCTGCTGCCGTCTCCGGTCTCCTGTGATCTCTGGTCAGCGTGAGACATGTTCCGCCTCACCGTCGGTTCTTCTTCATTAGCACATATTATCGATGGCGTCTCCTTCGCTATCGCTTGCTGTGGGGACTCGTTCATCTTCGATTGCAGTTGGGGAGCAGGGTGGGTTGTCACTAGAGGGTGAGCTTGTCCCGTCCCCTTCTGAGAAGGGTGAGCTTTGGACAGAAGTTAATGGTACCTGTCTCGGCTCACCTCCACCATCGCTCGCATGTTGCTCTCTTCTTTCATGACTTTCTACGACTCGTAGATATCGGTTCTAGAGCTTTCACGCAAGTCGGGACGATAAAGTGATGAGAAACGAGTAGACTCAACAAGCTCTCGTGTTTGAATCCCGCTTCTTTCAAGAGTAAACCCGGTCTAGGTCCTCCACGCTTGATGGTCAATAGACGAATGGCTTTCCTGTATCGAAACAGTTTGGTTTTCTCTTGCTCTGTCAAGGGAATGATTCCCATGTTAAAATTGAACAGCATAGTCACAATCGCGCGATACTTTTTCTAAGATAGGTTGGGTAAGAGGGCCTTGCGTTTCGCCGGCTTGGCTTTTTCCAACACGCGAAGCATGTCTACATTTTCACGAATAAGCTCCAAGGCAGTCTTAGTCTTGTGAAATGCGTCTTCACAATGATATAACAGTAAGGTCCGCCGTATGCGTTGGGAAGATCTACACCCGTTCTCCACGCGTGTCGGAGATCGACGATCAAATAACCATACTTGCTCCCTTCGATGGCATCTTTGTAAGATTCGGCAAAATACTTGCTCTCTCCCGGAGAGATCTGCGAAGCTAGTATCCGGTACTCTGTCGCTGATCTGGGATTGCTTTTCAGGACAAATATATGCGTATTGATACTTATGGTATGAGTATAGGGTCCCTTAGCGAACAGGCTTTGCTGTAGATTGATCACCGTCAGTCCGAGATGATGGGATAACGTCGTGTAAACTTGTAACATAAGTCTGCTGTGAGCTATGTTGTCCATCAAATCGTCTAAGACGACGATTGTCTGTTTACCGGATTGTTCGGACCATGTCCGTAGATCGCTGACGGTAGGCAAACCTTCGTGAAACTGTATGTGTTCGATAGTTTGTTCCATCTCCGTGTAGATATCCTGCCATGCCCCGTAACAATACACGACGAGATTAGGGGGTTTATCGAAAACGCACTCCGTATTCTCTAACAAACGTTTTGCGAAAAATATCTTTCCAGAACCAGAAGCACCGAGGACTGATATAGTGGTCGGAGTGGTCCATTTTATACAGTGATCGGACATATTGTCTCGGTCGCGGTTCAAATCTCAATGAAGGGGGGTAGCTCGCGTGATAACCTAATATATATTTTTTAAGCGGCGTGTGGGGCCAATATTCTCTGTCGCTGTCGTCTGGCTTGACGCATGATGTTGTTCCTCGCTTCGTCCCGCACATGTCTCATGTGTTCTGCGTTGAAGATGAATGCGATCAATCTTGTATGTCGAATCAGGATGCGTTTGATGTAGGCCTCGCCAGTATTCGGGTTCACAATGCGTCGCAAAATCCTATAATAATTATTGTCGGGGTTTTGTTGCAAATACACCCGTTCCTGCGTACGCGAGACGGGTATACTCCCCTAAAGCAGACTCTTGACGATGGCAATGACGGCCTTCACCTGACCGCTGTTCATACCACGTTTATCGTTCAACGTTTCCTGGTAATCGTGTTGAGACAGAACGTGAATCATAAATTCGTAATGTCTCAGAACGTATCTTGCCATGACTCGACCCACCGGTGGTACACCTCAGAATGAGACAAACTCGTGTCTCCTCGGATAGTTTATAGTATCTATCGCTCGCTCTCTCCCTCTCTCACACCTACGTGCGCGCACTCGCTTTCATAGCAATGGAAAACTCGATATTGATTATTTTTTTCAAATTTATTACGACTCATATGAAACAGGTTGTACAGTCAGCAAGACAAACACACTACACTACATTACATATTAAACTGATGATTTAAAGGTTTCATAGTTCTCTCTATACTGAAGTAAAATAGATGTACAATCGTGACATGACTTGCCTAACCGATGGTAAATGTATCGTATCTACCTTAATAAAAACGAATAGTATATGGACACTGCAATGGGAAAAACGATTTCGTACACTATATGTTAGCAATGGAAAATAAAAGCAATAGCGATATCATTACACAGAAAATGTACTACCAATATACATCATGCAACACTCGTCAAACAGTATTTATAATAATTGCATATAAACTGAGTGCCAAGTGATTGTTGCATCGTTTGTCTGTATCGAACGGCTCTGTGATGTCTCTTAAACTAGCTCTGTTTTTACATTTCTGTAACAGATAAAATAGACGGTAGAACCCACAAGAACTCGATGTAGATTCCTGTAAAAATTTCGTGTTGTATCGATAACAAAGAGAGTGTCTCTTTAAAAAGTGTTCAAATTCTTTAGTGTAATAACCGGGTTTCCTTCCAAAGCTGTCGAAAAACTCGCCACTACCTATCCGGTAGAAATAGAATGCAACCCAATGTTTCCCTCGACCTTGCGCTATGTCCGTGTTGACCACACATCCCCACGGCTTTCCTCTACTGGGTGTCGAGGCTACGCTAGTCAAGTTGTCTCTCGCATAGACTCCTTTCACGTATGTATGGAGACTCGGGTGGCTACATATGGCGCACAGTAACTGTTGAGTGTTCATTATTACTTTAGAAACACGTTGCGGCTTTTGTCGATCTCGATCTCGATCTGGCCAGAGCGATCACGTTGAAGGTCTGTGTCAGGGCTTTGCTGAACTTGATTTCCAGATGCAGGTTGCCGGACTTGGCGAGGTTTAGATAGTCACCGCCGTCGTTTCCTAGCATCGCTTGCAGGATAAACACGTACAGCGCGTGACCGATCTTGAAGTCTGTACGGTCCAGGATCAAACACTTGTCTTTACCCCATTCGTTGTTCCACTCGTATAGGGAGTTGTAAGTCTCCACGTCGTCCGTTTCCAAGGGACGTCCTTATACTGTGTTGCCATTCAGGTACAGACCCATGCTTTTAATCATCTCTCCTTGGAAACAGAACGGATTGGCCGTGTAAGACCCGTTCACCCCGTTCGATTGCACCATGGCCACGATCAGACGACTGGGAACTTCGTCTTGAAACATGGCGTCCCAGTTAAAATCCATGCTGGAGGAAGCGACTGTCGTCATCTTCACTATACTTCTCTCGTATGGGTAAAGAGCGTTCCCCGTCTCAAACTGTTTGTTCTGTTTGCGTCGTTGATTTTCAGTTTGCAAATCTTCAGATAGACGTCTTGCAGTTCGATTTGATATTCTTTGCCCGTCTCGTCCGACATCAACTCAAAATTGGTATTGGAGCGAAACAGTTTGACGTCTAGATCCACGCCGTTCACCAGATGGCGTTTGAAGGAAAATACGTCCTCTCTGAGAGGACCGGAAAGAGTCAGCGATTTGTTCTCGTCCACGAAGCTGCCTCGGTTGATGAGCCCCTCGTTCCCGCCCGCGTAGGGATCGCCAGAGTTGAATTCTGCCACGGTGTCGCCCGTATCTTTATAATACAGCTGACTCGTGAGCTGGCTGGACTTGGCGTCGCTTCCGTAGTCGAGGATGGTTTCCATCAGCGCTTTGTATGGGTACCCGTCATTGCTGGAGCTAACCATGCTTGCATGTGAACCGTCACCTGATTCCACAGGCTTTGCAATGTTAGATTGACGGGTCCGACTTTCTCTTTAGCTGCCAAGTTCGTGTCATCCCTGTGTTTCACTTTCAGTTTGATGTGGAGACGAGTCTTGCTCAGGTCTATGTAATCTTTCCCTCCGTTCGGAACGTGAAACTCGACAGGGCTGGAGTCTGTGATGACCGATAGAGGACGTACGTTTTCGTAGTAATGTTGAAGTATACTTGTCTGGTAAGGGGGCAGAGAAAATACGTCCATAGAAACGGGGAGTGCTTCGGAAAATTCTTTCTCTGTGAGTACGGACATGATGCATTTTTTTTACTTCTTCCAAATATCTCTCGGGTCAATAGCAGGGGTATTCTTAAACTCGATGAAAGATCGTTTGGAGGAGCTCTGTCCCCCACGACGTACTTTCTTAGAATCTTTTTTATAGCCTTGGTTCGCTTCTGAGCAGCTTCGGCTCTCTGCACCACGTTCTGATTGGGAGACGTCAGGGTGATGTTCGGTTTCGAATTCCAACTGTTATGCGAGGGGTTCGTTGATGTAGACGGAATGATAATGAATCGTGACCCGCTGGGTCGTCCTTTGATCACTATTTGTCCTTGACTTCTTCGACGTTCAAATAATTCCATAAACTTCTTGGTATCGGGAATATACACTTTAAGTTCCATGATCGGGAAGATGTAAGAGTATATATCTCTAACTCAGGAATGGAAATCGTCGCAACAAGAGTGATACGTTCACCGTCTCTTTCAGAAATGAATGCGATGTACCCTCTGCACACTTTATATAGATTTCGATTAACACGACTGGGATATACCAGGGCTGGTGAAAATAGTAGTTGGGACCTTTTCTCAGATCGACTCGTCTCAGTAAGGGTAGATACTGTTGTCCCACGTGCGAACTGTCGCATAGGTCGCACAACACGTCGATCGATGTATTGTTGAGCTTTTTAGTATCAACGGTACCGAATTTCAATTCTAACAGAGCTACCATCCACACTCCTTCCAGTTTTAATTGCTGAGACAGTTTCACACGAAAACGATAGTGCGTGTTGCTCGTGTAGTAATCCTTCTTGGAGTCTAGGTCGTTAAACACGATGTACTTATCCATGATGTTACTTGTTTTTCACCTGGCTCTCGTCAACCAACGAATCGAAGCTAGAAGGCCAGCCCGCCCACCTCACCAAGTATAGCGTTTTACCCCGTTCACGTTTTCTACGTATCACGTTCTCTATGTCCCACGCTGCGTCCAGATCCTTGTCGACACCCTGTAATTCCTGTTCGTAAAAGCGTCCCTTTAAGAGCTCGTCGTGAAAATATTTCAAGGTGTACAAGGGGAGACGTTGATCTCTCATGCGCGTGGCTACCTTGAATAACTCTTCCGTCCAAAGCAAGGGGTGTTCTTTGGCGAAAGGTTTTCTCAAATAACTGATTCTGACTATATCACCGACTTGATACCGAAACGGACGCACCTTGCTCGTTTTGGGTGGCTTCATCATGTACAAATGACTCCATACTGTCACCTCGTTTCGTTCGTTCACGTCTGCAGGGGCCCATTGTCCTAAACTTTGATGTAAGGTATGGTTATAATTGTTCACTAAATCCGGTAGAACGTCTATGTAGCGCTCTGTGTTGTTATGTGTCAAGTATCTAGCTATGAGAGTCCTCAACGTTCGAATGACTCTCTCGGCATAATTTGCTTTAATATCTTCGTTCTGCGTTGTAAAGAATTTGATAGACCGACGCTCGGTAAAGTCGCGAAAAGACCCTTTAAATTCTGTCCCTTTATCCACCCTGATCTTTTGAGGTTTGCGTCCATCCTGTGACAGTATAGTGTTCAGTCCCTCGACGATGGACTCGGGTTTCTTGTTTCTTAAAGGGGTGACCCATAGATAGCGAGACAAGATGTCTTTGGCAATGAGGATATAACGTACACCGTCGTTGGCTTTGGCATAGCGACTCATATCCATTAAATCCATATCCCATTGCTGATCTATATCATTGACTATCACTTTAAGTCTTTGAAACCTACGTTTGGCCGGTTTGTGTAAGGTGTAGGCGTCGTGCTTGCTCAACTCGGCTTTCACCTTAGAGGTCGTGGGTACGTCTTCTCCTCGTTGACTACGTCGTTTAATATTCTGTCGAAATTTAGCGGGAGAGAAGTAACTACCCACCGACTTTGGATCGAAATAGATACTCTCTAACATTTTCGGAGAGGAAATGTTTCAAATGTCGTTAACAGCAACACTATTAGAACTTTCTGGGTAGACACTGCCTTATATAGATATACATACATACATATACATACAATCTCATGAAAAACAGACACGAGTAATCTGCCATATAACATTCTTTATTACGAATAGTAGCTGTATAAACTACAACATGAATATTGAAAACTATAACATGAATATTGAAAACAATATCTATACATATACATCAATATTGAAGCGGGTGGGTAATATACATCAACATAGCATGGATCATGTGAACTATGTCTTAACGAAATGATCTTTCCAAATATAACATTTTTAACACACGATCTTTGATGGTGTCTAACCATTCGCTCGTCTTATAGTGCGTGTTCAGATAGTCCTTGCATCTATAACGACACAGAGCTAGGGAAGACACGTTGCTCAAGTCGGGATCATCGCGCATCCAACAGTGCCCTCACTCTGAGAAGTTGTCGCCATTCCTCCGGTTTTAAGGCTCTCCCTTTACGAGTAGATTTCAATTCCTGTTGACCCTCGGGTATCCACCACTCTCGAACATCCACGATTTGTTTCGGGGGCTCCACGGATACAAAAACGTTCTCGCCCAACTGCAGGGAGTGAGCTGACTGTGACGAAGGTAACCTTTGTTGAAAGTAGTCGGCCACTGTCTTTTCCACACTCTTCATTTGACTCCACTGTTCGAGAGAGAGTCGAATCCCCTTCTTGGTAGGATAGAGCACGCCTTCAGAACTCAATTTGTATTGACGAATGTCTATCTTCCACTCTTCACTCCAAAAGGTAGTCTTGGCATAGCAAGTGCTACCTATATGAAACAGACTCTCTCGCTGATCTCTCTGCAGTTCGCGTCCATGATGGATCCAGTATACTGAGTCTTTGTCCAGTCCTGAGATGTGTCTTGACTGTTCGTTGCCATTCTTCTCGAAAGTTCGTATGATCTTGTAAGTAATAAGCAATAACGCTGAGAAAAGTGAGTAGCATCTAACTCTGTGGGCTTTCCCGACTATAACTGACGTATAGGTTCGGTACATGAGCTTTCTTATAACACTTCCAGTCACGTGATACATCACAGTCACGTGATATAAAAGTCAGAACACGTGACGTGTTAGACAGCAGGACTGAACACGTTTTGAGTTCTGTACGATAAAATCAGATCTATAGGCAACTGCCATGTCGACACGCTTAAAAAATGTCTCAGTTTTTAGCTCGACTCTGTTGACAGAATAAACAGTCCATTCATGTTCAGTAGGTCAGAACGGGCTTAAGCGTATTTGTTCGGTGTTATGGCAAACACAGGCGCGCCACGGTGCAATGACTCATGACACGTCATACCTAAAAATAGTAAATAATAAACGACAAACTCGTTTGATTGGTCTTCTATACGGATGGGTAGTGTTAGAAAAGGCCATTGTTCTCGTTAATGAACATTGATAGGTTATTGATTATTGGTGCATGGCTTAGTCTAATGATTCCTCGACCTTTCTGACCCCTGACGTCATGCATAAATTAGCCTCCCTTCGGTAAAGGAGTATCTGCTACCCCCTTCTATACTACTGATCATTCAAACTAAAAATCCTCCTACACATTCCCATTATATCGAAATGAAATGACAAAATCATAATCGTAAGTAAATAATTTACTTCATTATAATAATACTCATATGAACTCACCGAAATGTCCTCCTACGAATTGGATTCTCCTACGAAATCACCACGCCTATGAACTGGTTCCTCCTACGAAATCACTGATTTCTGATGTACACAATCGGCGAATTGCAAACTGTTTTATGATAAGAATCGTAACTACTCATTTCCATGACAATAACCTATAGTCCCGTTGATTTCTTACACTAAGACGCATCCAACAAATGTACATTTAGTTAGATTCATGTAAAGTACGGACTCAAGTAAAACAATAGGTAAAAACATTACTCACCGAAACAGGAGAACCTTCTGCAGACGCCATTTCAGGCATTGATTCAGGGAAATGGCCGATGTCGCGACTGATCCCCATGTGGTTCCTTCCGACATTAGACTGTCTTTTTATGTAATTACCGTGGATTTACCGATATTGGTGCGTTTGTTTCGACCTTCAAATTTGGATGGATTTTCTTCAATTACTTAGGGGAGCCTCGAATAAGGGACCATTTTCCAATTTTTCAAAGGCATGGGCTACAGAACAGAGATGGAAACATTCAAGACACTAGATTCAGATACATAGTATTAATCTGACCAGAGATTGTCAATTTGAATGACAACAAACTGCTGTTAGTCTACATGTAATGAATGGACACAAATGACGTCATTTATATAATTATATGTGGTTATGCATTGTTTATGATACATTACGCATCCCTTATGCTGTAAAAGCATAGTACAGCAACGGGATGAAGACACATGGTGACCATTACACAAAGAACATTAAATGACATGTTATACTTTGTGTATGAAACTGTTACGCTACGTACATCGCTGGCGCTCGGAAAAGTAAATACATTCCTGTGAACAAGACACACATCATATTCTGAGTCTCTATGACCTTTCTTCGGTGACTTAGTTGAAAAAATTCATTTTGTCTTTGGCGGCATCAAGATAGACATCGACATTAATATTTGAATGGGAAAAAGGAAAACAAACAACGAATTTGTTAAAACGATCTATGATAGCACATTTTTGGTGATTCATATGCAAATGCAAGTTCTATTTACGAAGGAATTTGATTGATTTGCCAGGCATCTGAAGTGAATAACTATAACTATGAATATTCACAGATTCTTTTATAGTTTAATGCAAATCGAAAGAAGAATGTAACCGAAAGTAAGATACAGGTTCTATTTCAGAACCAAGCATGGTGAATACAAATACAACCATTACACTCTCAAAATTAGAGCCATGGCTATGTAGCTAATCAGGATGCATAGTGTTTGATGTAGAACAATTTAACATTCCCCATATAATTCAGAACCATAACCATGAACAATTTCAAAGTCTTCATAATTGTCAGTGCATAACAAAAGCAAAACTTGACATTTTATTTGGATGAAACTGGTTCTCTAATCATCACAATTCCTGCAAATATATTGAAGAAAATAGGTTTAAGGCCATTGCCTCTTAGGATCTTATTTGGGGAACCAGGGTCACTAAATCTACAATTTAAGATCGGCATTGGCCCCCATAGGTGTTTAGGTCTTTTATGCCCTTATTTTGGGACACAGGCTTACCAAATCTACAATGTAGAATCCCAATTCGCTAAAGAGTCTGCACACTCTTTAGAGTCATTTGTTCTGAAAAAGAAGTCGAAAAAGCGAAAATGTTATGGATGGATGGATGGACGGACGAGTTAAAAAGGTAACTAGACTATTGTATAGTTACTTAGTCCTAAAGTATGGTAATCTTTTAAACACATTTCCAAAGGACTATAAAGGCAGATCCGCCAAATGTTAATTATGTATCACCATTGATTTGGTTTCAGATACCGTTATTATACCCCCGACCAACGGATAGGGGTATCTAGTAATACCAACGATTCCGTCAGTCCTTCCGTCCGTCCGAAGACATTTTTTGTTTGTCCAATCGATTACAGAAAATCTATTCATCTCATCCATTTCAAATTTGGCACATCTAGGAGAGGTGCAGAGCGAAATACAACACGATTTGGTGAATTTTTAGTAATGTATTTGCATTTTGTACTACAACTTCTTGTCCAACCCTTTTCACAAACACTTTAATCTTAGCAATTACATTTCGTAGCTTAGTTCTGCCTTATGAGTATAATCACAAATAACACGTTAGGCTAAGGGACTATTCATACATACACCACTGTAAGATTTGATTTCCACAACAACGGTGCTTCAGTGATTAGTGAGTGCTTTCTTTCTGATAGTCAAACTTTTCTTGGGTTTTGGTGGAAGACGTCTTTCTTAGTCGCCGCAAATGGCTGTGATATTGCCAAAGCGGCGTTAAACAATAACTCACTCACTCAATCGTTCTTGGTCAATGACCGTAAACATGGCACAACTTTCCTCAACCAAAGAAAACATCTGTCACATTTTCAGTTTGGGAATTAGCGGTGGTTTCCTGAACATCCAACTGTACGAATGATCCCCGCTCTTCCCTATCAAATTGGCATTAAGGTGAAAGGATCCTAAGAGAATTGAAAGAATGAATGAAGGGAGTTTACTTCAGAACATTCAGCAGCTATTTTGTTTGTCTAGAGCGGTACATAAACAATCACTAACTAAAACACCGTTCATTTATCTTTATTTTAAAATGTTATTAATAGTATCACGATGTAATCGTGACAGCTCTAAAACGCAAACACCTCCACTTCACAGATCTGTAAGACGTCTCCAGAGCTAAGTTTGTTCGTTCCTGTTACTCTGAGAAATCTTCCGAACACAGGGACATCACAAGTGACATTCACTTCCGGTACGGACACTGCTCCATTATACCTGAAGCAGAGGTTGAGTTCCATATCCGGGTTTGTTACTGGATCTGCGTGCGCAACATCAATTAAAAAGTCGTGGAGTCTTTCAGCTGCAACAATATATATAATCGGCTGTAAATTCATTTTGATAAAAAAAAACGATATGACAGATTAGACAATAGAGCTATATAATGAATATAAGGGGGCAAATCTGACATCTGACAAAAAGTGCCTTCGTACAACAGTAATCCGACCTGGTAGAGAGGGAGCATGTTACGACGTAAGATGTAATAAAAGGGGTAAAATGTAATAACTGCGGTTAATTGTAATAACTGCAGTAAATTGTAATAAAAATGCTGTAAAATGCACTTAAGATTAGTGCGGTAAATTGTAATAAGGGAGTGCGGTTAATTGTGACTAAAAAGTGCGGTAAATTGTAACTCAAGGTGCAATAAAATGTATTAAACTACCTCAATTTTGTTTCTCTAGGAAGTATGTATGATCTTTTCAAAATACAAATTGATTTTTGAGTTAACATGGTTTGGAAAAGAACTCTGGTTCCTTTTGGGATTATTTTTAAGGAATATCAAAAATTCCATTTTATGGACAAGAGAATCGAACCCACACCCCAAACGTTAGGCACCAATCGATACACTTGCTCTCTCAAAAGCTTAAGCATCTTATCAGATTTCGTAAAAACTATAATGATCAGTTTAGCAATATTATAGCATTATAAAGTTGCACCAGTTCTGCATAATATATTTAAATTTCAGAAGTTGTCATGTCACGAAAGAATGGCGATTGTTGAAATGAGAAAAATGAATTGTTCAGTTTTCGATCAGTGCTTGATCAGAAAAACATTTGAAACATATTTTCATACAACAACGAGCAACAATAAATACAGGCACGCATTCGAATTAAAGTGCTGATGACGCTCCACATCTACGTGGTTACGGTGCGCAGGTGAATCAACTGAAAATAGTGGTCTTCATTGTGCGGGTTTTTCATGAATGGCATTGACTCGAATCACAGATGATTATATTTCAGAAATTATTTCATATTTCATTTTAAGGAAAAACAAGTAGGCGTTTCTTTTGGCCGACTGTGTATAGTAATACTATCTTTCTAATGATTTGGAATTGTTAGAAACTATCATCTTACGTGTTAAATCCTTTAAGATGTTCATTAAAAGAAAAGCTCAATGTATCTTCTGTTTCTTATTCTAACAAAATGATGATATGTAATAAGTATTTTTTCCCGGGGATCTGAAAAAGGTATATATAAACTATTTTTACACATATTTTCGGAACTTGTTACTAATATTTCTGACATATATGGTTTTCTCCGATAAACTTTCTTATTAGGCCCAACAAATTTTAAAAAATGTTTCTGGTCTTTCCAGGCTGACAAAAATGATGCGATGACAAGATTTTTTTTTTTACGACTTATTTTTCGGATGAAGAGATAAATTTCATTTTATACAAACTTAGTTTAAAAAAAACAAATTTAGACAATTATTTATATAAATAAAGCATAAACCCTCTTAAATAATATAATAACTATTCCAAATGGTCAATAATCTGACCCCTACACTCCATTTTCAATATCCAATGTTTTCTGAGGCTAAAGAATTAGAGTTATGTGCCCTTTTCTTTTGTTGAAACCTAGAAAAAAAAGACCTGAGGCGTGGGTTTGAAACTGATGCGGGCGGAAACCAGAAACAAAATCTTTTTTTTTTTGGCCTTAGTTAACAGTTTTATTTTTGATGTGAAATGAGATCAGGACCATTATACAAAACAACAATCTTTATTTTTGTTCATTGATAAGGTCACTATATTCACTATTTTCAGTTATCAATGGTAATGGTTTCATACTGATTGGTTTTTCAAACATAAAACATTTCTAGTTACTTCTGAACTGATTATGATGATTTAACCAAGGCTAGTTTATGCTTGTATCAATCTAAATCAATATCATACTGCATTTCTGATCAATTTCTTGATTTCTTATTAAAACATTATTGATCATAATTATATATATATGTTTACCGTAGCCAATACTCATGGCAGCACCAATGGAACTGTCGCGGCACGGAGCCGGATGTAACGAGAACCCTGGGTGTATTAAATGGCGCATGATCCAAACATGCCGTGTTGTGTCATTGCTAGTAGAGAAGATCAAGTATCAAGCTTACGGAGGTGCTAACATGGTGTCAGAAGTTTGAACTTTCGCTCACAGTGATCTCAGGAATGAAGTGAGACTATCCTTAGTACATGTATCAGTGCATTTCATAATAACTACAACAAATAACGTTGGTAATGGCGACCTTGACAAGTTTCCCCGGTACCGACTATGATGGAGGGGGTGGATGAGAGGGAAGCTCTCACGGCATTTGTGACTGATTACTTAGACTATTGTACGGTACAAAAGTGGTACAAACCTTAAGAAAACTGCACATTTGATGGTGTTTCTGATAATGACATTGCACAATGGGTGAACATTCCAATGTGTATAGCTACACTTCGGGCCACTCTCCCGCCAAGAATGAAAAAACTGATAAAAAACATGTTAAACTTGAGCGCGGAGGAGCAGGAAAAAACAGTTTCAGTCATTAAAGCATTGCTGAAGTATTTCTGTGGGAGTGTCAGCGTTCAAGCTGAGAGGACAAAACTTGGTAGGATGTACCAAAATGAGGGTGAATGCATAGGCTCTTGGGAATCAAGAGTGAGGGAAAGAGCAGCCTATGGAGAGTATGGGGAGTTTGAAGATCAGGCAATTAGAGACAGGTTCATTGCGGGTCTAAATGATGAATCACTACAAGCAAAGTTGAATAACAATGGACACCGAGATAGACAGGGTAACATAGTGGAAATGAGAAAGGTGTCAGAGATTGCAAAGAACTATGAGTCTTCCATGGACACTAAGAAATTAATGAGGCTAGCACGTAGTGACCAAGAGCATGTAAATTGGACAAACTCAAAACCTGTGAAACCTAGCAGTGGCTACTCAGGACATTCAAACAGAGGAGGGGGTTATTCAAGAGAGAATCAAAGTCAGAGAGAGTGTGTGTACTGTGGAGGAGCTCCTCACCCGAGAGACAAATGTAGAGTCCAGATTCGTCGGTATAAATGTGACAAGTGTGGTAAAGAAGGTCATATTGCACGAAAATGTCTATCATGGTCAAAGGGGGTTCATGCTGTTGAGGAAGATGGTCTAGGTGAGCCTCAAGTCTGTCACCGGCTCTTTGCGCTGGACAAAATTGTGGAACACACCATCAGTACTGTGAGTTGTCAGAAAGGGGAAAAGTTCTTCGCAGAAATTAAACTGTCAGCATTGGAGGGACGTTACAGGTGGACCAGAGTACAACTTGACTCAGCATCTACAGCCAATACTTTGAGTGTGGAGAGTCTACAGGACATGTGTCCTCCTGGGAGCAAGGTGGAGCGACTCATCACAAAGTCAAATGCAGTGCTGAACACATACGACAGTGGCATAATCAGACCGGTTGGCAAGATATCTCTTTTGTGTGAGACAAAAGGAAAGTTCCACGAACTGGAGTTTCAGTTATTGCGGGAACGAGACATGAAAGGAAAACCGCCCCTGTTGTGTGGCACAGACTGTATAAAACTTGGATTGATAAAAAACACAGGCTATTCACCTAGGTCTGTGGCTGAAGGAAGTGATCAGGCTGTGACTATGACCCTGCATGGAGTATACCAAGAGAGAGAGGGAGGAAGTGAAGCGTGTGATGAGGTGAAAACAGAAAAGTTTGATTCAAAAATGCCAGTTGCAGCTGGTAAGCTCACAAAGAAAATAGTCATGGATAGTTTCAAAGATGTTCATACCGGTCTCGGGACTCTAGGGGAACCTTTGACAATCAAGATGAACCCTACTGTGCAAGCAGTGCAGGCACATCAAAACAGATGTCCAGTGTCCAAGGAAAAGGGAGCCATTGAAGCAATCAAAGATCTTGAAAACCAAGGTATACTGCAGAAGGTGACTGAACCAACTGACTGGGTGTCTAATAGTCTGTTTAGGGAAAAGCCTGATGGGTCCATCAGGGTATGCATTGATCCCAGCCAGACAATCAACAAGGCTATTGAAATCCCCAAGTATCCAATACCAACTGTGGAAGAACTACTGCCAAAGCTCAACAAAGCTAGAATATTTTCGACAGTGGATGTATACAAAGGCTTCACAAACATTGTTCTTGATGAACAGTCATCTCATCTCACAACCATGCATACTCTGATTGGACGATACCGATGGCTGCGGATGCCATTTGGAATCTCTAACGGCCCAGAAGAGTACCAAAGAAGACAGCATGAAGCGCTGGAGGGCCTGGAAGGAGTGGTCAACAAGGCAGATGATATCCTTATCTATGGCTCAGGGGATACAGACGAGGAAGCTCTAGAAAATCATGATGTCAATTTGTGGAAACTCATGTCCAGATGTCGAGAAGTTAACCTAAAACTCAACCCGAACAAGTTCCAGTTCAAAGTTAAATCAGTCACGTGGATGGGTCACCTAATCAGTCCTGAGGGCATCACCCCTCATCCAGGGAGAGTGAAAGCGATTGTTGAAATGTCATCGCCAACAGATGTCAAAGGAGTTCAGCGTTTCCTCGGCATGTGCAATTACCTATCCACATTCACACCTCATCTTTCAGAAGCAGTCAAACCACTGACAGCGTTAACACATAAAGCTGCGGCGTGGATATGGTCAGAAGCTCACGAAAATGCGTTCAAGTCTGCAAAGAGCCTGATTGCAAGGGCCACAACACTGAAATTCTTTGACGTCAACAAACCGTGTGTAGTACAGGTTGATGCCAGTGATGTCGGAATAGGAGGTGCACTTCTCCAGGATGAATGTCCAGTTGCATTCACCAGTACAACACTCTCATCAGCAGAGCAAAACTACGCGCCAATAGAGAAAGAATGCCTGGCCATTAGAATTGTGTGTGACAAATTTTACCAGTACCTGTGTGGTAAACACGATGTAACGGTACACAGTGATCACCAGCCCTTGGAAACCATATTCAAGAAACCTCTGAACAAAGCCCCCCGTCGTCTCCAGCGTATCCTGCTGCAGTTGCAGCCATACAGGTTCAATGTGGTCTACAAGAAAGGTAAACTCATGTACCTTGCTGACACATTATCAAGGGCAGCACTGGAAACAACAACAGGGAACACTCGGGTCGAACAAGTGTTTGGGTTTGAAAGGATTGACTACAGGAAAGAATTGGAAAACATAGATGTAGACTCTCCAAACATGCTTCCTCAGACTATTCAAAGAATCAGTATTGAAACAAGGGAGGATACTACAATGACTGTTTTGTGTGATCTCCTATCAACAGGTTGGCCGATGTCAAAGACACAGGTGCCTGCTCCCCTGCATCACTACTATGGGATCCGAGACGAACTCTCACTGTATAATGGAATTGTGTACAAGGGAGAAAAAGTGGTCATTCCTACCTGTCTACAGCCAGAGATGCTTAAAAAGGTCCATGTAGGTCATCAAGGGCCAGAAAGTAGCATTCGTCGAGCTAGAGAGGTCATGTACTGGCCGGGAATGCAGTCGGAAATAAAAGATATGTGTGACCAATGTCCAACATGTGCCAGTTATGGAGCTTCTCTTGCAAAAGAACCAATGATTTCTCATGAGATACCTGACAGTCCGTGGCAGTTTATTTCTCAGGACCTGTTTAAACATGGTGGCCAATGGTATGCGGTGACAGTGGATCATTACAGTGATTGGTTTGAGGTGGATTTACTAGGACAAGACACTACAACAGCGAATGTGGTATCCATAACTAAAGCACACTTTGCTCGGTATGGAATACCATTGAAGATGCTCACAGATAATGGGCCTCAGTATACCTCAACTGAGTTCAGAACGTTTGCTAAAGACTGTGATTTCAAGTTCATCACACGCTCTCCTTATCACGCTCAAGCTACAGGAAAAGCTGAGTCATGTGTGAAGCAGGCTAAACGCTACCTCAAGAAGTCAAACCTATTTGAAGGCCTCATTGAACACAGGAACACACCAGCACAGGGTCAATCATATTCGCCAGCTCAGAAGTTCTTGTGCAAACGGACACGGTCCCTACTGCCGACTTCCAAGTCATTGATGGTGCAATGTGTACCTCCAATTGCTACAGTGAAAAGCGAACTGTCAGACCGCAGAGTTAGAGCAAAAGTGCAGTATGATAAGGATGTGAAATGTGAGCATCCTAAACTCAGTCTAGGGGAACATGTATATGTTCGTCCAAATGATCAACATCGAGGCGACCGATGGAGATATGGGCAAGTGGTTGCGACACCAACACCACGCTCGTACATGATCGATTCATATGGCACCCAGATCAGGCGGAATCGAAGACACATCCGGAGAGCAGCACCACCTCACATGAACGACATCAGAGCTCAGTCCGCAAGTAGCAGTGAGGCAAGCAGAGAATGGTCAGAAAGTTCCAGTGGGGATCAACTGGAAATGAACTTAAGGCAAGACAATGAACTGGACAATGCACCAGAGTCAGAGAACAGGCACACACCTGAGATGCCAACCATCACTACAAGATCAGGTCGCATCGTGAAAAGACCTGTCAAACTGGACCTATAGCTGAGGACTACAATGAACTGACATTTTAAGTGTTCGAGGAGTCAAACTCACAACATGATGTTCAAAGACGTTAATGTTTAAAGTTAAAATTTGTTCAGAATTTCATGTTTAACAGACTTTAACAAACAGTTGTTTGGTAACTGTAAAAAGTTTAAGCTAAGTTTCTTTTGAAAAAAAAAATAAAAAATATGGGCATGTTAACCGTAGCCAATACTCATGGCAGCACCAATGGAACTGTCGCGGCACTGAGCCGGATGTAACGAGAACCCTGGGTGTATTAAATGGCGCATGATCCAAACATGCAGTGTTGTGTCATTGCTAGTAGAGAAGGTCAAGTATCAAGCTTACGGAGGTGCTAACATATACACCAACCATCTCTATTCTATATGAATAAGTTTTTAATGAATACGATGTTTCTGCTAGACACATAAGACAAGTTACCCACATACTGCGATATATGATCTCAACCAAGAACCTCTTCTTTAATGTTATTACAATTTACCGCACATCGTATTACAATTTGCCGCACATTCCATCTGAACATTTTAACTCGCCTCTATTACAATTTATGTTTATTGTATTTTACCGTGTTTGTATTACAATATACCGCAGTATTACATTTTACCCCTGATCATTACAACTTACATCGATAACACGATATAAACAGTATATTTGTAGATAAACTTGCCACCCGGGTTCAAGGAAAATACTGTCACCATGGAAACATACGAGGATTGTGACAATCCTAGATTTAGAAAGCATGTCCTACTCCACCAGCATCATTCATTCATACAACACATATGAGTATCTCAGAAAACTACCCGTGTTCATTTTCCGTTCCTATCATTAGCATTCTGAAGAAATTGCGTAACTTACGACAGCAATCCGACCTGGTAGTGAGGACGACCTCAAACACGATATAGTTGCTTTGGAGGTCAACTTGCCACCAGGGGTCAAGGTCAGAATGGCTGACATGGAAACAGGAGAAGCCTGCGTTCCAGTTCCGTTCCTTGTTCCCATCAATCACCACGTTAGGGAACGGGGAACCGGTCCAGGCACTGCTAGCTTGGGCTGTCTTACCCACTACCACATTCGCGAGGAATTGCTCTGTAATTGAATGTTTTTAATGAAGTATTACATTGCTCAATCGCGCTGTCTCACCTGGACACGGGACACCATCTGCTGAACATGGAATATAATGTTTCCATCTTAGTTATAAACCTATCGTATCACTGTATTTTGAGGGATAGCGCAGTGGTTAGCGCTTTTGGTCTCGAATCAAGAGGTCCGGAGTTTGAACCCTGCCAGGAGCACGGTAACTTTGTCTGCAACCTTTAAAACCAAGGATAAAATGTTCAAGATATTTACTCTTTCAGATAATGTTTTAAACGACATTACACCCTTCCTTCCATATGTTCCCGATTGTTGTTGTAATAATATTAAAGTATGAACAGTTTATTCTGCCAATTCAATATGCCTTTTTGAAAGATAACATTGTATACATTTTCTGAATCTGCCAAACATCATATACATGAATCACCTTTACTTCTATTCACATTAATCTTCAGTAGTAATTGTTGTAAAACATGAACATAGTCCCGAAAGCATTTTGTCTTCTGACGGAAAACCTATGTAGAAGATTTGAAGAAACTTCAAAGATGTTTTTTTTAGATTTCCTGATGGCAAAGGTAACATAAAATTCCAATATTTAAAACTTTCAAAGAAAAAAGCCAAATCCATCCACAAAACCAGTCTCTGCATTTCCTTTGTGAAAAGTATGAATCAAATCCAGTGACCGGATTTTGAGATATCCAGCTGACACATTTGTTTAAGTGCAAATATGTCACTTTTAATACATGTTAGTGAAATATTAACACAAAAGTTATTTAGAAGATACTATGCTAATGATGCGCACATTATAGATTATAAAATGCTTTATAGGTACATGTAGCTAGATGTTTTATATATGTGCAACAATGTTCTTTTACACTGACGCTTACTAGATACATGTTGTTTAAACAATGTTGGATATAATATTTATATTTATTACACTCTCGTTGAAGATACTACTGTTGTGAAACATCGAAATGTTATTCAACACTGTTGTGAAACATTGCACGTGAAAGCGATCGCAGTCGGAACTACTTTCCAGTAGTCACATGGCCTTTGGGATCGCACTGGATTTCTTGGAACATGTTTTTTCACACAACGTCGTTATGATTAATATTCTACGGACGCTTCTATCACAATTTACCGTCAATCAGTCTATCACTTGGTTGATTCAGAGTTAGTTCCCTTGACATGTTATCTCGTTACGGCTTTCGGGATTTGACCGCCATTTTGCTTCGTCATGCAACTTGAGGTAGCCTCAGTTTATGTAAATTCACAAGGTATAAACGTCATGTTGAACCCACGTATCCTGTGACAGTCGTCAGTTGAGTATTATTGCAACTACATTAAAGGTACATTTTGATATTTTCTCCTTTTGAGAAATGGTTTTGATTGTTTAGAATGTAAAAAATTAGCTTCGTGTCGACATATAAGTTTTCCAGGTTGTGGAGGCATTGTTCATGTCTGTCTGTTGTTACAGAAGATAGTTACCATACCAAGATAAATGAATAAAAATGCTTCAAGGTAATGATCAATGCTGATATAAAATGTTAACGTTTGCTATAAATGTCGGAACTCCATTTCCGGCGGTGCTGTTAGCAGTTTGTGCCGTCAATGTTAACTTCATCGGCAACAAGGACAATGATCCCCACAATTTCACTAGATAAAACTAGCTGCAGAACTGTATGTAACTTTACTCCCCAGTATCATTGTCATCAGGGTGTTACAGAGCCTATTTTGGCAAAGTAACTGCAGCTACATACAACTGTAACTAGCCTAACTGGGCGCTTGCAAACAGTCGCATTCCGATGACGTCACAATCACCTGACATCATTCATAAGATCTAGTGAGATTAATACGATGTTTTTGTTTATTCGCCAATTTGCGCTTCTTATAGTTCATTACATTGAGTGTTTTGAAATTGTATTGTTCAAAATTGAAACTGTTATTAACGGATATTTGCTTGGTCTATTTTTGGTGTTTAGTGAGATGGCGTTATGCGTCCATGGCAAGAGATGTATCCCTACGCACATCTACATGAATGAATAGTTAACTTTAATTACATATTTCATTAATTTAGAGCGTGTAATAACTAAAATACTAAACTCCGTCCCGTTTAATAACATATTTTTGAAACTCGTGGATGGTATTGGTATCTAACTCGCTTTCGCTCGTTAAATACCAAAACCATCCACTCGTTTCATAAATATGTTATTAAACGGAACGTCGTTTAGTATTCTCTATTTAGAGTATTTATATTTATGTATTTTAAATGAAGGCTTAAACGGAAATAAGGTGTTTTAAAAAAAAATAGTAAGATGATGTACGAATTACTTTATTTATATGCTTACTGCTACTGTCGTAATTGGTATTCGTCTAATGTATTAGGTCTTTGAAGGGCATTTAGAAGTGGTATACATGAGAACAGGAACATTTTCTGGATAACAACTTCTTTAATGTGAAAATACACGACGTTTCGGAGTACATACTCACTCCTTCATCAAGTGGAATGTGATGAAGGCGTGATGTTCACCTGTACGGTAATTCGTAGATTTTCATGCTGTACCTTACGAAACAGAAACGAATTATTATTAATGTTTGCGAATTATGTACGAATTGATATGATTAAGAAACAGTTACGAATACACTACGAATTTTACATATGTACCTATAGCTGTTAGATACTCACCACAAACACTACGTCCATTTCTCAGCACTGAACACTTCTCTCTAGAGCTGCATCCAGCATGTGTACAAGGTGATATCTGAAAAAAAAACATTAACTTTACGTTAGTCGTTTACAAGAACGAAAAATACCGAATTCTTTCTCTCCTGACTCTATTTCACTCACTGACAAAAGTATAATTCCATGCATATAGTTAGTTATACCTAATCCAGCAATAACAATTACTTTAAAGGTAAACTCTCTCTCTCTCTCTCTCTCTCTCTCTCTCTCTCTCTCTCTCTCTCTCTCTCTCTCTCTCTCTCTCTCTCTCTCTCTCTCTCTCTCTCTCTCTCTCTCTCTCTCTCTCTCTTTTCATTGTGAATTGAAATGCTTTACTGGCAGGAAACCATGGCCTAATATCCATTTTCACTTCTCCAAACGTGTGACATGTGCA